>JAVYIG010000754.1:0-437500 GCA_035222895.1 Strongylocentrotus droebachiensis | reverse complement strand
CTGAACGATGACAAAAAGTAGAGGATCGATGCGAGAGGGAACATAAATCTCGCTTTTATCCTTCTTCTTTTTATGTTTTTTTCTTTTTTTATATCATCATGATTAATGCGAAGTCCAAGCAATCTTTTATAAAATAATAAAATATAAAAATCTGCCAAAAGTTTCCACCCCTTACACACGCGTACACAACCACCCAACCACACCAACACCCCTTCTTTTTTCATAATTACAAAATACTCATACGGCTTCTGCCCTCACACTAAGAAGTAAAGGTACCAATTTGCGCCCTTAGGGATGCAGACCTCCGCTACAATAGCAGCCACTACAGGGAGCATACGTCCACCCTTAGGGGGCAGGCATTTGCTACAAAAACAGCACCCTCTTTTGGGAATGCAATTCTGCACCCTACTTTAGAGTGAGCAGATGTGCACCCTTTGGTGTCCGCTTTATAGGCAAGCTATACTATTAATTAATCGAAGCGGCTTGGACAAAAGTCACAACCAATTAGACTTCGGCGTAAATATTCACTTCTGAATGACAAACGCCTATAAACTAAAACAACAACAACAATCGGCGTAAATATTCATGAATCAATGTTACACGCCAAAAAAAAACTAAGACAAAAACAACATTGATTATGTTTTGCTCTGTCTAACTACATTGTAGCGATAATAAATGGAAACAAGGAAGGAATAATTACTGGGTTTCGAGCCCACTACTCTCGGATTATCGTACGTTGACCTTACCGACTGAGCCAACGATGGGTTGTTAAAAGATGGGTTTGCATGATTGCTATAACCCTAACACTAGGAAGTGAAAGTTTTTATGGAAGATGTACTGACTTCAATTTGTTTCAAATGCTATTGAGCTCATTGCTTTTTGTATAATAATATTATGAACAAGAGAAATCAATTTTAGCTTTGAACATGTTTAATCATGTTCTTCGAATATCGACACAAACTTGAGGACATATTTAACTTTAAATTATTATTCATTTATCTTAAGGCCTTGAAACAGACTACGCATAGTGCATGTTGCGCACCCTCCAACTTCTTGCACCCATATTAGGGTGCACGTTTAACCCGCTTGTCAGATACTGCACCCTTAACAGAGCAGATCAGCACCCGGGGTCACTCCCAAAATGACTGGCTACGTAACGCAACTGCGTCCAGAAAAGGCGTCGAAATGGAGTCTTTTTCGGCTATACGGCGTCGTCGACGTTTTCCTCAAAAAAGGGGTGGTTTTCAAGCACAGATCGTGCACACACACACACACACACATAAAATAAACCAAACCAGGTTAAATGGTTTCCACGTTTTCTTATCAAAGTCCATTTTAGGAAAAGGGCGATGCGCCATTAGGGTCCATTTCAGAAAAGGTGCCATACGCCATTAGGGACTACTTCAGAGGTTGATGGACTCGGGTAGGTAGCACTTGTGTATGAGAGAGACCCCCCCCCCCCCCACGGATCAGCACCCTCTGCTACATACTCATAAGTGGGTGCCCCCCCCCCCCCAAAAAAAAAGGGCACCCTTATTTCTTAGTATGCCCGAGTTCTATCATGTCGGTCTCGTGTGCCTTCTAGACGGTCATTAGACTTCCTAGAGGGTTCACATGGCCAATGTTCCTAAAACTGACATTTCCAATCTTTGAATTCCGTTTCTCTGTTTTGTCGATCTCGTAGAATGTCGTTCTCCTGTGATGTCGTTCTAATTTACCTCTTGTAACTATCTTCTATTCCATTTTTTGCTTGTGTATTTCTTTTTTGTTGTCAGCCTTTTGGGATATCCATGTACTGGAATGGCCCCAACGAAAAATATAGTTTTAAACCTACGTCAATCATGTAATTTATGCAGGTGTGTAATACCCTATAACCTCCCATCGTAGTGACATAGAATATATACCTGGATTTTAAGACGTGCCTCCAACAATTGTATAGCTTGGGTATAAACAGTCTATATATATATTTATATTTACCCTTATTAAACTCTACTGCTCTCAGAAACTGCGGGAGTTAACAGTATTGTACATCATACTCTCTGACTTGTTTTGATATTTCGCCTTTCTTTGTGAATAGCAAACAAAGGTTGTCCTGGCGTTGTGAACGGTAAAATGTTATTCTTTTTGTCTTTTGGGCGGCTGCACTGGACGGACGAACATACGTTTGTTAAACTGCTGGAAAATGTGTAAGTGGGAAAGGAAAGAGCACATCAACCTGGAGGAAATCACCTTTTAAAGCATATCTGAATGGCTGATACAAGTCCTGCAGATCATTTTCGCATGAAGAGATCGATTCCGTCCTATTGGGAAAATAGCAACTTTCGTTTGATATCGTACTTTGCGGTGAATCCTTAAATCGGAGCTAGGTTATCAAATCCGCTGGACCTTCCATACCAAAGGTCGCAAACCGTCTGTTTGGTGTAGTGTCATCTAACATGGCTGATCAAGAGACTTTCTACAACGTTGGCCGTTTTCAGGCCTGGGACTATGTAGTTCTGGCTACTTGTCTCTCCATTTCAACAGGTATCGGCATCTTCTACGCATGTACAGGCGGTAAGCAATCAACTACCAAAGAATTCCTGCTGGCCGACCAGGGCATGAGCCCGGTACCAGTGGCCATGTCTCTGGTAGCTAGCTTCATCTCAGCGATAACGGTCCTAGGAACACCTGTCGAGGTCTACCAGTCTGGGTCCATGTTCTGGCTTTACGGGTTCGCGTACGTAGGCGCCGGATGTGTCACCATGCTGTTTCTACCTAACTTCTATAGGCTAGGCATCACCAGTGTTAATGAGGTATTACAAATAATTAATTGAATTGAATTGAAATTCACATTTATTTTGTTCTAATTGACATGTAAACAATAAACAAATAGAACAGTATGCTGTTGTTTTTAAGCAGAAGGAGGCAAAACTCCGAAAAGGAATATGCATTCTAGTTTTTCAGAATACACTGAAAAATAACCGATTTCTGGCCTTTGCGAGGATATAATTGTTGGTCTGACTGACTGTAGTCGGTCTGGTGTCGGTCTTGTTGACCGGAGAAACTTCCCTCTTCTCCTCTACCCCACGTACCCAAGATAACTGAACGATGACGAACAGTAGAGGGTCGATGCGAGGGGGGCACATGAATCTCGCTTTTATCCTTCTTCTGTATTGTAAGTATTTTTTTCTTTCTCTGTTTTGTTCTTATTATTATATCATCATGATTATAGCGGTGCAAAATTCCAAGCAATCGTTTATAAAAATGGACACCAAAAAAATCCGAACGTTTTCATCTCCTACACACGCACTCAAACACAAACCACACTCACACCCCTTTTTTCATATTTAAACAAATACTCAAACGGCTACTGCCCACGAGTTCTACAATGTCGGTCTCGTGTGCCTTCTAGATGGTCATTAGACTTCCTAAAGGGTTCACATGGCCAATGCTCCACCACATCGACATTACTTATTTTTGAGCTCCGTGTCTCTGTTTTGTCGATCTCTTGGGATATCGGTCTCCTGCGGAGTCGGTCTCGTTAACCTCTTGTAACCATCTCCCGTTCCATATTATATTTTGTATTGCTTGTTATGTTGTCGGTCTCGCGGTACATTGGTCTCGTGGGAATGACCCCAACTCAAAATATCTTGTGAAACCTACGTCAATCATGTGATTTCTGCATGTGTGTAATATCCTGTAACATCCCATCATACCTGAATGTCATGACATGTCTCCAACGATGGTATAGCTTGGATGTGAACAGTCTCGTTATTATAATAATAATAATAATATACATTTCTATAGCCCCGGCTTTAGCCTAGCTGCCATTATAGCGCTCCAGCATTTTAAGGCATTAATTCCTGCCAGGTACCCATTTACATCCCCTGGGTTGAGTGTAGCAAATGTAGATCAATGTCTTGCCAAAGGACATTAGTGCCGCGGCGGGACTCGAACCACGGACCTTGTGGTCGACAGTCCGGCGACGTATCCACTCGACAACTATCCCTCAACATTATAATATTTACACCCCTTATTAAACTTTATAAGGTGATGACGTACCTTCAAAGCAGTCCGAACACCCTCGGCTACCGCCTCTGGCGTGTAAGATTGTTCCAAACGTACCTTGTCTGGGTAATTTATGCCCTCACTGCTGTGTATTATTTGTATACTAATTCTCTCTGACACTGAGGGAGTAGACAGTATTGTATATGATACTTTCCGACCTCATTTGATATTTCGCCTTTCTTTGTTAATAGCAAACAAAGGTTGTCATGACGTTGTGAACGTGGAAATGTTATTCTTATTTTCTTTCGAGGCGGCGGCATTGGACTGACGAACACAAGTTTGTCAAACTGCTGGAAGGTGTGTTAATGAGATAAGAAATGTGGTGAATCCTTCAATCGGAGCTAGCTAACCAAATCCGTTCAACCTTCCATACCAGAGGTCGCAAACCATCCGTTTTGGTGTAGTGTCATCTAGCATGGCTGATCAAGAGACTTTCTACAACGTTGGCCGTTTTCAGGCCGTGGACTATGTAGTTCTAGTTATTTGTCTCAGCATTTCAACAGGTATCGGCTTCTTCTACGCTTGTACAGGCGGTAAGCAATCCACGACCAAAGAATTCCTGCTGGCCGACCGGGGCATGCACCCGCTACCAGTGGCAATGTCTCTGGTAGCTAGCTTCATCTCAGCGATAACGGTCCTGGGAACACCTGTCGAGGTCTACCGATTTGGGCCTATGTACTGGCTTTACGCGTTCGCGTACATAGGCGCCGGATGTGTCACCATGCTGTTTCTACCTAGTTTCCACAGGCTAGGCATCACCAGTGTTAATGAGGTATTAAACAAAATTAACTTAATTGAATTGAAATTCACGTTTATTTTCTTCTCCTTGACAATATTGTACAAAAATTAACAAACAGATTAGTATGTGTGTGTCTTTTAAGCGGAAGGAGGCAAAACATCCGAAAAGGAAAATGCTGTCTAGTTCTTCAATTACACAGCAAAACAAGCAGATTTCTGGCCATTGGGAAGATATTTTGTTCCGACAGTAGCCGGTCTGGTGTCGTTCTTGTTGACCGGAGAAATTTCCCTCTTCTCCTTTACTCCACGTACCCCATATTACTGAAATATGATAAACAGAAGCCTGAGGATCATTGCGAGGGGGAAACATTAATCTCGCTATCATCCTTCTTCTTTTTGTTCAAATTAGTTTTTGGATACACATATAGACTATGTAACTATGCCTCTAACAGGGTTAGCTTTTGATTTACGAATGAGTATTTTTAGTCCGACAACTGCCCCCTGGCCCTGCCATGCCTGTGTACGTATTTATCCCGACATAAAACATCCTTTCCCCAATATAGCTCTTTGAACTCTTACAGGTTTCAAGAGTAATGAGAAATATTGAATATCCTTTTATTTAATTTGCAAATCATACGATTCTTTTGCAAGATATAAAAATAAAACGAATTGTGAGATATTAAGAATGCTGAAAGGCGGTAATTTATATTTTTGATGGTCCGTATCGACTATATATTTGTACTGGTATGTAATATATCTGTTATAATGAAGTGGGTCTGTCATGAATTATATACATCAAGTACCTTTTATTTCGTTTTTATCACTTCGATTGCAATTAACTGAGGCTACAAAAAAATAAGAATACATATGTTGCAATATTTGTTTCAAATTGCCCGAATCAAATAAAACGTAACTTATACCTTTTATGTTCAGAAAGCATTGCCGTTGCATTAATGACAAAATTATTCGAGGATGGAAAAACTGATTTTTCTTTAGACGGCCAGAGCTTAATCAAAGCGTACATGACATATCTACTGGTTAAATATTTTAAGATATGATCAAGCTCAATATGGTTCTTCTATATCAATAGTATTAGAAAATAGAAAATAAAAATATAATTTGTTCATTCCTCTGCTGCCTAAATTTACAAACTTTTCACCATTCTTTCTTACTAATTTTTTGTTCTTCTGTTATTACTTGGTCCACACTTTTTGTGAAATATAACCCCGCTTTAAGGTAAATAGTATTTGTTGACAAAATGTGGGCTGAAAAGGGGGTGTAGCCGTTTATGGCATATTTCGCTGCGATCACCGTCACCTATCCATAAGCCTAACTCAGACCATGGACCCGCATGCTTGGACAGTATTCATCGTGTGTTTATACAGACAATAATCAAATAGAAGCAGTGTGGATTTAGGTGATAGATGCATGAATAGAAAGTATTTGAAATGATAAAGATAAAATATGAGATTTACATGTGAATTTAGGGTGCACAAACGATATATCGAATACCGTAATAATGTTATTTTGTATAAGTGTGTCCCTTCTGATTTCGTGGAATGTCGTGCTAAAGTAGTTCAATCACTTGACTTTTGATCCAAGTGTTGAGGATTCGAATCCAGCCCATTCTTAGTGTCTTAATCCATGTTTGCCACTGTCCACCTAGGGGTTATTGGCTAACTGACAAGTGACGCGGTAATATTATTGCATGGCCAGTATATGAGGAATAGTGTTGCTCCTGATGCGGTTACCCTGGGTAAAGAAAACCCGATTATTAATACCTTTATTAAGGCATCTGGAAAATATTAACCTTCCTTTGTCTTTGTCTTCAGAGAGTTTTGAGCAATAGGCTTTTAAAACAAATTGTCATATTGCCCTTTGCGACCGACCCAAAAATCTACGGCCGGCTATTTATTAAAGTTTTTAAACTTTTTTTTAGAAGAAAAAATTGTTTAATGTATCAGAAAAATATGTATATTCAAAATATCAGCCCAAAGAGTGAGACAAAGGGGAAAATCGGCGACCGATCCAGCAATACATCAACGTTTTTTTTTAGGCCGAATGCCCCTCCTTTTCTTACAACCTTTGACCTGTCCCGAGCTTGGGGAATCGAGAAGTGCGAAGTCGTTGGGGCACAATGTTTGGAGGTGGTAGAGAGTCCATCATCCATGAAGTAGCTATGCCCTATCTGAAAGCGGAGACGGTGTTAAAGGTAAAGACCAGTTATGGTCATGCGATTGCATTGTAAAAGAAACGTTGTGGAATCGATCAGAAAAGGTTGATCATCTAGCATATAAGTATTGGTGTGTACTGCAAGGTTCTGGAATCATCAAAATGATAAGAAATATGGCCCAGTCTTCGTAAAGTTACAAGCACTGTACACAGAAAGAAATTATGGGACTATACGCACACGTGCGCGACACGTGCGTTTATCTCTCACAGACCATGTAGATAAATTAATTTACCAAATATATCAATTAGTAGGCGGTTTCCCGGCAAAATTTTTATCATCATGTATTAGTCAAAACATTCTTTCACATGATTGGTAATAAGAGCTTCCATTTCATTTTTTGAAATTGGGGCGTTTCCAATACTGGTCTTTACCTTTAAGGCCCCACTGTAGTACTTGTAGCAATACTTGCTCCCTCTATATAGAAAACAATGTCTAATCGGTGACCATTGGTCCCCCGTGATCCTCTTTGTCTTATGTTAATTGAAAGTTGAGTTGATGAGATAGCCACCTATCGGTGACCACCCTGGGGTCTAATCCCTCCTAGCCAAACTATAGTACGGATAGCCTCTAAAGAGAGGCAGCGTAAACACGAGCATGATAAATAAATAAGCCGCCATGTATTTGAAGAAAAAACGTGATATATAGGCCCCTCAAATATATTAGAGAGTGTATGCGAATGACGTGGAATAGAGACAGAAACGGACTGCACCTATACCATACAATAGCTAAAGAAAACAGCCTAACAGGAGATCACCTAGATCATGTGAGGATTTGGGGATTTTATATATTATCAGGAAACCTATGTAGATTGTTCATTGCCGTTAGGGACACGTTAGACACATTGCCCAGTGTTGCGCCAATATGTTTATCGTAGGATTGCAAATGAAGCTCATGACTTAGGTAGGAAGTCCTATGCAACGTTTTGTCGACCGCCTCTTAATTATCCATGCTCTTCAAATGAATACACATGATTAGATATCAATTTTGATTATCCTATTGTTAGTATGGCTACAAATGTGATCTAGCATGTGCTAGCATGTGGGTAAGGG
Organism: Strongylocentrotus droebachiensis; assembly: GCA_035222895.1. Taxonomy (NCBI): domain Eukaryota; kingdom Metazoa; phylum Echinodermata; class Echinoidea; order Camarodonta; family Strongylocentrotidae; genus Strongylocentrotus; species Strongylocentrotus droebachiensis. Next base: position 429,433 of record JAVYIG010000754.1, on the reverse strand, counting down.
TTCAAGTTACGTTTAAGGTTCAAGGTAAGGATTTAGGGTTAAAGGGATCCGGTAACTTTGTCTCAGATTCTGAAACAAAATCCTGGATTTAGCTCATACTGCAATGATAATTATCAACCTCTAAGTCAGTCAGGAATCCCATGTTTTTTACAAGCCGATCGCCTGTCTGATTATCAGGATATTTATGAATGGAAATCGAAACCGAATTTTGCGTTTTCCTAAGGGTTCTCATAACACTTCAGTCCAATGGGGAAAACGAGTATGGTAAAACAAGTCACTCAAAGATTTTAATTTTTTTAGGCACTTCTTGTGAAGCGCAATTTTGAAGCGCAATTTGTTGTTAGGGCTTTAATATTACACCATATCACAGACACTGATGACAGATAGTGCCATGCATCTCAGATTTAACATTGTTAAATGATGCCTTTAAGGTCAGCATTAGAATTAAGTTTCAATTCGACGAGCCACGCGATTGCTCTTTTTGCTCTTATTTATCGCGTATAGCTTGCTGGTGCCCTCCTATGAATACGATAAAGGATATTCGACAGCGGGGCTTTATTCTTGACATGAATTTACTTGTAATCAACCCCGATTCTTTTAGGACACATTTATTCTATTTTAAAAATCCAGAAAAGCATTAAATAATAGGGCTATGAAAAGAATGTTGGAATAACTTCTAAGAAATGTTTGCTAGGCCAATCTAATGCCCTCGTGCATAAAAATGTTGCGTTTAAACGAAACTCAAAAAGCTAAACGCAGCTTAATTTTATCCAATTTAGGGTCGCGTATTTGGGACCTTGGTTTATTTTATTAAATTGCAGTTGAGATGCAAGAGATTGTCAACCTTTCAATCAAGCTTTATTAGAAATCTGCCAATTTCAAAACACATTCTTTTGTCCTGTTGAAATGATTAATGAACTCATGAACATTAACGAACCTTTCTTTATTCGTTATTCCTTGAACTTTACCATAATTATATCGGGCGCCTGTCAAACGGACTTTGAACATTTAATTGTTTATCGTACATTGGCATCATGAAAGTTTCTTTATTCCTGTACTCTGCGATCGAGCCCGCGATTATACAATCAAAACCTAGATCCCCTTTCATTACCCTTCCTTGTACAATTATTTACTTCATGTTATATGTTTATATTCGTTCAGACTCAGACAAGATTCAGACAAGAACTAATAGAGAGATACAGAAAGAAAGAGGGAAATGTGGCTTAATAAAGAGAAAGGGTACAGACGGGGAAATGGCGATAGAATGAAAGAGGAAGAGTGAGGGAGAAAATGCGGCTTATCGTATTTATGCAATGAGCGAAAGAAAAGAATCTTAGACTTTTGTGCTGGTATAATATTTGTAAAATTCCAGACAACAAGAAAATAAAACAGGGGACCGGTATCCTAAAACCAATCTGTTTTGATGTAACGCAGGTGGCTTTTTTTATAAGTTTTCTTAACTTATTATTGTTTTGCACCAGCGCTCATTTACAAGAGGGTACTTACAGGTGCACCACGTGATGGCTATTTTTCTTCCTTTTTTGTTTCTTTCTTTCTGTTTTCTATTTATTTGTATTAGTGAGGGGGAGGAAGGGGCTGAATTTTGGTGTCACACAACACAACACATTTTGTCAGCATGTAAGAATGGAAGTTGTCCTAATTATTGCGTCTAATCCTTGAATAACATAGAAAAAAAGGTGACACAATTTATATGAATTTGCAAAACAAAATATGAAGGTGTTACTGATGCTACAGCCCCTCTCCTTTCCCACCAGGTCCTCTCTCTCTCTCTCTCTCTCTCCCTCTCTATATATCTCTCTCTCTCTCTCTCTCTCGCTCACTTACTCACTCTCTCTCTCTCTCTCTCTTTTGCGAAACCCATGGCTGTTTAAACGACCCTTCCTTTGCTTCTCATAAGTTGACGTTTCTTTGAATCAAAGTTGGACCCCAGTCCCTCGAGAGAGAGAGAGAGAGAGAGAGAGAGAGAGAGAGAGAGAGAGAGAGAGAGAGAGACCAATAATAGACGAAGCAAATGACATTACCAAGTGGAGGGCCAAAGTCAAATATGCTTATTTTTTTAGCTGGTTGCGACTACATACCATACAAACTAAGCACGCCTTGTTCATTCGAAAGATATAATCATAATACATAATATTTAAGAGGTGTTTATTTTTCTTCAAGTTGTAGCGACCACCCCTAAATCGGAGGGGGCGTCCAAAAAAACCGCCCGTTTGATTAAAGATAGTATTTTGTCAATAATATTCTAAGGAAACCGTGAACCACCATAAGTTTGGTATCATATGAAAGAAGAATAAATTATATGCATTTTAATACCAATTTCAATGGAACTGAGATTAATTAAAATCACAATTTCATGATTTTGTTTGTGTGATTTTTTCGAAATATTGAATTTGGTCAAAAACCATTGTTCCATATATAAAAATTGGAGAAGTGTCCTTTTGTGTTATTTACCAGAAGTTTGCTCATGTACCAGGAAAATATCCTGTGCGAAGGAGAGGCCTAACAAAAATTAGTGAAAAGTTATAGCAACCGAAAGTTATTGATTTTATTTTAATAAAAACAACATGTTTGCCCATGTGTATTAACTTTATGCATGTATGTGTATTAGAGTATTGAGGACGTGTTTGGTGTGTTTTAATCGACTTTTAAAGATAACTTTGAAGTAAAAAAATTAATTACCATGGATTCGGTGTCGAATGGTGGACGATTAAAACTCCTTCAACTTGATATCAATTCATTGAGATATTTGTGTTGTGTAAAAATATAAATTCTGAGCCGAAAAGATGCTTTTTTGGTAAATATCCCCCCCCCCCCCTTACATTGGCCAGTATCTCGGTATATTAACTGGAGATAGTGAATGGACATATACCAGTAATAGTGCAGAAAGTTCAAAGGATTAGGAGTGCTGAGTGCAATTGATAATTACCTCTAAACTCTGTGATGTTTTAGAAAATGTGGGCATAGGCAGGGCCCTCCCACCACCTCCCCCCACCCCTCCCACCCACACACACACACTAACAATTATTCTTTGACCCCCCCCCCATATACAGTAAAGTCAAATATTTTAACATAATCAAAGAAAGATAACTACAAACAAAATCCTGCTTGTGATAAAGCTGAGATGTTTATAGACAGCCCATGCACAAGACCATCAATGTAGGTCTCTTGAATCCTTAGAAAAATTGTCAGAAAGCCCTTTTCAGAAGACTATGCAGAATGCGGAAGCGTTAATGTGGTGTAAATTCTTTTTAATACATGTGGATATAAAATCTGAGTCAAACATGTTTTCTATTCTATTATGAAAAAAGGTCATCATATTGATCTTGTATTCCATGATTCGTGAATGTTTCTGGTTGCAAGGCACATTATTCCAAGGCGCACAAAAGGGGTGCCAACATTGCCAAGATTAATGTTCCAAACCAAATCCCGGAACTTCAATTGCTCTTGTAAAAAATCTGCAATCACAATAGTTGGATTTGCATTATGTCTCGCAAACTCAGCATGTCTTTCTATAGCCCAGCACATGTCATACTGGTTATTTGTCAACCCAGTTGGGGCATGCCAAGGGGCACTCTTATAAAAAAAAAGGTTCGTATTTTCTGAGAGAAAATAATCATGAACACCCAAACTTCTCATACCATTGTCTTCATTACTCTTAACATGAATGAAGATTCATAACTTCGAAAGCTTAGTGTATTGCTCAGAAGGGGTGGACGTGGAGAATGAGTTGCCCATTTTCATTTCTGTATTGTTTGTTTCCCTCACGGGAATCACTTAGGTCTTCTTGTGGTTCTGAAAAGGAGGGGTTTACAGGCCAGTGTTTTACCCCCTAGATTTTTATATATATTTGTTTCATTATTCACTTGGATTCGCCTAAGCAGAAATTGGTGACATGATGAAAATGCATTAACTCGCCTTTCGTTCTCAATATGGCGACCTCTGATCATATTAACACAACTTCTTTATCGACATGAATCTCTTTGGATGCCATTCCAATGAGGTCAAATTCAATAGAACAAAAAAATGATGCCTATCCACTATTTCCTAGACCAACTAAAACGATTACAGCATTGAAACAAATATTTTTTTTTAATATATCATTTCTGGCAGTTTATATGCACTAGTAACAATTTGTATTACCTATTTTAATTTGAATTATATTTACAGTACTCTTGTTTGGACACTCATGATTATTGTTATCCATATACATATACTTTTTCGGCAGTACTATTCTATCGTTATATTGTTAGATATTTATCTTGATTATTTATTGTTTGTTTTAAATATGTCATTGATGTACCATTATCATTTTTATGTTAATTCGATGTATTTACATTGTGTCACACGGCCCCAATGGAAATCAGTCTTGTAACTGTTTGGGCTTTTTTAACCGTGTATAAATAAAGATATCAATTCAATTCAATTCAATTCTAAATATCGAAAAACCAAAAAATTAACAGGACTACAACATCTAGACAGGCCTCTTTATTTTTCTACATCATGTCTTTAAACCGAACTCATTTTATGTTTCCAGGGGCAGACTGGGGCTGAAAATTGATTATGAAAGTGTTATGTCAACAACCCACTGTATAAGATACATATATCAAGTGGCCCGCAGAACACTAATAGACTTGACCTTCATCCGGAAATAAATAAAGAGCTGCTCATGACGAAAATATCCCAAACTCCCCACTGCCAATCTGCTCCCGGATGTTTCTTTAGGATCCGTGTATCATTTTTTTAAAAACAAAAATGACAAGTGTTTGTCAGTGGAAGCCCATTGTAAAAGTTTGATAAACATTTTATCCTATAAATTAATGTAAAATCTTCGAAAATCAAAGCGATTTTTCCTTTTTCCTTATTGAATATTTTAAAATCTTGTCAGGAAAATTCAAATTCTAGGGAGTTTTTTGTATGAATAACCATCTAATATTTCAATTTACATAAGTGCAGTCTTTATTTTGTGTTTAAAACAACAAACAAACAATTGTGTGCGTCATACCTGGTGATTCTAATGTCAAGCATTCATCCCACACCTATCTCAATAATAAGTATTTTCTTCATGTCTTATGCCTTAATTTATTTCAAAATTCCGAACTAGTTTGCATTCTTAACACATCTTGGTTGTTTGTAATCTCTAATTTTTCTTTCAAATTGGGGTAGCGGGGTGGGGCGACTCGTCCTGAAACCCATCCAGATCTCTTCTACACTTACCCCAAAAATACATGCATATGCTGCATTTATCTATCACTTTCTTCAAAATCAAGAACTTCTGGGCAACTGCCAATGCCAACATTTCCTGAAACATCACAGAGTATAAAGAGATACTTATCAATTGCACTCAATACCCCTAATCCTTCGAACTTTCTGGCCTTGTACATGGACAAATTCCTGTAAAGTTACGCAAAGAGACACTCCTCTGCAATTTTAATATTTGGAGGAAAAAAATGTTTTTTTACTTAAAATTGTGATGTTGATTAATCCAAATTCCCTTTAAACGGGTATCAAAACGTAGATAATTTATTTGTTTTTCATATGACACCAAATTTATGGTGGTTCAAGGTTGACTCAAGAAATCTATTGACAAAATACTTTTTTCGTCAAAAGGACCGCTTTTTTGGACGCCCCCTCCGATTTAGAGTTGTTCGCTCCATATATATATCTTTTAAGGATCACTTTGTCTTCACTTTCCGGGCACTCTCAAATTTATGCCTCAATATTTATCAACTATATGGTAGCATGGCGTTCATAAATTCTTAATTTACGTCGTATTTTTTCATGAGCAAATAATAAAACCGTAATATCATCTCATTTTTTTCCATTCTTGACGATTAATGTTCAATTACTCTTGAAATGTTTTCGCGATGAAATATTTATGCTTTTATGTATTTGCTGAAGGATGAAATATCTAAGATATAAAAATTCGGGAAGAAATGCGTTACCCGACAATTAATGTTCAATTACTCTTGATATGTTCTCGCGATGAAATAGTTATGCTTTTATGTATTTGCTGAAGGATGATATATCTAAGATTAAAAAATTCGGGAAGAAATATAACCCGTTATCTCCGAACTGGAGGAATCATTTCGTAAGATATTGGCTACAGTTGTGAGAGCATCATTTCAGCAGCTCCGGTCTTTGCTTAAGTGTGTCCATTGATGGAATAGGATTTCAATCAAGATCACGTTCATCCTCACGTCTGCAAGGAACTCAAAGACCATTCTCAGAAGAGATGGAAGAAAGTAAATATCTAATTGACACCACCTTTGGCGCCTTGGACTATGTTATTTTGGCGGGATCGTTGGCCATATCGGCCGGCATCGGGGTCTACCATGCATGCGTTGGTGGACGTCAATCGACCACGGAAGAATTCCTGATGGCCGATCGTAACATGAACCCGATCCCCGTCGCGCTGTCGTTGGTCGCTAGCTTCATATCGGCTATCACCGTTCTGGGGACGCCAGCAGAAATGTACATCTATGGCTCCATGTACTGGGTGTACGGGCTCGCCTATATCTTTGTTGGGTTTACCACAGGGTCGTTCTTTATCCCGATCTTTTACAAAATCGGCGGTAAGAGTGTGAATCAGGTGAGTAAAATAACAGCTATGGAATCCTTTTCTAATCGATAATTTTAATTCAATAATATAAAACAAAAGAACAGAATTTGTATATAGTGACTACTCGGAAGGGAAAGCCTATAATAGAATGGCAAACTAGTATTACTCACTAGACCTCTGGTTCTTAAATAGCGGGCTGCCGAAAATATCAAGGAAAATCACAAACAGAAAATAGTGTTTTAGTTCATTTTTATGCTTTGTCTCCAAAGAATTTTTTGGATCGCAACATTTTACATAGTAATTACCAGTTTCCTTGGGGTAACACTTATGACATGGAAAACAATCATTATTTATAATAATGTATTAGCACGAGGAGGGTCATTTGAAAATGTTCCTCTACCCCAAGATAGACGGTTAGTATAGCTCGCACTTTAATTCTAGATATATTTCTAGCCCGCAAGATAAATTAATTAATTTGATCCTCTGAAACAGGCTTCAATTCGAAAATTAATCTAAGCATTCAATCTCCACAATTGAAGACAAGTCGACAAGACGATACTCTAAATTTGATATCATTGAAAGTAAAACTTTAAATGTTCTAAAATGTTCAAAACAATATTGTAAGGTTTGAAGGATTGAATGCTTTATTTGTTGTTGTTTTTTCTCATAAGGAAGGCTAACAAATTATACTTTCAAAATGAGCCTCTCAGAATAATTGATTTTACTTTATTTTATTTTATTTATTTTATTTCATTTCATTTGCCAAGCTCCTACATACATGCAATCAAAATATAATAGTAGAACATACAAGTAAAAAAAGAAAAAGATTAAAATAATAAATAACTTGGCAGGATGGCCCATTTAAATAATTATTTAAATAATGGTTCACTTTTCAAATTTTCTTTTATAATTGGAATAATCATGATTTCCTTGATGTTCTCTTCAAAGTGTACAAAAATTGAGCTACTAGTTTGCTCTGAAATGGACTTAAAATACAAACATATTTCCAACACCTTTGTTGAGCTTTGCACGTTGAAAATAAGTGGCTGGGATATGAACTTCCTGGGTCGGTTGTTTTTTTATACACCAAATATCTGACTGTTTTAATATTATATCACAAAGAAAATCCTTATCCTTTCAGAGATCGTCCTGTTCACCCAAAAGCGCAGTGGTGTAATGAGCCACAATTTTTTTTTTTTTTTTTAACATATTCATATTGTGCAATTGCGATCCTTATTTATTCATTATACATTCTTTATCATATTCTTTTTCTGTCTTTCCTTATGCAATTCTTTGTTGTTGCTTCTATCATCTCTGATGTTATTGTTTGATGTTACCATTCTTTCATTTTTTCGTTCTATATTTCCACATGTTATTCTTTGTTTGTTCCTACTATCACCTTTTGTTATGTCATTCTATCATGTTCTTGCTACCATTCCTTATGTAATTCTTTGTTTTTTATTATTCTTTTAATTTACTTTTCTATCTTTCCTTAGACTATCCTTTTATCACCTTTCCTTATGTTATTCTTTTTTTTCTTCCTTCTATCAGCTTTTCCTCATGTTATTCTTTGTTTCTTCTTCTTTAACCTTTCATTATGTTATTCTTTGTTTCTTCCTTCCATAACCTTTCCTAATGTTATTCTTTGTTTCCTCCTTCTATAAGCTATAACTGGGTCAGTGACGATATCAAGCACACTTATCTGCCTTGTTACATAATACGTTTCTAAACTGAATCAATATCAATGATCCACAACTATTTGTCCTGGAACGGTCTTTTATCAGGCTCGATTATTTTATATATAACCATTTAGACTATACACTATCAGCATTCATAGACACATATCAATGAAGTAGGGATGGATCTTCCCAACTTCTTTTAAAATCTTCTTCGCGATTCTGTGCTGAAGAGGAGGTTAAGAAGAAACTAGCTTCTACACAGTTTCATATTGTGAAAATCTACTTTCTATTGAATCCGGGAAGGAACATCAGATTCTTACAAGTAGAGATACCAAGATTGTTCCGTTGGGCCTTGAGTGAGCTGCAAAATATACGAACAGTATGTACGATGTCGGGACATTTGCGGCATGGGACTACGTCGTTTTGGCGATATCCCTGGGTATCTCGGCCGGCATCGGCATCTACTACGGCTGCACGGGCACGAAGCAGTCGACGACAAAAGAATTCCTGCTCGCTGATCGAAACATGAGTCCGTTCCCGGTGGCGATGTCGTTGATTGCGAGTTTCATCTCGGCGATCACTGTTCTTGGTACGCCCTCAGAGGTGTATCTCTACGGCTCCATGTTCTGGCTCTTTTCGCTCTCCTACATCGGAGCGGGACTCATAGCCGCGCTCTTCATGCCGATATTCTTTCGTCTGGGTGTCACCAGTGCAAATGAGGTATAATAATAATAATAAAGAGCATTTGTAATAAGCCAACTCCACATGACTAATGTGTTTGAGGCGCAATGGAGAAGAGAAACTACAAGACCACGAAAATACCCCCTCCCCCCCCCCCAAAAAAAAAAAAAACGGTTAGGCTATCTGCATTTAGTGGATGCATTTGTTTCCAATACCAGAACATGGTCAAGTTCCAATATATTACTTTTAATTCGCGTGCATGTTGTTGGCTTTTATAACGCACTCGCACTATTCTAGCTGTGAAGTTTTTTGTGCTTTTTTAAAGAAAAAAACTGTCATTAGCTTTTGGCAAAATGGAAACAATTCAGCAAACCTTATAATTCTTTGCCAAATTTTGCAATATTTTTGTCAAAAAGCGATGACAAAACAGTCATGATATCTCTTTAGTTGCCGACAACGGTCTTGCACATCCTCATATTAAACTTTGACGCCGGTTCGGAACATGTATTGCCATCAGTAGCGTACGCAGGATTTTTTCAATCGGGTCGAAAAATTCGCAACGACTAAGCCAGCCGCTGAATAAGTGGGGGGGGGGGGGGGGGGGGGTAAGAGGACACTTTTACACTTTTTTCTTTTCTTTTTTGGTCTCGAAATTTGTAAATTTGACATTTTGCTCCGTTGGGGGGGGGGGGGGGTAAGATCACCTTTTTTTAGGTCAACCATTGGCATAATTTAAACCAAAAACCCCTCCCCCCCCCCCCCCCCCCCCCTGCGTACGTGCCTGATTGCCATGCATCTGAATATAGAGTTTTAAGCGTAGTCACAATTTCAATACAATCGAGTGTGGCAACGTATTTTCCGGCCTTTTTCCCCTCATTTTTTCAATTCAGTAAAGTTCATTTTTTTAACAGAAACTTAATGAACATATCAAAAATATATATTTACAGTTTTATGAACGAAGGAGGCACAATTCCCTGAGCACACGGCTGATGGTGAGGTTGCCATAACAAAACAGGATTATTATATAAACAAATAACAATCGATAATCTACATAAAATACCAATGCAAATAAAGAGTTAGAAGAGAAGGGGAAAAGGAAAAGAAATCAAACATAACAATACTGAACAAATGTGAATGCATATATATACATGTGTGTATCTATTTATATATAATGGATTCCAACAAACCAGTTATGTGATTAAGCTCTTTATCAACCCCCCCCCCCCCCCCCCCCCACCCTCTACGTTCGGAATATTTGTCGGGAAAAAAGTCCCTGAAGGCCGTTGCCAATGTTGAACATTTATTGACCAAAGAGTAAAGCTGTGTAAATACCTTGAAAATCCAGTGTTGCGAAGTATAGGGGTGGAGAAGTAAGTACCGTGGAAGTGAGAATGGAAGTTAAATGTAATTCTATTTTGTTTACAAATAAATTTTCCCCTTTTTCCAAGTAACTTTGTGCTCAAAGAGATAAAACAAAACATAGGAGCATTTTTTCGGACGTTAAAAGCTGTGGCCGTTTTACAGCTATAAATATGCAGGGATTACAATAAAGCTTACCTTCAGGGGAATATAGGTGTGTTTTGACCAAGCATCAAAGTCCAACAATCTTTTTCTGTTTTCTGTGATAAAGAGTTCGAATCCAAAGTGCTTAGCCTATTATTGATGGGTCACCTGGATATACAGACCTATGCAAATAGAATTCTAGCCTATATACGTTGTGGGCTAGGGGGTGTTTCACAAAGACTAAAATCGACTGTAAGTTGGACTTTACTATGCCATGTTGTTCATGTCACTGGTTGCTCTCACCATTGGTCTCTCAATCGTGATCTTTAGGTAATGGCTTTTCCTTAACGTAAATTCTGTAGATTTCTGACCACGATATGTACATCCCTTGAGAAACCAATGCCAGGAATGTTTCGAGTCCTACTTAAAGTCGATCTTAGTCTGTATTTATGAAACACTCCCCTGGTCATATAGATTGAGATATACATACATGTATGAGCTTACCTTTACAAAGCTCCTAATTTGACACGTTTATCACGCATTTATATGTATCTATGAAACAAATATTACAAATTGTTATGTTGCCAGTGACAACAAAATGTCAACTCTCCTTCACCACTTTAAAATTGTCGAATAAAAGTAGCCCCCAACTGCAACTAGGATTATAATAAGTAGCAGTGGCATGACGTGGGTAGGGATAGTAAGAAGGCCCGGAATCGGGGTGGTGGGGCGATTACTCATTAGAGGGGTCGCATCCGCCCCTCCCCTCTCTCTCTCTCTCTCTCTCTCTATCTCTTTCTCACTCTGCCTCTGTACTATTACTTTATTCCATTTTTATACATTTTATTGGGGAACAGGGGCCCTCATACGCCCCTAGCTACGTGATTGATCGATAAATTATCGCAAATGAATCGATTTATATTTATATAAACAATGTCTCCAACACCTAACAACAAATGTTGAAGATACGTTGCATAATTTAAATTCAGTAATCAAAACTAAAGACATATGATCGCTTATCTCGCATAAGAGGACTTTGTTTGGATTTGATTTGTATTGTGATGAGATAAGGAAGGTTCAAGTAGATGCACACACCTAGATTGAGAAATAGAAGGGTTTCTCTGAGCCCTAAGCTCGTGTATTTAACCTTAATGGGTTACAGCTCCTGCTCATCAGAGATAATTAGTCTCTCTCTTTCAGACTCATTATTCAAACAAACTACTAAAAAAATACATGAAATAGTGAAAAGGAACTCTGCAATTCCACCAATATACCAACAAAAGCTTATCTGTAATTTCAACTTTAATGCACCAACACATGTTGCAACTTCATCTTAGTCCAGAATAAAAGTGAAGTCATTTTAAAGTACTCAGTAAATATTAAAATTATAGAGATTACTCGAAAATAGGCTAGGCTACAAAGTATAATTATCTATACGTGTGAGATATGATAATGAGCGCATCCAATCTATTATAGGACACTTCTATAACTTCACAGCTAGAAGACAGTCTCGAATTTCGACAAAACGAATATACCTTGGACATATGTGGACGAATTACTGATACTCCAGAACTGCTTACGAGCAAAAATCTCCTGCCTTTCATGTTCCCACATTCGATGATGGTGACTAAGACAATGATCGGGTCTGATATGTCTATAGACTTTTGAGAGACTTATTGCCTCATCATTCAGCAAGGAATCTAAGACTTCATCTGAACAGGCTAATCTATAATTTATGTTTTGAAGTTGGTTGTGGATATTCCTTAACTGTTATCGCTTCAACGATGATACAGTCATTTAATTGAAGGACTGTCGACCATTTTATGTTTTTCTCTACGTACTTACTTCTTATCAAATGACAGTCTTTCAAGGAATTTTTGAAAACGCTGTAATTGCTGAAGAGCCAGTGGGCATAACAAGACGAAAGAATGGATTACTATGACGTGGGGATCTTCACCGGTGCAGACTATGCAGTCTTCAGTGTTTGTCTGGCCTTTTCTGCTTCCATCGGTCTCTACTTTGGCTGCACCGGGGGGAAACAAAGCACCAACCAGGAATTCCTTCTGGCAGACAGGAACATGCACCCAATTCCAGTGGCCCTGTCCTTGGTCGCTAGCTTCATATCAGCCATAACAGTACTTGGTACCCCAGCAGAAATCTACCTCTATGGCACTATGTTTTGGCTGTTTGGGTTTGCATACATAGGGGCTGGGTTTGTAACGATGTTGTTCATGCCAATTTTCTTCCGACTCAATATTACAAGTGCAAATGAGGTAGGTATATGAAGAACTGTCGAAGGCTATAAGGCATTAACAACTCGCCATGTTTCCACCAGGGGTGTAGCCATAGAATAGGGAATGTAAAACCCCTTACTAATCAATATAACCATCCATGATATTACCCAGGTTTATTATCAGCATTGCCGGATTTTATAAATAATGGTAACTGTAAACAAAAAAATTGTTTAATTTAGGCATGTTATGTTAGTTTGATTTTCTCTCTAAATTTATGAATCCGAAGACATTTTTACTAATATATTTATTACCATTATTGGCAAATTTTTAAACCAGCAATTAATTGAATAGTCCTGATAATGCAATAAAAAAAACGTGAATTTTGAGGTTGGAGAAGTGTATGGTGAATTTCTACGGATCTTTTCCTTACAAGCAAATATTTCAAAATAATAATACCCGTTGGTTTCCTGCAAAGGTTCATGCTTACTTATCAGGAGGGTCGTTAATTCAAAGATCATCTTTGTGGCAGATTAGCCTTGTACTAAATAAGCTATCCAATAAAGTCTACTACTACTAATACTGCTACTACTACTACTACTTATATTGCTACTAAGGTACTGATGCTGAACAGTAGTTTCATGCATCTTGTCTTCCCTTCTTCTTTTTTCCCGTCCGACAGGCCATTTTATAAATCATTCTCTGAACAATACAAATTGATATTTTCTCCGGCGACATGCAACTGCCCCGAGCTTTACTAAGTTGAAGATGTAGGTTTCGGGTTGCGATTGGGGTTTAGGTTAGGTTTAGCGTTAGAGTAATGGTTACAGGGACAGTGTTGGGTATATGATATTAGATATTCGGTAAATGTAGAAAAGTGTCAAACAACCACAAAAGACCCTATGGAAGGGAATTGGTGCCGGATTCTCCAAACTTTTTGCCAAACGGACTATTTATGCATGCGTTATCCAAGTGAGGCATAATTTGCTCATTTTAATCCACCCACACATACACACCCACACACACACAAACGCACTTCTGTAATTGTCTTATTAATTTCTTTCTTGGTTGGGGGCGTTGTATCATGTCGCGTCCAGTATTCCCAAAGTCGTATTTCATGTATCCAAGGACTTGTTTGATCGAATTCAAAGTTGAAATTTGAGTTCAAGCTGTATGACATCAGATCCGCAAATGTCTCATGATTTTTGCCGACTAGTGGTTTTTCTGTAAAATGCACTGCAGTCCTGTATGTGAAACGCGTCTGCAACCAGAAATGGCTTATTTACATCGATGAGTCCAAATTCCACACCGCCCACCGGCGCACCCACACAACGCGCACCCACACAACACCCACTCCCTCACGCACACACACTGACATAACACCACATGCAGACCCGTATGAAAAAAGGAGACGCTCTACAGCCTGGAGAGGGGGGAGGGGAAAGAGAGGACAGATAGACTGGCAGTGCATTGAACATCACGAGTTCCATTCTTTGGGTGAATAACATAATGTTAATACATCCCCCAGTAACAAACAAATCACACAAAAGAACATATTCGTGACAAACCCTGTCGATAAGAATTTCGTAGTTTGATCACGTCTGCATTTTGATTCAGTATGGATCGAGAATCTAATACAAATAATGAGACGATGTTTAGCGTATAGTATGTCAGCTGCAGGAAGTAGACAGCATCATGCTGTCATGTTCGAATGACTTCTTGAACTTACTATCCGATACCATCATTTGTTTAAAGGGAGAGTGTCATGACGACACTATACGTGTCTTTCTCGTGGGCCTACTCGGGGCCAATCGGGTATAATACGACTACGGACGACGCGTCCGCAGCATTCATGTGCGTACAACATACGCAAAACCGAAGCGTGAGGAGAACTTCGGTCTGTTTCGCGAACGCTAGCGCGTTAACCCTGTTTAGCGCGCGCTGACCCAGTTAATCAAGTCCATTTGTTTACGTGCAGTTGTCCAAAAGAAAATGTAGATGGTGTTAACCAGTATTTGCCATGATACACTCCCTTTAATGTGTACAAACCTCTTACATAGCTATCCTTTCTTACAGGTTAGTCTAAAGGTCGCGTAGTCTCGATTGATCCTGCCCTTCCAAGTCATACAAAGACAAGAGTAAACAAGTATATATATCTACCGTATGAATTACATGTTAGAAAAACACTATTGCTAATTGCATGTTGCTCATGTAACTCATAATAGGTAAACTGAGGTTAATCATAAAAGAGAGGGGTCGTATTTGTAAAGGTCAGACACGGACAGGGCTTGGTGAATTTGCAAAAGTTAATGGCACATTTTGTTATCCTAAAGATGGAGAAATCGGTAAATTTACTATTTGTTCAATTTTACTGGAACAACCCCTCCACCACAAACAGCCCCCCCCCCCCCCACTCTCCTTCTCTCTCGCTCTCTCTCTCTCTATCTGTATATTATGTGTCGTTTAAAACGTTTTACGTTCACCCATTGGGAGAGAGCAGGAGGATTTTAAATTTGATAAATGTGAAAGCACTTCTGCAATATTTATTTTAAGATGTGATGGTTCTTCTCTTCAACGATCATGCAATTTGTTTAGTTTCTAAGCGAAATATAATCTGGTTCCAATGGGTAACACATGACATTGAAGAGGTTCAGATCTTGAACCCTTGTCTGATGGGTATGTTCTCAGACAATATTCACCTTAAGTACTTCTTCTCCTCTAGACCCAGGTTATCAAATCTGTACCTCGTGTGATTTGCTCCTTAAAGAGAATGTTAAGTTTTGGGAAGAAGAGAAGAAAAAAATTGTGAGCGTTATCATTGTATTATATTATATACATCTTTCTGTGTACAGTGCTTGTAATTTTACCAAGACTGGGACAAATGTCTTATCATTTTGATAATTCCAGAACCTTGCAGTACACACCAATACTTATATACTAGATGATCAACCTTTTCTGATCGATTCCACAACGTTTCTTTCACAATGCAATCGCATGACCAGAACTCAGCTTTATCTTTAATGTATTAGTATATACCATGGGGTGCGTTTAAGCTTAAATTTTGTAACGCTCATCGTAAACGCTCATCGTAATCGCAGTTCCACGGTGTACTGTTTATGCTCACTTCTCTGGCTCCTCCAGGCAATTCTCCTTGAGTGGCCTTACTTGGTCTTCCAGCTGGATTCGCAAACCTTTACTGTGCATGCTACGTAGACCCACTAGAGGTCAGTTTGTTGACCCCATTTAAATGCGTTTACAAATTGTAAACGCATCTTTTTGTGAGTTTACGATCGGCGATCGTGATCGCCGTTTTTCGGTGATTCTACAAAAGTGAGCATGGACGCAACCGTGTTTTAAACTAAACGCGTAACAGATGCCTGATTCTGGCCAGAAAAAGTGAAGCATAAACACGCCCTTAGTCACGCCCTGACTCCAAATCGAATCCAAACCAATAGCTTCTTTTTCATTAGGGATAATATGCTTTTTTGTTCCATCTGATGTCGGTCTAGTTGGTGTGAGTGAATATTAACACGAAATTTACTAAAATAAACATTCATTCTTCTTGCTTATTCATTGCAATACAGATGTAACTCGATTAATATGATTGATACTAATTTTTCTCTTTTTCTCTTTTATTTCAGTATCTTGAGCTGCGATTCAATAAGGCGGCCCGTATTCTTGGTACTCTGGTCTTCTTCGCCCAGATGGTAATATTTTCTTCTTTTTCTCTGTGTACTGAAACTGCAAAGCTGCACATTTTGTTTGTATATTAAATAGTTCGTGTAATAACGTTTCACAGTTTCTATCGCACCTATGAACGATGTGGTCCAATTTACGAGAGGGTTTGAATTCCATCATGGTGTGTACCATTTAAATCTCATTAATTAACATGATCAAGTAAAATTAAGAGGAGACGGGATGGCTCAGTGGTAGAGCAGTGATCTAATGACCGGGAGTTTCCGGGTTCGAAACCAAGTCACTTCTATAGTGCCCTTTGGTAAGGCGTTGATCCTCATTGCCCAGTCCCTCGGAGAGGTCTTAAAGCCACCGGTCCCATGGTTGCGTACTACGAGGCATACAAATAAAAACAACTATCAAACCGAACCATAGATTAGCATATGAGTAAATATCTTGCCTTTTTTCGATTTAGAGTATTGTAAAATTCCTTAATGTTCCACCATGTGGGTAGTCCTGCAAAGGACTGTTGAGTTTTTTTAAGAGGAAAGAAAAGAAAGGGAGTGAGTGGGAGAGGGGTATTCTTTGGGTTTCGTCCTATGGAGGACTACTGGGTATTGTATGGATAGAGGTAGAAAAACTATATAAGAGAGTTAGAGAGGTGTTCTTTCGTGAGTGGAGTCCAGAGAAGGAATGGTGAACAAAGTTACGAATGCGAAGATCTATACGCACCACTTTGGATATTACACCTAATCTGCTCATATCATCTAGAGTAATGTTATAAAGTTATTTATGGTTCAGTCTCGCTCAGTATGGCAGTGACATAATACTATTTTAGATCATTTCATAATAATTATGTTCCATGACTAGAATCCAATTTGACTACTAGCAAAAGTGTAAATCTTGCTACACTGACAGTTCTGAAATATTCAAGTATTACCAAAAGAAATGCTTTGGTTTCGTTAACCCTTAGCTGTTCACTCAAAAACTTATAAAACGATGAAGAAAAAAACTGCTTACATTGCATGGTTATTAACATTTCTCTTCGTCTCTTCGATTACCATAAATCATTAATAATTTTGGATCATAAATTGTTGGAGACATAGACTTTATTGAGGACCGCGCGATCGTGTTGAAAAAATACAAACAAGAAATGGAATGAAATTAAACTGGGCGAAGCCTTTGCTTATTACCCGCGCAAAGTTCACGTTTCTCTTATATACGACTATTAAAGGCACCGTTTAACAATGTTAAAACTGAGATGCACAGCCCTACGTGTATCAGTGTCTGTGATATGGTGTAATATTGAAGCCCTGAAGAAATTGCGCTTCAAAATGGTCCTGAAGTGCCTCAAAAAAGTAAAAATCTTCGAGTGACCGGTTTTACCATACTCACTTTTTCCAATGGACTGTAGTGTTATAAAAACCGTAAGGAAAACGAATACTGACATTTCTAATTTCAATTATAAATATCTTGATAATCAGACAGGTGATTGGCGTGTAAAAGTCATGGGATTTATGTATGACCCAAAGGTTCATTATTATGATTGCCGCATGAGCTAAGTACAGGATTTTCTTAAGAAACTGAGGCAAAGTTACCCAATCCCTTTAAACGAAGCTGATACACGCTTCTAAATTTGCAAGAGAGTAAATATGATCAAGGGTTTGGTCATGATCTTCAATGTATTTACACGTCCTTGATGTTTACTGCTTCTGTAGCGTTTTTTACGAGGTCGTAACACTTGATGTAGAGGTGTACTTCAACGTGATATTTACATATACTCACTTGTATTAAACGTGATGATTGCGGTCGGTTCATCTTTTCTACAATCAGAATAGGAGGTCAGTTATTGTAAGCGATTGAATGCATGTGTAAATTACGTGTAGATATAAAAACATGTCACGTAATATTATAGTACGTGATTTATTTTTCATAGGTTCTCCTAAAAAATACTATTTTCGAAGTAACAGGAAGTAGGCCTACGTGTATAGCGCTATAGGGTACAAAATGGGAATTATTTTTAAATACGAAAGTTTACAGATGTGCTTTTATCATCTTGAGCATCCGTGTCAATAGATTTGTTTCCAACTTTTATAAAGGGAAAATAATATGCAATTAAAAGTAATGTTGAGTATTCGTCACAACATTCCTTTATGATTAATTGGGAACAGTTGTTTATGTAGAAATTTCTTTTCTTGTAAGCCTTTTTTTTTAAATCATAAAAATGATTACAAACAGACTCATCCTCACCGAATATCGCTAAAAAGGGAAAACATTGCACACAGATATGGGTAGATGGGACCAGGCGCGTACGCAGGGGGGGGTTTGGGGGGTTAAACCCCCCCCCCTTTGTCAATTTTTTATGTGTAAACACCCCCCAAAACCCCCTAAAACCCCCCCCCCCCCCCCCCCCTTTTGAATTTTTTTTTTTTTTTTTTTTTTTTTTAATTATTTATTAAAAAAAAAAAAAAAAAAAAGTTATTCCCATGACCGACCTAAAAAAGGTGACCTTACCCCCCCCCCCCAACGGGTCAAAATGTCAAATTTCCAAATTTCGAGACCAAAAAAAAAAAGAAAAAAAGTGTCCTCTTACCCCCCCCCCCCCCCCCCCCCCCCCCCCCCCCCCCCCCCCCCCCCCGCTTATTCAGCGGTCGGCTGAGTCGTTGCGATTTTTTTGGGACCAAAAAAAAAAAAAAAATGTGTCCTCTTACCCCCCCCCCCCCCCCCCCCCCCCCCCCCCCCCCCCCCCCCGCTTATTCAGCGGCTGGCTGAGTCGTTGCGAAATTTTTGGACCGATTTATAAATGTTAAAACCCCCCCCCCCCCCCCCTTGAAAAAATCATGCGTACGCGCCTGGATGGGACTATACATTCGGTCCTGAGTATTAAACTGCAGAACTGCTAATATAATACCGAAAGAGCAATGCATGTAACATTTCAACAATGATAGTCTTTCGCATGTAAATAAAGATAGTGAAAAAGGGTTAAACTTTTCATCATAGCCTTAAATTAATCATCTCTTTCAATGCTTATCACTATATCAGGATTGTCAAAACTAGCTGTGGAGACATTACGACTGTGGGGGAAATGTTATATGCTTCTTCTTCTTCTTCTTTTTTAATAGTCCTTCTTGACACTGGCTTAAAATTAAAAACACCCACATTGGAATTTGACAGGACTTTAGACATTGGGTTGTGTCCGAAGCACGAAGAATCATAAAGCCACTATTCATGAAAACTTATCAAGTTCATTCCAGATAAAGTAGGTCTGCTTTATTAGTCCACTTCTCTGTGATGCTGGGCTACGTTTCACGAAGCTGTCATAAGTACTACTTCGCCGACATCCGACTAAAACACGTTTATTTAGTTTAACACGCCTGTTTCGTGGGATGACGTTGAACTTCAGCTTATGACGGTTTCGTAAAACGCTGTCCAGTGCCCTGTTTCATCAAACTAGATATCAAAAACAAATGCTAAATTTCTATGACAAATCCAGGCGCGGATCTACGGGGGGGGTTTAGGGGGTTTAAACCCCCCCCCTTGGGCGGCCCAAAAAAAAAAAAAAAAAAAAAAAGGAAAAAAAAAAGAAAAAAAGAAAGAAAAAAGAACGCACGCTGTAGAGAGAAACCCTTTCAAGTGCAAATATTGTGAGAAGATATTTAACTCATCTGGTAACTTAACCAAACACACGATAACTCTGGATATAACTGTGTATTAAACTGTTACTTGATTTAAAAAGACGTTATCATGCACTGCTTTTTATGGTCTCCATTGTGTTAATAGATGCCAGGAAAACATCATTTACGGGGTTCAAATAAACACCCCCAAAAAAATCGGCTCGCCGCTTCGCGGCTCGTGGACGATGCTCCGCATCGTCATTATTTTGGTCAAACCCCCCCCTTAGCAAAAAGCTAGATCCGCCCCTGAAATCTGCTCTCGGCCAATCATATGCCGCGATTTCAGTAGCTTATGACAGTTATTATTGAAAACATGTTTTATGAAACAGGCCCAGGTGTCGTCTTCTTCGTTCTGCACAAATTAAACTCCTTTTATACAGGGACTTAAAAGGGACGCTTGCACAAACTACTGTAATTTCATAACTAAAAATGAAAACACGAAAATAATGTCTCCATGAAATTTCTTTGTCAGATTCAATTTTTTATCTCAGTAATTTCTTTTGAGGATCAACTTCGTTTCGGCTTTACATGATATTTAAGTGTATGAATTACTATTTTCACCCCATTACGTCATTTTCTGAAATGAATTCATTTCGTAGATTGATATCCAACATTAATGTAGCTTTTTATGGTGGACGTATGATAGTGATAGAGAAACAGAACACGTACACATCTTTTAGGTGGTTTTTATTACAAGGCAAAGAGAACATTTATGCAAACATTGGATAAGCAATGTTACGAAAACAAATATGTTTAGACGATGCAACGCCTAATTTTACACTCATATTGAGTAATGTTCTATAATTTATATGCGTTTGGATGAGAAGGTAAATAGAGTTAAAAATGTGTCATGATTTTATTTACTTTGTATTTTTCTTATCTACATTACTGCTCTGATTTTTTTAATGTGATTTCACATCAAAATAAAACAATACTTCTTCTTCTTCTTTTCTCCTTCTCCTTCTTCTTCTCATTCTTCTTCTGCCTCCCCTTCTTCTTCTCCTTCTTCTTCCTCTTCTTCTTCTCCTTCTTCTTCTCATTCTTTTTCTTCTTCTTCTCCTTCTTCTCATTCTTCTTCTGCCTCCCCCTCTTTTTCTCCTTCTTCTTCTCATTCTTCTTCTGCCTCCCCTTCTTCTTCTTCTTCTCATTCTTCTTCTGCCTCCCCTTCTTCTTCTCCTTCTTCTTCTCATTATTCTTCTCCTTCTTTTCATTCTTCTTCTGCTTCCCCTTCTTCTTCTCCTTCTTCTTCCTCTTCTTCTTTTCCTTCTTCTTCTCATTCTTCTTCTTCTTCTCCTTCTTCTCATTCTTCTTCTGCCTCCCCTCTTTTTCTCCTTCTTCTTCTCATTCTTCTTCTGCCTCCCCTTCTTCTTCTCCTTCTTCTTCCTCTTCTTCTTCTCCTTCTTCTTCTCATTCTTCTTCTTCTTCTTCTCCTTCTCGTTCTCATTCTTCTTCTGCCTCCCCCTCTTTTTCTTCTTCTTATTCTCATTCTTCTTCTTCTTCTTCTCCTTCTTCTCATTCTTCTTCTGCCTCCCCTTCTTCTGTTTTTTCTTCTTCTTCTTCTCCTTCTCCTTCTCCTTCTTCCCCTTCTTCCTTCCTCTTCATGACTGTAAGTCAACGTTCCAACGCCCATAGAGGCACACTGTCACTATGTAGACCTCGCGTACCAATAGGGTGATGGTTACATAGAAGTAGATACATAACTGGTAAAAACGCAAAAAAGGGCATATTACGTCATTGAGAGGGGAAAGGCAGATGTAACATTGATGTAAATGATTCAAAAGAAAACAAATACATGTAGAAGACTCGATCGCTTAAAGTCATAATGGGCATTGTAATCAAAGTACGTGCAAGAAAGATAGTTAACAGAATTGAATTGTACTGTTCTTTGATATTCCATGTATCGTATGTTTTCCAAATAGCTTTTTAAGTGTCCTCATTAACTGATTCTACTAGAGATAACATTTTATGTTTGACGTGACATGTTTTTATTAAGAAGGTGTCTAACTTCATTACAGAATTTGGAATAAGGGTCGTAGAAAACTTCTATCTTTAGTGAAAAGACCGTCTTTTTCCTACGGGAAATCAGTATATGGTTCGGAATTGTTTTTGTAAATGCTTTAACCACTGCGAGCTCTTTGTCGTCGTTTCCGTCGTCATTTGACTCCTCATCTTCGACGTCATCGTGAATTCCAAAGACGCGTATTCCGAGAATCGAACTTGAGCCGCCGAATTGAAACACCGATGACATACCACTACACTCCTGCAGAGCCATCTATACACAGACTTTGGCCAACTTGGTTTCACTGGGTCACAACATGGCGTATATTCTTTTGTTTTGTACTTAGCCTACAAAGCAGTAGTCACCATGTTGTGTCCAAGTCGAACTAGTCTGCAGGCACAGACCCTAATTTGACACTTTTATCAAAAAATCATTGTGCCTTGAGAGAAGTCTAGCCCAGCTACCTATGGTCTATGGTAGTCTTATAATGCAGACTCACTTTTACGACTGACCAGGGTTTGTGCTTGCAGACTAAAGTCGAACCGGGTTATTCAAACTCTGTGCATAGATAGCCCTGCACCACTGTAGAGTACCTATATATATAGGTACTCTACACCACTGGTAAGCATAGCGCCCTCAATGGTGGGCCCATGTTTCTTTAAAATTTGTTTTGTCCTTTTTTTATATATTGCAGATCCTTTACCTTGGTATTGTCATCTATGCTCCAGCTCTCGCACTCAACCAAGGTATGCTTTCGACTCGGTTCAAACCCTAGAAATTTAAAGAACACATTTGTTTAGTTCCGATTAATAGATATCTTTATTCCTATACATGATATTTGAGCTTACATCAATTAACTCTCTTCAATAAAAAGATAAAACTGCGTAATAATGGAAAACTTAAGGTAACTATGGGCTTTCATTTGACGTTATGTATTCGGAATGAATTTCGAACCGAGTAGATTCATTGACTAAATACGTAAGGTTCCAAATTGAATATATATAGTGGGAGGGTATTAAAAATTGAGGAAGGTAATTCGACTTCTTGTTACTTTTCTTCTTTACTCGTATGATAATAATCCATTGTGTAAAAATAATAAGATGACGAATCCTCTTTCCTAAGAGAAATTTATTTGTACACGGCCCACAATCACGAATATTCATGTTTGGAATGCAATTATGAATATAAATAATTAGTGAAATTAGAAATGGTCCGAGTTTTACGACCAATATTTCAACGAAAATTGAGTCAATATCACTGAAAAAAATGTAAGCATTTAACTTTTCTCCGATTATTCCTCAAACCTTTCGAAATGATGCTTGCCTGCATTTCCTGCTTCGAGTTTGTTCAATCCCTTCTTGATAACAATTATATAATGTTTAGCAATTTGTCTTCTTTTTTTCTCCTTCCTTTGTCAGTTACCGGTTTGAATCTATGGGGCTCTGTCTTTGCCATAGGGATTGTCTGCACCTTCTACACAACAATCGTAAGAATCATAATTATTTCCTTTTATCTTCCTATTCATAGGCATAGATGCAGGGTCAAGGAGGTTATGCAAAGCTGAAATTATTTGTTATTCCTTTGTATTTGTATTCTACTTTCATTTAGCTTTCCATTCATATAAAGTTTGACTTTTTAACCGGATTGCCAAATTATCGCTTTTTGTGTGTGGGGTTCACCACCAAACAGACTCAGTACCGACTCCAACCCGGGTTAATATTTTGCTCGGTCTGGTGTCAGACTGGTGTCAGTCCGGTGTCAGTCTGGTGTCGGCCTGGTGTCAGTCTGGTGTCAGTCTAGTGTCGGACTGGTGTGGGTTTGTTGTGGATCTGATATCAGTATGGGGCCCGTCTTATAAACAGTTACAATTGATCCAAATCAATCGTAATTCCTTCAATCAATCGCAGTTTGCAGTCTCCTATCTCTTATGTACATAGTTTCGATTGATATCCACTCTTTTAATATAAGACGAGGTCCTGGTGTCAGTCTGTTGTCGGGTCTTGAGTCAGTCTGGTGTTAGTCTGGTGTGGGTCTGGTGTCAATCTCGTGTGGTTTGGTGTCGGTTTGGGGTCGGTCTCGTATGTGACTAGTGTAAAAAGGTTAAATGAATAAAAGTTGAATAATAATATTTCACACTTTAGGGAGGGATGAAAGCTGTGCTGTGGACCGATGCCTTCCAGGTGATGGTGATGATGTCTGGTTTCCTAGCCGTCATCATCAAAGGCTCTATGAACATTGGTGGGCTGGACAAGGCTTGGCAGATATGCGAAGAGAACGGCAGGATAGATTTCTGGAAGTAAGAAAATCGACATTAATTCATATTTTACTTTTATTTCATTGTATCCATGGCTCTGCTCCACAGTACGAATATATTTTGATAAATCTTTGCATTCCGTCCAGATCTTTACGCTCTCAGAACTCCGCATTTCTTGTTCTTTCTAAGCTCAGTAGTTGCGACAGTGGAAGTCGCTTCTGATTGGTTAGTCGTTTCACGGTGCCCAAGATAGTTCAATTGGGACTTTTATATTTGCGTGGACTGATCCGTGTGACGTCCATTCAAGACAGTGCATTGCAAGGACGTCGATCGTAGCATAGACCTATTGGCCCGAATTCACAAAGGAGGTTTGGCGACAAACTTCCTTTTGTTTCGCCAAACCTACTTTTGTTCTCTACAAACCAGGTTTGTAAAAAAACGCGTAAAAACGCGTCATATGACGTACGAAAACTAAGGTTTGTCGACAAACCTCCTTTGAGAATTCGGGCCACTGTCATCGTGCGGATCTAAAAGTCCCTATTACCATAGACATATTACGTGTGCGGAAACTATTTGGAACTTCATGATTCAACACATCTATGACCGCGTATAATATGCGCCATGTCACAACTGTCTCTGTCAATACGCAATGGCCGTGGTTATTATCGTTTTGTTTTTATTTTGTGTGTTTTTCTACCCTAGCTTTGATCCTGATCCAACTATCCGTCACACGTTCTGGACGATAGTAGTGGGCGGGACCTTTACTTGGGGGAGTACCTATGGTGTCAACCAATCACAGGTTCAGAGGTATCTCACGTGTGGCAAGGAGAAGACTGCTCAGCTGTAAGTAGCATCCTACCAACCGACAAACTGCATTTGCCTTTTCCCTACCTATATCTCAACCTTTCACTTATCTTATCTTTGCATGTACACAAACCTGCTTTAGTGACCACCTGTCTACAAAGACCGCATGATTTGTTTTCCCTAAAAAATGGTTTCTCATTGAAACATGCACTAAAGGAACCTGTCTTCAAAGACCACCTGTCTTCAAAGACCACCTGTCTTCAAAGACCACATTTTGTGTTTCCTTTAGGCGGTCGCTATAGACAGGTTTGACTGTATTATTTGTCTAATACAACCCATTAGTACAGATCAAATGCCCTTCTGTTTTCTCAGGAAAAAATTCATGTTATATCCTTCACCCTCATGAATCTCCAATCAATGTCTCTTTTGTTTTTGAGGGTTTCTATTTTCGTTTTGTCTCTGTATCCTTGCTTTTTAATACGTACATTCATTCTGACACGATCGGAAGGATTTTCGAGTAATCAACTCAAGGAAAAGTCTAACTAGTAATAATATGTTAATTTGTGATGCGCAGCTACTATATGAATATTTTCTACTGCGCTTTAGTACATATTATCATATTATAACACCGGCTGTAGTTGAGTCGACATGATGAGGCGCTAAAGCATTCGAATAATTTCTTCCTACCAGATACCCATTTACTTCACTTGGGCGGAGAGTGGCAAATGTAGATTAATGTCCTGTCAAAGGACATTAGTGACACGGCGGGACTTGAACCGCGAATCATGTGATCCTCAGTCCGGTGAAATAACCACTAAACCACGACACCTAATAGAACCACGATATCTAATAGAAATCATATTCTGATTACGTAATACGCTATAATAATGTTCGTTCATTTATACAGACTTGGGTAAGGACACGGCTATCAAAATTCCCTCAGGTTGATTTTGAAGACATTGTAGTCGTGTTCCTTTCTTAAATCTTTATCATTGTGCCCTTTTCTTTCTTTCTTTGTTTTGTTATACTTTTGTCACTTTGTTTCTGTCCCCTGTTTGTTTTTTTAACTTTCATTTTTACTCGACGTTGAGTTCGAATTTGAGATTATTTAAATAAGTATACGGTTGAAAGTCTGCCATCAGCCGGGAGCTGTCACTTTTCAGCAAGGCTGTGGGATACTATGATATTCATATGAGTGGAACATTTCAATGTAATATATTGTATATCAATAGAGAAAGACAATGAAAAGTTTTTGTTTTGAATGTACAAGTATAGTTTTGAAAGCATTACCAACAAAAATGGTTTGGTAATTTTGAAAACAACAGAAGTATAGTATGACACACAGAACAGGGGTTGAAATTTTAAAATTTAAAACAAATATAAGAACCAAATACCTTACATAATATAAAAAACATTAAAAGTTGAAGAAAAATGTATATTGACTTTGTCTCTCTACGTTTTCTCTTTCCACCTTGTGTAGAGCTCTGTTCATGGCGGTGATTGGGATGGTGATTGTGGTGTCATCTGCGTGTCTGTCAGGGTTGGTCATGTATGCTAACTTCGTGGATTGCGACCCCTATACAATGGGATATGTCACCTCATCAGATCAGGTAATAACGAATAGCGTACTCTCACTAAATTGTTTTAAATGCATGGTAAGGTATTATCGTTCTCTTGAACAATACATTTATGTTAAAAATAACAAATTTGTATCATTTGATAATAGGTGGAAAAACATTGTGTTGCTTTTATTAAAAAAAATTGAAAAATGTACGACCATGTCTTATATAATCAGCTATATTCTTCTTGTTAATTCTATTGGTTATATTATGTATGTATATTCATATATGTTTTGTTATGTTTTGCAAAGTCGAAAGCAATATGGAATAAAGATGAATTTATTAAAGAAAAAAAAAGATCAGGTAATAACAAAGACTAAAGTGAACCATCATATAAAGCTCATGAGGAAGAGGATGAGGGGGCTGTAGCCCCTCCTCCCCGCCCTCCCCCTCCCCCATCGCCTGTTAAGTTGAACACATATTGTTATGCAAAATAATAGTTTTTATTTAAATCTTAACTCATGTCTTTATTTTCTCTGATGGTTATCAATGTTATGTAGATGATGAATTGCTTCTGAAATGGCGTGAAGTAGCCAAGAGTATCGAAACCGTCATAAGTAAAAATGTTAATCGACATCCGATTGAAACACGTGTTAAATTAATATACGCGTTATAATGAGTTGTGAACGAACTTGTACTTATCACGGTTTCGTGAAACCGCTGCCCTGGATATGAGTGTAAGAAGAAGATAAATACTAACTGTCATTTTCAATACAATTAAAAGCACAACAAAACATGATCGCATTGACTTCCGAAATATCAACCTTGGAGCAATTTCGATTAACCTGTGCGCCATCTTTAAAAAAAAATACAATAACATATTAAGTAATCCGAACCTGATTTCTAACAACAATACATGAGAGTACCGAGTATGACGTCATACTGTAAAGTTGTCCAGAATCAGTGCTGGTTCCAACATTTTTGTGCTAAACAATGGCGTGGTGATCACACCTAGCCCCAAACACTAAATTCGCCCTGCTCCAGCTCGCTACTTGCTAAAGGCCCTTTTACACTTTCACGGATCGCATCACGGATCATCCCGGATCTTAATCCGGGGTGTTCCGGCGTGCGACACCACGATTTCTTCTCGATGCCGGTGTGGATACGTTCCGAACTGGGTGAATACACGGGCAAGTACGGTGTCTCCACGGACAGACAAGGTAGCAACGCGGACCACGCCGGAAACGCATACGGAGCTAACACGGATTTCAAGAAAGAGCACGGAGGCTACTGGGTACTTTTACGGTGCTTACACGGAGGTGTACGTTGTCTATTGGGATATCTCCGGAATGTTGACGGGTGACTTGAGCTTGTAGGCGCTCATTTGATCATTTACCTTCTCGGGCGACAACATGTCTTCAGAGTCAAGTATGGCAAGCACGCCTGAAAATCTACAGCATATGCTCCTGTTTGTGGGCACCATAAAGGTAAAACTCCTTGTAGCAGAAGCTCTTGTTTTGCAGCAACAGCACGACATAAACAAAAAACAGAAAACTGCAAGGAAACGGAGTGAGTGGGTGAAACCGTGGCTTCTCAGACGACCACTTTACGGACAGTATGAGAAGTTGATGGCTGAACTGATGGGAGAAGATGTGGATAATTTCAAGAACTTTATGAGGATGAACCCTGACACATTCCATGAAATCCTTACTAGAGTTGGCCCAAAGATTGAGAAGACGGATACATTTTTCAGGAAGGCCCTTGAGCCAGGGTTAAAACTAGCTATAACCCTGCGTTACTTGGCAACAGGCAGTAGCTACAAGTCTCTACAGTTTGGCTTCAGGGTATCTCACAGTACCATCTCAATTTTTATCACTGAAGTTTGTCAAGCTATCATAAATGAACTTTCAGCAGAAGTAATGGTCTGCCCCGTCACTGCGGAAGCCTGGAAAAGAGTGTCTGAAGGATTCAAAACAAAATGGAACTTCCCTCATTGCGTTGGGGCAATTGACGGAAAATATGTGGCGATCAGATGTCCAAGGAATGCAGGATCAGTGTACTTTAATTATAAAGGATTTCACTCGATCGTTCTGCTGGCATTAGTGGATGCAGAGTACAAGTTTCTCTACGTTGACATCGGTGCCAGCGGCGAAGGCTCAGATGCAGGAGTTTTTAGCGATACTATTTTGAAGGAAGCTCTCGAAGCTGGAACGATTGGACTCCCAGATCCTGATCCTCTGCCGCACGATGACCGACCCATGCCGTATTTCATCGTTGGCGATGACGCCTTTGCCTTAAAGACATGAATGATGAAACCTCTGCCGCAGAGAAACATTTCAGTTGAAGACAGAGTGTTTAATTACAGACTTTCGCGCGCCCGAAGGGTTGTCGAGAATACCTTTGGACTACTAGCGTCAAGGTTCTGGTGCCTTCTCACCACAATGCCTCAAAGCCCAGAGAGAGTCAGCACCATCACACTGGCCTGTTGTGTGTTGCACAACTTCCTACGGATCAAGAACCCCACCATTGAAGGCAATCTTGTGGATCAGGACAACCCTGAAACCCTTGCATAATCCCCGGTGCGTGGAGGGATCATGCAAACCTACCACACACGGAAGAAGTCTACAGGGGAAACATCAGCAGAGCTGCCAAGGAACAACGGCAGTATTTGGTCCAGTATGTCAACTCAGAGGCTGGAAGTGTGCCATGGCAAAATGAGAAGATATAAACTCAAGAAATGTGATATCCAGTAAGCATAAAACTTTATTCAAACAAGGATAGTGCTAAAACATAGTCATTAAAACATGTCTTAGAAACAAGATTAACAAAATGGGTGTTGTTTTATCACCAAAGTGTAACTGTTATATGCTATAACTTTAATATACTGTTAGTTGAACGGTATTCTAACAAGCAATCCTATATTTTGTGAAAGAAACACACACTTTTACAATCAGGATGGACAAAACCATTCAGCTGCTTTGCTGTACACGGGGGATCCAGACTAGCAGCCTTCTCCTCATACAGCCTCGTCTTCATGTTAGCCTGCTTATATTCCTTCATCCTTCTATTGTACAGCAGTTCATGGGACCTATACCAGTCCGCAACATCTTGTTCCTGCTCCTCAGAAAGGTGTAGGGCTTGTGTCTTCTTACGCTTCGGACATGGCTGATTTGGAGGCTGCCTTTCGATTGCTTTTTCGAGTGTGGGCTCCGATGGTTCAGGCGTTGTTACCCTGGTACCCACCTCGTTGCCTTCATCGGATTCACTTGCAGGTGGAGATGGGTTCGGAGGTGGATCTTTTTTGGCTAGTGCCCTTCGACTTTTTCCGCTTCTTGTCGAAGGCATCTCGGCACGTCTGTTGTCTTCAAAATGATACGTACATCTGTATTCGTCACATGGCAATATACACGGGCTATTCATTCGTATACTTTATTTAGGCAAAATATACGGAATTTCAAACCCGGATGAAACCGGTGTTAATACGGACCTCCCGGTGTCTACACAGGCTGTCCCGGATGTATTCGGCGGCTACACGGAGGTACACGGTGCCTACAGGGAAGAGGACGGATTGTTTCATCCGTGAACTCCGGGATGACAAATTAAGCAAGCTTAATTTTCCCCGGATATGCCGGTCCGCCAAGGATCACGCCGGATGCCTCCCCGATGTATACACGGTAATGCTGGAGATAACACGGATGATCCCGGAGCGACGATCCGGGATGATCCGTGATGCGATCCGTGAAAGTGTAAAAGGGCCTTTAGTTTCGCCAGATTCGCGATAAACCTCATGTAATGTGCAGGCTCTGTTGTTTGAAACCAGTAACCTGGACGACGAGCGGATATTACGTCATCACTTCGGTACTCTATAGGGTACTGAAATTGCCTTGAAGTTGATTTCTTGAAAGCATTTGCATTCATGTCACTCGAAACGTGCTGATATTATCACTACTCATTTCAACCAAATATTCAGCTAAAAGATTTATCTCTTCCTCACGCTCTCCTCTTTCATTCGTTGTAGCTGATGCCTTACTTCGTGATGTACCTGTTTGGAAGTATGCCTGGTTTACCTGGTTTGTTTACGTCAGCCGTCTTCAGCGCAGCGTTGAGGTAACGATGCGTCATTTATGTTGCGTTAATACTAATCCCAATCAAGCATTTAAAGGCAATTAGTGAATGTGTCAGTGATATTTGGCAGTGCATACCTTCTTCGATTTGCATTTATTTTGTGTACAATATCACTCTGACACAGCGCGTCAAATTTTCCATCATACATGCACCCTAAATATATTTGTTGCAAATACGTTTATATAAAACCCCTATATGAAACAAATCTACTCTGCCATCATAAACTAAAAAAGACAGTTTATGAAATTCCATGTACAGAGCAAGTTGGAGAGGGTCTCACAAGATACGTCACAGTGTTGGCAGTTTGTGTTTCATTGATGACACCTTTACAACTTCATAACCTTCCTATTTTTGATCGGATATTGCCCAAACTGTCACTTATTCGTTTTTCTTCTTTTTTCTAGTTTAATAAATACCAGCTTATGACTAGGGTGAACTTCCCCTTTAATGATTAATAATTGATTTATAATTATGTTTGCCTTAGTACCGTATCATCCGGTCTTAACTCGCTGGCTGCTGTCACTGCTGAAGACATCGTAAAAACAATCTGGCCGAATATAGAAGAGAAGAAATATACTCTCGTCACCAAGGGTTTGGGTACGTATTATAATGAAGTAAGATATAAGATAGCTCTTACGGATATAAAGGTGTGATTGGTCCACAGCTCGTCACGTGATAGCTCTTACAGATACAAAGATGTGATTGGTCCACAGCTCGTCACGTGATAGCTCTTACATATTCAAAGGTGTGATTGGTCCACAGCTCGTCACGTGATATATTTATTATTCTAGAGGGGCTCAGATGATTTAGGATGCAGATTAAAAATCCGTGTCAATGCATTACCAAATCAATTTTCATAGCTTTCTCCCGTTGCGAGATCGTAAGAACTTTCGAGAAAACAAACAATTTATTTATTAAAGTGCAATTTTAAAAGACATGTACTGTACCATACTTGTGCCATGTGTGTACGTCTCCTTTTGAAATATGCGAACGTTATGACGTACAGGTAACGGTAATTTTTTAGTACACTTTGTCTTTGATGATAACTAATACTTTATGGGGATTTTGGTAACTTTGTTATCATTTAGTTGTTTTTTTTTTTCATTGTTTTTCAACTGCACAGCACTATTCTTTGGGGTTGTGTGCATTGGTATGACGTATGTTGCATCTCAGCTAGGAGGTGTACTGCAGGTTTGATATGATTTCATTTTATTTTATTTCATTTTTATTATTATTTTTATGATTCAATATAAAGTAATTTGATTCAGCATGATTCAAGTTAATTTTCGATTAGTTAGCGAATGTCCCTGAAATGTATCCCCAATTAACGCAAAATTCTTGCGTTCACAACGTAAGTGTGACATTACCGGGGTTCCACTCCATATTCCAGAGGAACGTTTTCACAAAACTTGTAATCAGTGACAAATGACAGTTTTTGTTATAAGCTAATGAAATCATTGTTTCTGATTGGTTATCAGCAGATATGTCACTAATTTTTGTCATTTGTCATTGAAAAAAGGCTTTGTGAAACGGGTCTCAGTTTACTAACATATTCAAATTTATGGATGTTTCTTTCCTGAGGACCTAGTTACGAGTTATTCCATTAACCTGTTATTAATGAATGGAATACATTTCTTAGAATCTAGTATTATACATTATGTGTTGCTATGTCTCGGGCAAGCTTTCAGGTTGTCAAGAAGAACCTTTGCCTAAAAAGTATGCACACAATTATTTTGAATATGTTAGTATACCGGTCTTTTAAAGGGCGATTCCGTGCAAAGTGTCGCATACGTCATGTCAATTTATTGAACATCCAAGAATGAGAATCTCTCTTCATATGAACATTTGTTCTTTCTGTTATCACTTACATTTATCGATCAAAGGCTCATATCAAGGCATTTTTTATTTATACTGAAATAAATTGAGAAAAAATGATTGAACTTGATATATTGCACGGAAAGGCCCGTGCATCTCGTTTATACTGTGTTCATGTTTGTTTGTTTGTTCTTGTTGACAGGCTGCACTGAGTATATTTGGAATGATCGGAGGACCTCTGCTTGGTCTTTACAGTTTGGGAATGTTCTTCCCCTGGACAAATTCTTACGTAAGAGGCATCACTATTTCATCAAGTTTCTATTTAGTTAGAAGATCGCAAATATTTTCAAAGAATCATCTTACCATGGACCTATTACGAATGGACATTCATCGTTTTCTTAATGAATTCATTGTGATTGTCTCCGTCAATGTCGTCTTAATAACATTCCCTACATGTTTCGTCACTTTGATCTCATCATGGTCGTGTCATGTTTTATAAGGTCATGGATGTGTGCGAAAGTGTGCGAATCAGTAATAATACATTTCATATCACCAAAATCGTCTGCGTTTCAACTTTGCTGCTCCCCATTGGGGATGCTTTCATTTAAGACACACGCTTACAGAGCACACCATCCAAACAAAACCCAAGAGAGGGAAACTGCTCCTTTGTCAAATATAAAATTCTACTACTCACCTACCGTTCACTAAATGGATCAGTCCCTGAATATATTTCCTCTCTTCTTAATATCTCTTTAAGTTCCCGTGCAGGTCTTCGTTCCTCTAATTCAACAAATTTAACACAGTTAAGAACAAAGAGGAGTTGGGGAGACAGAGCTTTTACAGCTGCTGCACCCCGGTTATGGAACTCCCTACCCCATTCAATCAAAATGTCAGCCAATCAAAATTTGTTCCAAACAAAATTGAAAACCTATCTATGTCTGAACTCCTTAGTTAAGACGTAGTGTATTTCACAATCTGATGTAATTAACGTTGTTAAATTATATTTAATTATGTTAAATTATTTTTGTTCAATGTACTTTGTTAGGCGCCTTGAGCATCTCTTGGGGTGGATATGTGCGCATTATAAATGTTGTTATTATTATTATTATTATTGTCAATGACCGAAAATTCTTACGCAGTCGTTATTGTTAAAACAGCTGAATGTTCTCATTAAGATGCACATAATCAGAAGGCGGCGACTATCATGGATCAAAGAAAGAATCACGATGAATGTCCATTTCGTAATAGGTCCATGATCTTACAGACAAATTGAATACCCTTTTATATTCCTATAAAAATAACGTAATTGGGATTATGTAACATATTTGTTTCATAGCAATTTTCTTTGAGTTCCACCAACTTCGGATATTTGCTTGAAAATTGTTAGTGTTAAATATTCAACGTGACATTTCAATGATAACTTTGAACTTTCATTTTATTAGTTAATCTAGAATTTCAATAGAAAGTCGTATTTCATTAACACATAGATAGACGAATGAATATTTCACAACAAAGTATCAAATT
Organism: Strongylocentrotus droebachiensis; assembly: GCA_035222895.1. NCBI lineage: Eukaryota > Metazoa > Echinodermata > Echinoidea > Camarodonta > Strongylocentrotidae > Strongylocentrotus > Strongylocentrotus droebachiensis. Next base: position 395,330 of record JAVYIG010000754.1, on the reverse strand, counting down.
ATAAATTAAAGTGTAACATTTATGTTGCAATTATCATCAGGTACGTTAAGGTGTTTGTCTGTTGTCGCTGGGTGGATTTATTTATTTGGCTCATCTAATACTCGGATTTGTATTCTCTTCTTTATTTCTCGTTCTAGGGGGCCATCGGGGGTACACTTTGCGGTCTGACCTGGTCCCTATGGGTGGGCATAGGGGCACAGCTTTACCCCCCTGAGATTTACAAGCCCCCTCTCTACACCGCTGGGTGTTACAATGAGAGCCTTCTGACTACCATGGCTATGAGCCCAACCACCATGATGCCCATGGAAGAACCAAGGTTGGTTCAGATGTTTTAAAAATAATAATAATAATATATCTTCTCCTACTACTTCTACTACTACTACTATTACTACTACTACTACCACTACCAAGTATGATGAATGATTACATATAATGGTGGGAAATAAAATGTTTTCATGTCTGATGTTCATGGAGAACAAATGTACTGACTAAGCTGAAATACATTAATTGTGACCGCGTTATTTCCTGTTCATAAAATAATAGTATATCCTATTCATTATATTGTAATTACTACTTCTGCTTCTACAGCTTCGAGTAATAATCATGATTATAATTATTATTATAACAATAATAATAATAAAAAAACATATTATCCTACTACTACTACTACTACTACTACTACTAATAATAATAATAATAATGATAATATTACTACTACTACGACTACTACTACTAATACTAATACTACTACTACTACTTCTACTCTTACTACTGTTACTACTACTACTGCTACTACTAATAATAATTTTAATAATGATAATAACAATATATCTTCTACTTCTAGTACTACTACTACCAGGCGCGTACACAGGGAGGGGGGGTTAAACCCCCCCCCCCCCCCCCCTCTGGTATATTTATGTTTGTAACCCCCCCCCCCCCCCCCCCATAACCTCCCTAAACTCACCCCCCCCCCCCTTTGGATTTTATTTTTTATTTTTTTTTTTTTTTTAAATTAAAAAAAACCCCATGGTTGACCCTAAAAAAGGTTACCTTACCCTCCCCCCCCCCCCCCCCCCCACGGAGCAAAATGTCAGATTTTCAAATTTCGAGACCAAAAAAAAAAAAAGTGTCCTCTTACCCTCCCCCCACTTATTCAGCGGCTGCTGAGTCGTTGCGAAATTTTCGGCCCGATTTATAAATGTTAAAACCCCCCCTTGAAAAAATCCTGCGTACGCGCCTGACTACTACTACTACTACCATTGTTACTGTTGAATATGTTGATATTTCAGACCGGCTATCGCAGAGCTGTACTACCTATCGTATTCCTGGTACAGTGGAGCGGCTTGGGCTCAGACATGTTTCTGGGGACTCTTGATCAGTTTCCTGACAGGTACGTGTATTACTATGGTCTGCTGGCAGGACATTCATCTACATTTGCCACCCTCCACCCAGGTGGAGTATATAGACACCTAGTAGAAATGTATTCCCTGATTGCTTGAAGCGCCTTTGAGCAGCTGGCCTAAAGGAAAGATAATACTAGAAGTTTGTAGGTTTCTTTCTTAATAAGGAATCTTATTTGCATCTCTTTTTAAACGAGCAACTACCATCGTACTTTTGTTTGTTATTGATGTTCTTGATGATCGATGTTCTCATATTTTTGTATTATATTGTCATCTTACATTTTCTTGGTTTTATTTTCCTTTAAGTAAACTCTTTACCCACTAGGATTGAAATCTCAGACCAAAACATTGTTTGGGTATATTTTACATACACGTAGTACGTGTGACAAATATCACTGGTGCGTTCCATTTTATTGTTCCATTCGACGAACAGAGCAGATAAAGAGTTAAATCGTTTGTTTCTCCTGGCAGGTTTCACCGACCCACGTACCATAAACCCGATCCTGATCAGCCCCATTATTGATCGTATGTACTGCTGTCTGCCGGAGTCAATCAAAAAAACCGCTTCGATGTGGTGTTGGTGAGCTGTATGTTGCAGATGAAACCAAGGTAAGAAGGGGGGTATCGATATCCCAGTTGACCGACAGCTTACAGGACCGAAAGCCTTAGAGACGGGCAACCCACGAGACCGACAACCCAAGAGACCGACAACCCAAGAAACTGACAACTCAACAGACCGACAATCCAAAAGACCGACAACCCCAAAGACCGACAACCCACGAGACCGACAACCCAAAAGACCGACAACCCACGAGACTGACAATCCAAAAGACCGACAACCCAAAAGATCAACAACCCAAAAGACCAACAACCCAAAAGACCGACAACCCAAAAGACCGACAACCCAAAGATCAACAATCCGACAGACCGACAACCCAAAAGACCAACAACCCAAAAGACCGACAATTCAAAAGACCAACAATCCAAAAGACCGACAAACCAAACGACCAACAATCCACAAGACAAATAAAAGAAAGACATTTAAGAGAGAAGATCGAAAAAGTCGGTCTCGTGAGCTATAGCCAGTAAGAACAGTGCTTGGTATTGAAGCCTTGAGTGCAATATTTCATATTGACACTGAGATCTAAATAATATGATATCGAGAAGGAAAAAAAACCTTCCTGCTTATTCATGAGTGGACGTCATGATACCCCGGTCCTTATAAAGTGACAATTAAATGTAATCTCCCGAAAACTAATCCTATATCCTTCAAATTAATCTTATTATTTAATATCATGTCACACAAAAAATGTAATACATACCCAAGAAGAAATTAGTTGGAGCCAGATTAGAGATATACATTTTTACGTGTTATTGTAAGTCAATATTTGTGTTACAGGCCCCATAACTCTTATCGAAGTGAGGAGTGCTGATGTAAACATATCCGGGTTTTTTTTTTTTAGAAAGGAAAATAATCTTGCTTCGTATGACAACTATACAACCACTCGTTCCCACAAAAGTATGGAAGGTTCTTCAGCTCGACTTGTTTGTGATAATCACCTGAAAATAAGATTGTTGCCACCCCCTCCCCTGTCTCTTCCGAGGTTTAAAGATATTTTGATTCTTAAAAACATATTTCTATATATCAAGACGGGTAGTGGGAGCAAAAAATGTCAGAATTAACAATTTACCATGCACGGTATAAAGCCTAGCAGAGTCGGTGTGATATGGGAGAGCCTTGGGCACCTTGCGTGGCGAATAATTGAGCTATAAAAATAACCAATAGCATTATTATTGTTATTATTATTATCGTTATTATTATAATATTGTTTTTCTTGTGGTCGTTATTTTTATTATTAGTAGTTTTATCACCATCGTCATTATTATCATCATTATTTCAAATAAAGAAAGTGAAATTATTGATATCTGTCCAAGCTAATCAACTGCGTTCATTGTCTTGATGTAGGACGACACCGCGATGGAAGTCAAGTATGACAACGCCGCCTACGTCGTAGATGAACCAGACGGGGTATACCATTCTCAAAATGGGGAGAACAAGGTATGAGTAGGTTTTCATTTAGTCATTTGTACATCATTATGATTGTCATTTATCTATTATTCATTAATATTTCACCAGAGTAACCTATTCAACAAAAGCTGGCCTTCCACGGAGGCCGGGAAATACATCATAACTATATTCTAAAAAAAGATGAAATACAATCAAAGTAGCATAAATAAAGCAAATTAATATTATCCTTTACACATTATCAACCTCACGGTTTTAAATGTAAAACTTAATATTTAGGTGGTCTCAACAGAACACCTATCGATTTCGTCAGCATTTTCTTTCTTAATTAATATTCTTCCTTCTTTTTATTTATTTCCACCCACGCAGTAGTAGTAGTAGTAGAAGTTGTAGTAGTAGTAGTAGTAGTAGTAGTAGTAGTAGTTGTAGTAGTAGTAGAAGTAGTAGTAGTAGTAGTAGTAGTAGTAGTAGTGTAGTAGTAGTAGTAGTAGTAGTAGTAGTAGTAGTAGTAGTAGTAGTAGTAGTGTGTATAGGATAAATCAAGATCTGCTTTGTAAATTTCTTTCAATTTTGGCTCATTACTAGGTCATTGTCATTAGACGTGGCAACACTTTCCAGGTCATCAGTGTACCGTGACGTCACCGAAGCACCATTTTGTGAAATATTCTGAAAGTCATCTCATGATCATATCTTCATTATGGAAAGTCATTTCTCATTCATATATCATGATTTAGGTCATTGTCAGTCCGGTCAAGTTCCAATAGTTAGCAATTTTTTGTTCAATGCTCCAAATCGTCTAATTTTTTTGCAATTCAGAGCATTTTAAAATAAAATCGCGCGCGCGTTTTCGTTTTTTATGGCCGTTCGCAACATTGAATCGCCTTTTTCTTTCTTTCATGATATTTTCCATTTTTTCCAAACAATTTGATACCGTGTTTATCTCTTTAAGACCATTAATAACAAAATGAGCGTCCGGTCAAAATAAATGTCCGTGCGTGCGAGCTCTTGTAATACATAACATAATTATATGGGAAAAAACTTGCATAAATCCATCATAGCTCTTTAAGATGTCCAGATACCCCCCATTTTGTCCATATTTGGATAGAATATGAGTCGGAGATATGATTTCATGTCTCATTTGGCCTTTACATAAATCGTGATATTATCATAATGGCCTTCCATATTTATGGAAAATTGATTGAATCTCTGTATAAATATATTTATCGATTTTCTCCCAAATTCTGATATGTTGTAGCTGAGACAATTCTCTACAAGATATTCCCATTAAATAACAGACCACCTAATTCCTTTCAATGGCGAATTAAATTTCTCGTTCTATACCGTGTGTCTCAAAAAAAACGTAACACTTTTGAAATGGTTGCCAAATTGAGCATATATAATTTTATGAAAAAATGTCTATATGTATGGAAAGCTAAAGGACCAACCTTTCATATGATATGAAAAAATTAAAAAAAAAATCATGCTTCGATGGACAGTGTTCACTTAAGTTAGAGGTATGAAAATGGGCCTGCGCAGGATTTTTCCTTCCAATTTTGGATGAACAAAGCAGTTTTAAATAAGAAAGAAATAAAAGAAACATGAAAATCTTTTAAAAAAAGATTTAACTTGTTTTTTGTCATGTCTGCCCTAATGTGTGTGTGTGTGTGTGTGCACGTGTGTGTATGTGTGTGTGTGTGTGTGTGTGGGGGGGGGGGTGGGCGGTGGTGTTTCGGGATTGATAAATAACACTGAAAAAGGAATGGTATTCGAGGTATTCAAAATATCCTTTTGATTCAAAATATCCTTTTGATCCATCGATCATGAATATCTCATATCGACCTTATTTTGTAAGTTACAAGTAATTTACCTGTCCAAAATTGGAAGGAAAAATCCTGCGCAGGCCCATTTTCATACCTCTAACTTAAGTGAACACTGTCCATCGAAGCATGATTTTTTTTTTAATTTTTTCATATCATATGAAAGGTTGGTCCTTTAGCTTTCCATACATATCAACATTTTTTCATAAAATTATATATGCTCAATTTGGCAACCATTTCAAAAGTGTTACGTTTTTTTTGAGACACACGGTAGTGTATTTCCTAAGTTCTTAAAGACGTTCTTCGATTGCATTTATTTATTTCTCATCCACTCTTAGTCTAAACTCAATGGTGATGCGATGCCCGAGCCCAAGTTTAAAGAAGTCGGAACACAGTTCTCGAGCAACTCAGAAGACAGCAAATTGTAAAATATGCATCATAGCTCCTACCAGGACCCTGATTCATAAAACATATTATCTTTATTCATTCTTTATTCATTCTTTATTCATTCTTTATTCACTTTATTCAATCTCACATATGATTTACATAGGCGGAGAGGACAAGAAGAACAAGCAAAAATGGGGGGGGGGGGTCTAAACATGCACATTAATGAAAGTATTCCGAGACAAGACAGGAAGGCCGACCCTATGCTAAAGTCTGTTTCCATTCATTTTTATCAAAATAACATTGTACATTACTTCACCAAAAAAATTGGGGGTAGAAAGGGAGAAGAGGAAATAATTTACTTACATGCAGTATCAACATCGACCATGACATTTCTATCACAAATTTTCCAATCAAATGCAACTACACCTGTATAGTAGCTTTGATATTGATAACAAGTTTTATGAGACAGGGTCCAGGTCGGGACTCCCTATCTTTAACCAAAGGTCCACGAGACCGACAGGTTACGCACAAGGACATCTTTTAGAAGATGATTAGCTCTTTTAGCTGTCAATGCAAGCAACAAATTATTTTCACAGAACTGTACATAATCGTTGTTGTATGAACAGTATGAACATGTTAACAGCACAAAATATGGAGTATTTTTAAATGAGATTACGATTGAGCCTCGATGTTAATTTTAATTTTAAGTTTCGCTCTCACTTATGACCATGACGCAGTACTAATTTCACTAAATATAACGTTTGTAATACGTGGAGGAAACGTAACGTCGCCAGAACTACCTATGTCCATTGCACACGAGGCGTTATTTGATGACGCATGGCTGCGTTAGTGTATGACGCATGACTGTGTCAGTGGATGACGCATGGCGTGATGCTCCACAGGCCATGTGAGAATGACAGCATACATTGATTGATTCAATGATTATTTTTTCTTTCTAATTGGTTTTCGGTGTATTTATCCAAGGTTGATTAACTAGCATTATGTAGGTTAAGGATTCATTGTCGTAGCTAAGATAAACATGCAATTCTATTATTTTTGTTCTAACTAATGTTAAGGTTCTGGTATTCAAGATGAATTGTTTATGTGTGATTTATGCATTGAATCGAATCAATAAAGAATATTGAGGAAGACATTCCAAATAAGTAAATGCTACTATTTGCTGACGTAAGCCTTCGTATCATTGGACAGTATGATGCTCCACAGGCCATATAAGACTAGAGCGAGGGCATACTTAATGTGAATGCTAAGAAATTTATAATCCAGACATTGCTGTGGCATATTTGATACCTTTCCTCGCGGGCTGAAGGACACTATCATAATGTATCTAAATTAAATGCATACGTCTTTGTGAAGTGCCTCGGTGAGAAAGATTAAAGGGATCGTTTAACAATGTTAAATCTGAGATGCACGGCCCTACGTGTTATCAGTGTATGTGACTTGGTGTTATATTGAAGCCCTAAAAAACAATTGCGCTTCGAAATGATCAAGAAATGCCTCAAAAAGTAAAAAAACCTTTGAGTGACCAGTTTTACCATACTCGTTTTCCCCATTAGATTGTAATGTTATGAAAACCGTAGGGCAAACGCAAAATTTGATTTCGATTTCCAATCATAAATATCTTGATAATAAGACAGGCGGTCGGCTTGTAAAAGTCATGGGGTTCCTGACTGACCTAAAGGTTTATAATTATCATTGCAGCTGGAGCTAAATCAAGGATTTTTTTAAAGGATCTAAGAGTAAGTTACCGGATTCCTTCAATTCGCCTGTCACGAATAATTGAATTACAAGCCATAACTTGTGTCCTACCTAGCAACAACAATGCAACTCGCATTCATGATATTAAGATACTCTTATTCATAACAGTTGAAAGAAATAATTTGAATCGGGGCGCTTCACAAATACGTTACATCAAATTTGATTACATTACGAAAATGGCCCATTTAAAGCGATAGGCATTAGTTTAGACAGTAGACCGGTTTACTCACATATTCAAATTTTAGAGATACTCTTTAAAAGAAAAAGGTTGATCTTGACGACCTGAAAGCTTGCCCAAGGCATGTCCGACATAAGAACAGGTAATAAATGCCGACTAGATTCTGAATATTGTATTTCATTAATTAATAACGGGTTAATGGAATAACTCGTTACTAGGCCCCCAGGAAAGAAACATTCATAGATTTGAATAGGTTAGTAAACCGGTCTAGTCATATATATTGTAATGTGGAAATAAACATTGATTATTTGGAAAGACTTTAAAAATTAACTATATCAGTTAAAGGTAAAGACCATTAATGGTCATGCGATTGCATTGTGAAAGAAACGTTGTGGAATCGATCAGAAAAGGTTGATCATCTAGCATCTAGCATCTGCAAGGTTCTGGCATCATCAAAATGATAAGAAATTTGGCCCATTTTTCGTAAAGTTACAAGCACTATACACAGAAAGATGTATATGGGACTACCCTATATCTCTCACAGACCATGAGAGAAACAAATTTACCAAATATATGAATTAGTAGGCGGTTTCCCGGCAAATTTTTTATCATCATGTATTAGTCAAAACATATTCTTTCACATGATTGGTAATGAGAGCTTCCATTTCATTTTTTGAATTTGGGGCTCTTCCAATACTGGTCTTTACCTTTAAAGAATATATTATAATGGTGTAAAAACAGAGTGTTCTTTATTACGCCTAAAGTATTTTCAATCGAGTGTATTCAGATCTATTACCTTTCGTAGCTAACAGACTTTAACAGGTAACGATTTGAAGTGAACATTTATTGATTAGGAATGTTGATATGATTATAATCTGTTGAGGTTATTTAAGCAAGCTAAATTATATAAAGCCGAGAGATGTCTAAACACTGTACAAAATAGCATTAAGAACAGGTAATTTAGAAATGTCAACATCATTTTCAATAAATAATACCGCATCACCTTTAATATGTTAAATTGGTATATGGACCAAAAGAATGGAACTTGCCCCACGATCTTTGAATTTGGAGGATTTCATTTTATGATATCCACACCTAAGCTTTTATTAAAAGTAGACTTTTTTCTAAAATAAGGTAAAGTCTCAATATCATTAGTTCATTTGAATGCTTGATATTTAAAGACGTAATATAATGTAAAGAAAAATAATGTTACAACATCTCATTCACGCTCAATGCAAATGTATACTTTAGTTTCAATGTTAAGCAGACCTGATGTTAAAATATACTCTTAGTAATACAGTTACCATTGTATTTCGTTTTTCTATTGTCATGAAATTAATTAAACGGTGTTACAGATACGGCAGAACTGTGAATGTGTCTATTCTTTTTGTCTTTTATATTGAAAAAGTGATTGGTAATTTTTCTGAAAGCTCATTCCCGGACTTTACGGGTCCGTGAAACATTATCCATTCATGTATTTGGTTGCATGTCCAGTGTATAGTTTGAAGTTTGAAGTTAATTAACAACAACAAAATTTATGTACATAATGAAACAAAGTATGCAAGGCAAAACAATAAAATATAAACTGTTCATAATGTACAGAACAATGAAATACTGCAAAAGCTTAATTAATGCTTAAATAAAACACATTTATACAAAAGGTTAAGTTGTTGCGAAAAGAAAAAGAAAAGTTAGCACATCTGCTAGTCGAGATCGATTTTCTTTGTTCAATATATATCGACAGTGTCTCTCTTCATTACTATAGCATTATACTAGTTCTTACAATTATATTGATTGATTGATTGATTTTTATTCGACAAGCTTCCAACATACAACAATATACAATAATAACAGATTAAAAATAAGTCAGCTTGAACAGGATAACCCATAACAGGATAACAGATAACAGATAACAGGATAAGTATAACAGGATAAGTATTGTATACTTTTAAAATACAAAACATTACTAACTGCTAACATAACAGATATATATTGCGCCATTTTGCTACCGAAATACTGTCATATCCATATTATTGATATATAGCGGCAAAAGGATGCCTTAGAGATTGGTCAAGTAATTCTCTATATAGTATTGTAATGGCACATTATCACGCACGGACTTTTAATAGGATTACTTGATAATCCTAAAAGTTATCAACACAAGATTGGGATTGGGACTAAAATGTATGATATAGGTATTATACAGTGTGATTTTTAAAAAAATTACACCTAGAAAATTGGTAATTTCTTTAAGAATAAACGATGAACAGTAAATTATTATATATATGAAAGAGTGTTTTATCCCGAATCATTTGGTATCATTTTTGTGTGGTATGTGTTCACGCTTGGATGACCAGCAGACTTTGTTCAAGAAGGTGAAAAATCAACTTGCGTCAAACGGCTTAATATGTGATGTTTGAATAAAACGATTTGGATTTGGGTATTAATTCGGTCTTTGCAGATCCAAATAACATCCCTAACAAAATTAGTCATGCAACACATATCAAATATCAAATACCAAATATCAAAGAACAGTTGTGCGCGTTTGTATATGTGTGTGACTTTGCTAATGCAAAAAGCATATGCAATGCACCGCATTTGATACATTCAATTAATTCTCTCACTTTAATACTTTTTCGCAAGTCAATTTTGGCACTCTCGCAAACAATGCCTCCTGTTCATCCAAGCGTGAACACATACCACACAAAAATGATACCAAACGTGTTGGGACATAACACTTTTGCAAAACAGGTATGATAACCTTTTGTTAATAGCTGACTTTTAAAATAAATGATAATCTTCTGAGTGTAAGCTTTTTTTTTTACTTACACGGTACCTAGAGTGGTAAAGTCGGTCGATAACCCTCATTGTTGTACCACATGTGCCAAGGTAACACAACGCCATCGCATCATTGTTTCGTCACAAATGATGCGCGCATCTGTTGTACCTTGCGCGTGGGTGATAGTTGGAGTTAATGCATTGTTTCGTCACAATAAATGCGCGCATTTCTGTGGTTAAAGCGCACAATGCGCATAGCAACAGACATTTGGTATAAAACCAGGCAGGTTTGTTTACTTTTTTCACTAGTGATCTTTTCACAGTTCTCGCCAGATGCTCGATATATTCTTATCATCATCTAGCATTCAAATCGTTCGTTTTCTTCTGTGTACTTCACTATGTGCGAATCGTTTGAGTTGCATCAAGATATTATGGAAACCCAGGTAATTTTATAATGTTTTTTTCAACATCGTATAGAAAATCAAGATAATAATGTATACACCATGAGCTATGACAATAAAGATAAGATATACGACAAGACGGTAAAACAATATACGTGGAAATGCATATGTAGCGATAAAGAAGAATACAAAAATACATACAATCAATTAAAAAATACTTCACTCATGAAATCATAGGTTTGATCAATTACCTTTCAAAGTTAGCATTTTTCGGGTTTAGATATATTTATTGTGTTATTTTATTGAGGTAACGAAGCAAAACAAAAGAAGTGCTGACATACTTCCTTCTTTTGTTATATCATATGAAAGAATTTTTAGAAAATTGATAATTACAATAAAAAAGGAATTGGATGTCACCCTTTGTTCAAGATAGTTTTCTCGGATTGTCAATTGATAAATTGGGGACTAGCGCAATGAACAAAAGTTAAAGCGGTCATTACAATTTATAGGCTTATAATAGAGTAAAAATCCAAAGAATTATCGAATATGTTAGACGGAACTTTTTTGTTCCACTACAATAATAATAAAAAAAGAATGATTTACAAGATCCATAACAAACACACGTCTTGGCAGTGTAAGGGTTGATTTTCTTCTTCCTCCTATTTTTCTTTTCCTCCTCCTTATTGTTGTTCTTCTTCTTCTTCTCCTCATTCTTCCTTTTCCGCTTTTTCTTCCTCCATAATTATGATCGATCCGTTACCAAAATGACAGTCTTGCCTTCCAGCTACAATCAGTTACGTCGACGAAACCACCGTATGGTCTCCTCCTGTCAAAACGTGGTTCGAGAGTGAGAATTCGGATCCCGCAGTCCCTGCTAGGTCCTGGACCGTAAATGAGACCAAAATGGTCCCGACCAAGACTAGGATCTCCCTGAAGGCCAGAGCCAAGAGTCCTGCTATCCAGACACGGTGCGGGGATAAGACCGGTGTCCAGGTAGACCGCATTGTTCCATCCAAGACCAGGGTCAAGATTGAAGCTAAACCGAGCAAGGTCAGTATAACGACTAAATTAGTTGATTATTTTGTAAAACTAAAATATTTATAACAAAAATATTTCTAAATACATCTTTATGTTTATAATCAGTGTATATCGAGTTTTCAAATAGTCGAGGATGTGAAATTGTTTACCTGCGGTGTTACAAAAAAAATTGATAAAGTAAGAATAATATGTTTTAGTTGGTTCCAGATTTTGTTTGTTAAACAAGTTTTGCCTTACAAATAATATACCTGTTTCTTTATTGTAAAATAAGAAAAAAAAATCCTCTACAAGAAAAGTTTGCATTATTGTTGTTCTCGTTTCTTTGATTTAATAGAGCGCATTGATACATTTTCGATTTATTTCGGGCTACATAAATAGTGTCTCATATTAAAAGAATATATATTAACAAAACAGAGATCATAATGTGCAGCATCAACACTGCAAATGACAACCAGTGAGTCGATAACTCTCATGTTTGCCTCCTTTGAAATACAGTTTGTCATGAGCCGACCAGCACACGTCATCACTGACTTCAACAAGCTTCAAAAACCCACCCCAATCCAAAAAGTTGCCCCAGTACCTCGAGCAGCTCCGCCTACCAAGCCAGTCTGCAATAACAACATTCTGATCTCCATTCAAAAAGGGAAGCAGAATCGGAAAACAGACGAGAAAGTAGGCCTCAGAAAGGTAAATATTATATTCAAAAGGCAGAAAAAAATCATTTCAATTGGCAATGATTCATTTTGTAATTTTTCTTTTTTCAAATAAATCGTGTTAGCATGCTATGTTTTGTTTTACGAGAAATTACGTCAATGAAAATAAATACATGTCTACATTGTCAATAGTCACTAAAGCCTTGAAGCCTACATCGTTTTCGCCACTAGATGGAGTACTTCCAATTAGGCTGAGTACAGCTTTATATAATATATATTATATAGATGTTAAATCCATGGAGAAGTAATACGAAACAGAAGAGTCAACTCTGAAAACGGTGAAAAACAATCATGTATAAAATAACATAAGATTGTACATTTTAAATAAGTATCAAACCAAAGATTACAAATTGAAGGGAAAAAAATAGTTTAGACCATTCTTTTGACATGATGCTTTACAAATACTAATTTTAAAGACATTTTGTCAGTGGTCGTAGCGCTAATTTAACCTTATCTATACTTGTTCATCGAATGATTTCTAAGTTAAAATTAGCATGAAATTATGTTTCATTAGAATTGACCGATATAACTCATTGTAGTTATAACCCACTTAATTGTTTCCTGATATTTCACTCAAGTTACATGATTCACGCATATTAAAAACTTTTTTATCTTTCTTCTTGTTCGTTCTTCTTATTTAGAATCGGAAGGGCCGTCGGCGGCCTCGAGAAAATGGCGATTCTTTCCGGAGGTTTGCGATCAAGAATGCTTGGCGGGCGAGCCGAGTTCATTGAGGAGAGGCCACTGAATGATCGAATAAAATTGGGGAAATTTAAATCGTCCAAGTTTGACCTGAGATATTTGTTGAGTGTAAATAACTCATAGATCGATTGATGGATTGGTTGATTGATTATTTGATTGATTTTGCTGAGTGTTGGATCGTTTAATCGACGATTGGAATGATCATTATTGAATGACTGACTGTCTAATTTTGTTTATCAGATCTATGAATGATTGAATGATTGAGGAGGAAAATGGTGCTCAACTTTACCGTTCGTACTTCCTGATTTGTTATGTTTGATTGAAAAATAGATAGATGATGACAATATCGATCGATGAATTTGATTCGTTGGTTGAGTGGTTTGTTTGTTGTTCGAATGTCTACGCTGGTTGATTTGATTACCTCTTAAGAATTCTGTAAACAAATATTTTCAGCACACATTGTACCACAACGTTAATCATTTACTGCACATTACAAGATAACATGACTACAGCAAGAGACAGAATGTAAAATTAAACTTATCTTTATTCAATAATGCGAAAAATGCCTTCTGCAAAATAGTTCATTTCAGTTGCCAGAGCAGTTTGGAAGTTCTTTATTGCACAAACTTTGAAGAATTGATTGCGGTCAACAAATTTCAAAAAATTAAAAAACGAAGAAAGTGTAGTATAATAACAATTTATGAGATCTAAGTCGCTGAATCCACTTGAAATCAATCGCACAAGGCGCACTTGTGAAACTAAAACAAAAAGAGATCACATAAAAGCATCTGCATTTTATACCAAAGAAGAGAAGTAACAGAGAACATACAAAAATGACATAATAATAAATCATATGCCGAACTAAAGAGATACGTTTTAAGTTTATTTTTAAACACTTCAGCTGATTTGCTATTACGAGTCTCTCGAGGGAGGGCATGCCACAGCGAAGGCCTTACATGAACAGAGGAGTGAAGAAGAGCGGAAGAGACAAGAGGAGAAAAATGTGGGTAGAATAAAATATAACCTTATAAAACAATTCCCTGCTTTAGCAAGGATCTAAAGCCAATAACTGCGAGGCCCAAATTAAAGATAAACTTGAGTTCTGGTAAAATAAGAAGATTAATTCTCACAGAATCAAACGAAACTTACACTGAATATTCAAGATTACAAATAAATGACATGTGCCAAACAATTTTGGAAGAAAATGTGTACTGGCTGAGTAATGAGCATAGAAACCTATGGAAATCAAGGTAGTACTAGCCCCGACACCATTTTTGTAGTCCCATATACATCTTTCTGTGTACAGTGCTTGTTACTTTACCAGGAATGGGCCAAATTTATTAAGATTTTGATGACTCCAGAATCTTGCAGTGCACACCAATACTTACATTCTACATGATCAACTGTTTCTGATCCATTCCATAACGTGTCTTTCACAATGCAATCGCATTACCAGAACTCACCTTTGTCTTTAAGCGGTGTTATCTTCATTTTCCCTTTCGAAACCTTCAAATCTACATTCCAATTCCGACAACTAAAGCAAATGATCATTAGAATCAAACATAGCGATACAGTCTATCTCTTATAGGATAGGCCACATCATGGATATACTAGCATAGTCCCATTTATCTTTGTAAATACCACTTTTGAAACAGAATCCAATTCAATATCATCCGAAACTTTGTAGAGCGCGTTGTGGTTTAGTTGCCTAATCGATGCCGCTGAAAAGACTGGAAGGAGAAGAAGAAAACACTGAAGAGGCAGTTTTTTGTTAAAAAGGGGAACAATTGTCTTAATGCCTAAACCTTTTTAATACGCTTCTCGAGAAGAGGCCGCACATGAAGCTCTAAGCAAAAGTCTATAACTATTATTTTCTTGTTCTGAAAAAATTAGAATTATTTCAACTGTGAATATTATAGCTGCTACAAAAAGTTACAAAGACGTGACAAGACAATCAATAACAAGATTATTTTTTAAAGTCAAAGATTAATTCTTGAAAGACCAGGGTCTTTTGGTTTGAAGCCAACATTTTACAAGTTTGATACAGCAGCGACCTACATGTCAGGTGCTTGGTTTTTTTAATTTTGTTTACGTATTTATTTTTAATATTCTTAGTAATATGGGTCAATCATAATTTTGTGGTCATTTAGAATTAAAGGAATAAATTTATGCTGAATCAATTTACATCAACGAATGCTTTAGTTTATCACTTTAATTTTGTCCTAAGTTTTGTATCCGCGCCGTCCCGCTCTTTTCTGGAGCCTCCATGCTTGAGAGTGCGAGTGAACTCACGGTAGTCAAGGAGACCGTTTTTGACGGGCGCGCCGCGCGTGATCTCTTCCATCTCCTCTTCGGTGAATCGTCTTCCCGTCGTCATCATCATCTCTCGGAATAGATCCTCCGGTATGGAACCTGGGTGAGAGGGGTGAGACAAGGATAGTTTCTTGATTTGCTCTCCTCATTCAGATTCATGTATAAAAATTAGCCCTTTAAAAAATTGAATATCAAAATTTACCGGTGCTCCCGGTAAATTTCGATAATTTTTCAAATAGCGCCTACGGCCATACAATGGTATAGCTGCGACCATGAAAATCCCAGAGTATGTAGTTGTGATAAAGAATTTCCAAATGAGAAACGCCAATCGGTCGATTTTAGTCAAGAAAATTAGTTTTATAGCTAAATTAATATCTTGACCTTGAGAGGGAGCTATACAACGAAAAGTGATTATTATTTACAATTTCATCCCTTTAGACTGGCTATTTCAACCGCGACAACAATCACTGAATATTGTAGGATCGATATGTTTCTAATTATGTTCATTTGAACCAAATTCATGACCCGATACCAAAACTTTGTAATACCTTTAAGTTCATTACTTGACCCCCCCCCCCCCCCCCTCAGTTTACCTCAACCTTTACCCTACCTGGACCCCGTTGCACAAAACTTTGCATTGATTTTGATGGTAACTTCCAATGAAACCTTATTTGATTGGCTGTTGAGTGATGTTTCCATGCATGGTAGATGATATTACCTTTACCTTTACCGCAAATACTGGAAGAATACTAAGACAGGAGTCGAGCCTCCATCAGTGGTAAGTTTTATGCTACGGGGACCTGATTTTGTTCACTGTTCGCGACATTGAGCAAAATTAAGTAAATGAATGGGTCCAAACCATTATCATACGCAATCTTCTTTTCCACATAGTCTTATTTGCAATATTTAGAATTGTATTTAATTAAATGTTATTTTAAAACGGCAATCTTCCATCAACCATATCAATGTAACTTATATTCACATAATAACGCCCGTGACACACGAGGCGTCCTTTATAGTAACGCATGACTACGTCATCGGCTGACAAGACAGGTGAAAGTGACATGTACTAATAATGAGAACATAATGAACGCTGCGTTGAATTACTGAGGCACTATAGTTAACCCCTTTCATAACGCAACCGAAATGACGCATTGTGTAGAACGGACATGAGACCCGTTGCAAATTCGTTGCACACGAGGTGTAATTTTCCTGACGTAGGACTGCTTTAGTGATTGACGCGGCCTTTGACGCACCATATTAGTGTGATATAGTACACGAAGTCAGTGCGATATTAGCAAAGCGATGAGTGCATTGAATTACTGACGTATGGGTCAATAGCCTTTACATTAGGGCTGGAAATATCGCAATCAAAATAACGCCTCGTGTGCAATGGTAAAACTTTGTTAAAGGAATCCGGTAACTTTGTCTCAGATTCTGAAACAATATCCTGGATTTAGCTCATGCTGCAATGATAATTATAAACCTTTAGGTCAGTCAGGAACCCCATGACTTTTACAAGCCGATCGCCTGTCTGATTATCAAGATATTTATGATTGGAAATCGAAACCAACTTTTCCGTTTTCCTAACGGATTTCATATAACACTAAAGTCTATTGGGGAAAATGAGTATGGTAAAACCGGTCACTCAAAGATTTTTCTTTTGTTGAGGCACTTATTGATCATTTTGAAGCGCGATTTTTTTTGTTTAGGGCTTCAATATTACACCATATCAAAAACACTGATAACACGTAGAGCCATGCACCTCAGATTTAACATTGTTAAACGATGCCTGTAATAGACATACCAGTGCCGTCGTCATCAAGGTACCCGAAGGCATCGAGGATGACGTTCTCTGGGTCGGTCCCCTGCAGCTTCTCGCCGAAGAGTGTTAGGAACATGGTGAAGTTGATAGGTCCTGGAGCCTCGTTTATCATCGTATCAAGCTGCTTCTCAGTAGGGTCCTTGCCTGCATGTAACAGTAATCATAGGATAACAATAGAATTAATGATGATGATGATGATGATGATGATGATGATGATGATGATGGTGGTGGTGGTGGTGGTGGTGATGATGATGATGATGGTGGTGGTGGTGGTGGTGATGGTGGTGGTGGTGGTGGTGATGATGATGATGATGGTGGTGGTGATGATGATGATGATGATGATGGTGGTGGTGGTGGTGATGATGATGATGGTGGTGGTGGTGGTGGTGATGATGATGATGATGATGGTGGTGGTGGTGATGATGATGATGATGATGGTGGTAATGATGATGATGATGGTGGTGGTGGTGGTGGTGGTGATGATGATGATGATGATGGTGGTGATGATGATGATGATGATGGTGGTGGTGATGATGATGATGATGATGGTGGTGGTGGTGGTGATGATGATGATGATGATGGTGATGATAATGATGATGATGATGATAATAATAATAATAATAGTGTAAACTTATAGAGCGCACATACCTTCCATGGACGCTCACGGCGCTAACTCAGCAACAGTTCTCTTTAAATGCATGTACAAGTAAAGTAAAAGTTTATTTGATAATAGAGTAACAATATCAGAAACTCAAAAACAATTGTGCACATTGATGATGACTATGATGATGGTGATGACGATGATGATAATAATTATGATGATATTGATGGCGATGATGATGATTATGATGATGATGATGATGATATTTTCGTTTGGTTCGGTTTTTTTCCACAATTTGTCCATTTAACTTTTTTGTCCAATGCTCCCCCCTCCCCCCTCCCCCTCCCCCCTCCCCCCTCCCCCCCCCCCTCCCCCCTCCCCCCTCTCTCCTCCCCCCTCCCCCCTCCCCCCTCCCCCCTCCCCCCTCCCCCCCTCCTAAAAAAAAAACAACTTACCAAGTGATGCCAGCATGTCGTGTAGATCATCTCGGTCGATAAACCCGTCTCTGTTCTGATCAATGATGCTGAATGCTTCTTTAAACTCTTTGATCTGTGCCGTCTCGAACATCGAGAAGACATTGGTGGTTCGTCGAGTCGCTGAACGACCAGACTTCTTCTTCTTCTTGCTGCTGATAACATGGCTACTGCTTTGATGACTAGCCATTGGTTCTAATCTAAGGGATCGAAGAAGAAGAACAGGTTTAATTATGTATTTAATGCATTCATGCACGATGTTACTCAAAGTAATGTTCTTGGGGGGGGGGGGGGGCGTTTCACAAAGATTCTAAGTCAACCTTAACTCTAAGTTGGACTTACAAATTATGGAGAGCCATTTGTAGCCTTATAGTGAAATATATTCAAAAGAAAATATTGAAGTATTTAAAACTTTTCATTAATTCCACATCAAGAACATGAAATCTCTCATGATAAAAGAGATTTTGAATGATTTGAATCAACATTTAATGCCTTTTAAAATAACTTTTACAAAATATTTTCAAAGATGCCAACGGCTTTCCATAATTTTTAAGTCCAACTTAGAGATGAATTCAACTTAGGATCTTTGTGAAACACCACCTTGTTATGTATACTGTCTGTTGAGATCTGGTAGGATGTTGACTAATTCTTGTTTTAGCATTCACTTAACACCCTGCTGGCTCTCAGTATACAATCTCATCTGTATGCTTATGTTTACACTGTATATAACACCACTGGGAAACAGGTTTTTCTATCACTGCAATGGACAATACAACTTGAATCTTCACTCTTGTAATTGAGAGTCCCTTTATAGAAAGATTAGAGATATAACTTTTCTATTCAAATGCACTGAGCACCTGGATGTTCTAAAACAGAACTAACCTGACCATGACTTACTTGACCCGTCCGCTACGTCCAGCGGTCATGATGACCATTGGACGTGGCGGACGGGCGGAGTGATCGTTATTAATATTGATATTGATAACTATTACAATAATAATTACCGGTATGAAAATAAGAAGGAGAAGAAGAATATTAATCATCAACATCATCATGATCATAATAACAATTATTATAGTAATAATAATAATATTAATAGTAATAGTAATAATAATCTGGTGAGAGTTTTAATGAATCGGACCAAAAAATCAGAACATTGTGATTTTTATCAAAATTGTGATAACTGTACGTATGAGCACTCCAAATCAGTAGGGACTTTTAGATTGAGTAGACGAGAACACGACGTACGCCGACTGATCATGCGTGTCAACGTACTCAACTGCCCATGTTGACTACAATTAGAAATCTTTTAGATTGCACTCGACGATATACATGAATGCAGGAAGTAACACTATGAATTACATGACAGACAAAGAAAGAGGACAAAATATACAGTTCCTCATTCTACCCTCAACAATAGGCCATTTTCTTAATGTTACCAAATTGAATGCATAGGTCTTTGTGAAGTGCCTCAATACAAATTATTTCATTCACCTGATAGGAATAGTAGTATTTCAATAGTCAGAATGCAACTGCATATATTAAGTGTTGCTAGGTAGGTCAAGCCATAATGTTTGTCCAACGTGGCGACAACTAATGTATGCAGTTAGGATTCTGTCTATTGAAATACTATTATTCTTATCAGGTGAATGAAATAGTTTGTATTGAGGCACTTCACAAAGACCTATGCATTAAATTTGGTTACATTACGAAAATGGCCTATTGCTGTGGTAGAACATCCCTTCACTGCTATTATGTAAAAATGTGTAGAACAGGTGAATATGCATGGACACTTGTTCTACACATTTTTACATAATAGCAGGGAAGGGATGTTCCTTTGTCTACCTGAGGAACTGTATATTTTATGCGCACGCGGCATAATTATACTAATACCGTACTAGATTTAGGAAAATCAAGGTTGACGCATTCTCGATCGCCGACTGAGACGGCGTTACGCATGCGCAGTGCCTTAAAATGACGTCACACGTTGCAGTCAAAGCTGTAAACGTGCAAATCTAAAAGTCCCTAGTATTGTCACTGTGACGTTTAATGTAACTATGCAAGAAAGAATGGCGACCGAGCGAGAAGATTTTTCCATTCGAAATACTGACACTTTGCATCAATCGATAGAAAGAATCTTATCATTATTTAGCATGTTTTCCATGTTTTTCTATGTTTTGGGGTGCATTTGCAAACTTGATAATTTAATACAGCTGAGAAAGCAGCTCTCATCCAGAATTATTGAATCATTGATATCTCCAACATGATCAGAACACATATTTAATGACGTAGAGGGCTTAGCCGGTACACCCCCCCCCCCCCCCATCCATGCACGCCAACATACTTTCTTATTATCATTATTGTTCTTATAAATTTCTCTGCTTGTAGAATTTTTACAAAGTATACTTGGAAATATACCTTTATTTTCATATATTAAACGTTTTTAAGATAAACCAGTCATTTTATGTTTTATGTATCTTTTTCACTGTCCATAAGACATTGAAAATTGTTTATTAGCATGATTGAAAATTAGTTTTGTGCATTATTCTGTACCCTTTTTTTCGTAGACCATCTTGACCTCAAAGTTATAAATATTTCTCAAAATTCTGCAATTATTTTTTGCTTCATCGACGGGCTGGAAACTATTGTCCTTTTTATTACCTCCAATTTTTCTTGCGTGGATCAGCCCAATATGTATATATATAAAGAAGCCCAAAGGGTTTTTGATAAAAGTGACGGAAAACCGCAAATGAGAAGGGTATGTTTGGAACTTTCTGCAGTCTATTTGCGGCATAGAATGATCCAGTACTGTCTCATTCTGTCTCTCCCATTTCACGTGCCCATACACAGAGTGTAGGGGTAACGGAACCAGGGCACAGCTATAATAGGGGGAAGTGATTTCACCCCTTCTCCTTCCCCTTCCCCCTAGACCATAGTCACAATGCCCATCCCGATTCTATATACAGAACTACCCTTCTTGAGTTTATTTTCTTTTTCGTTCTATCTTTAAAGATGACAAAAACGTAACCTTTGCTCAACAACAGTATAAACGAATTATTCCAAAATCCATACTCTTATCTACCGAGAAAACAAAAGTTTTATGGTTGTTGGTTGCTTCGTAAATGATAGAATTAACTCTTACTACGTTCAAAATATCCCTTAAAGCCCCTCTAAATTGTTGGAAGCCCAAACAATTTTGATGGCAAAATTTCCCTTAAATTGTATCGTATAGGCCTAATGTGAAAGAGGATGTAATTTTAAACATATTTCTGCATGGATTTTCAAAACAAATGTGTTTGAAGTCGATTATTGATAAAAGAATATCAAACAAAATAGATTTTCTGCGTACATTCGCAAACCCAAATTATGTATTCTTTTTCCAATATTTTCTACAATTTTTTTTTGTTTTTTTTGTTTTTTTGGGGGGGGTTGAGAACTCTTTGCAGAATTGTGTCTTAAATGACAACCTCTTTCACATGATTATGATACGATTTAAGTGGGATTTTGCCATCAAATTTCTGGCGAATTCGGGGCTCCCAACACTTTAAAGGGGCTTAAAAACATACTTCTTCTTTCAGTAACACAATGTGATTTTAATCATGATATCAGTCTATCTTTTTGATGTTTCACTTCATATTCTGTGATTTTGTAAGCGTTATGGTACATTTGGTTTTTAGCACTTCAAAATAATCAATATTATCATTATATTATTAATGTCTTTCTTATTCAATCTTCTCTCCAAAAATATGTCCCTCTTTAACAAATCACTTGAGACAGCCAGGCTATTGCGGTTATATCAAGCACCGATTTCATATCCTCATTCTTTTTAAAAAGTTTGTAATCTGTTCTCAATGTCAGCATAGCCCCTTTGGAGAAACTGGGAATACGCCGGGCGTTTGAGTGCAACAAGTCTGATACCTATAGGCGTAGCCCCCACCCCCTTTTTTTTTGTTTCCCCTTCTTTATATTCAATCTCTTGATACGCCACTGATTTGCTTTAATGATCTGAAAAGATGTTCTGTCCATCATTAGAACAGCCGAATAAGTTATCAATAGTCATGAGCCTAATTACAATTAGGTATAATTATATTTGACATAGGACAAAGTAGGCCTATACTAAAATTGGTTCCAATGGGATTGTATGGTTTCCACGCAAAATCTGATAAATAAGAGTTGTAATTGTCCTTAACAAATTATTATGTATTACGAATAGGCCAAAGGCATTTGTCGACATCCGCGAGTCTGCTGTCATAAAGACAATGAAAGCAAAATGCCTTTCATTGTATCAATCGAAACAAAGGACGTAATGACAGACAACACAATTATTCACACATTGTATTTGTATCTGATGAACATTTCAAAATAATTCAGTAGATAATAATAAGTATATAGAACTAGAGTAAGCACTTACCGGAATGTTCAAATTAATAAATCCTTATTACGAATCCAATTTGTGTCGGATCAGTCTGTGCAAGGTCGCTCCGAAGGAATACGTACTGTCTAGTAGGTGACTAGCTAGTTGCTGCTGTCTGTAAGTACATGCCATAACGCGACTGGCATGCTGAGAGTCTTGTGAAGATGTCCCCGTATGTCAAAAGGCGTTAAGTCCATTTCCAATCCAATGGTGTGTTTAATACTGTGTTCGACCTCTGCGTCACTTGGGACTTGGCCAAGCCGCAGTGTATCTCTCTGTCTACATTATTAACCCCGTAATTAGGGTAGTGCAGACCTGGCGAGGCCCTCGAAGACATGTGGCAGCCTACAAGACCGACGTCCGACGAGGCCGACAATGCCAGTCTCCGGGTCTTCTGACAACTGATCTGATGGTTCACCAGATCGATCAACAATTGTCTCATGGGAGTTTTTTTTTATTAAGCTTCACGATTGAGGCCTACCGTCCATGAGATCAAAACCCCTCGAGACCGATAATAAATAATTATATCCAAATACTTGTGAATTGTGGGGGAGAGGGGTCTGTCGGTCTAGTGGGCCGTCGGTACTCGGTACCATGGACCTTGAGAAGTGTATACATGTACATTATATATATTTTATATCTCTTACCTTGTGTTTGTCTTTCATTGTCTTGTCGATTGCGTGGGTCGGTTTACTGTATGACATAAAAATTATGACAACAATCAAATAGCACCTGCAGCGAGAAAGGAAAATTATTATAACGGCAAATTGTGCATCAACGACCTCCTTGCACTAACCTTGTCATATTACTGTTGACACAGAGATAATGTATAAAGCACTCAAACAAACGGTTGCCAATCATTTCATTTATTATGGAACATGAACATCTATGACTCACTCAGCGATGCAGGCTCTGACATCACCTTTAGACTTTGAGGCGCAGGCAGTGTACTTAAGGTCCAGAATATTAAAGGTATACTACTTAAACAAATTTTGACGTAAAATCGAAAGTTGATGAGTTCTACTCGTTGTGTCATTTTGATTGCATGCGCTAACACATTATGTGCATGCGCTATAGTTCAATAAAACCAAACATTCCTGAAACTGTCTTCAATCAGGAAATTAACGCCTCATGTAAATACGGGCGTTATGCATATTAGTTTTTTCATGAAATATTTCAAGTCACTAACTATAAGGATACTCAATCGTATAGTATATGATTGTCGATTCTTTTGGTAAATGAGGATTATGATTTTGTTCTCGTTCCATTTATGTTTTCTACGTCCGTTTAGCATTTTTCATTATTCATTTTTCATTATTTATTTCATTTATTTTTCAGTTCTGAATCCAAAATAAATTCAGTATGCATTATAAACAAACATACAGAAATATGAACTTATTTTAAAAACAGAACTGACCCGGGGTCCAAGATAAGCAAAGCTTGGTGCCTCGTGAGCCCTGACAATCTCAAACACGCAGCCAACTACGATTAGACACACGACTTTGATTTCCATTTTGGAGAAATGTTTCTGAAAGTTTTATATAATATTCCCTGTGACGTTCTGACGTTTGATTTACGTTCGAGCAGTGAGTTTATTCTAAGCACAGCAGTGATGACAGACATAAGGCATTGCATATAGACTCATGGAGGGTAAGGGAAGGGAAAAGAGGAAGCTCGAGTACCCCTCCTCCACCTTCGTCCCCCCCTCCCCTCCTTTGGCACACAAGCAGGTGCACACATACTCACAGAAGCACCTGTTAGACTTTGAAGCGAGCTTTTGTTTGAAGTCCGGAAAGTTAAAGGCACCCCAGACTTCGATCAATGTTTTCAGACTGTTGTTTTCACCAGGCAAAGAAAATGTTCTCATTATCATGATAATGGTGACGATCATGGCTTGTGTCTGCCTCTGCTTGGCGCTCATTGCGCTTGCTCTACGATGTCTGTAGAGCAAAGTGCCCCCGTGCATTTTTTAAAATCCATAAATATTGATAAAAATGGACTACATGTATAAACTCCCCAGTCGGAGGGGGGGGGGGTGTCAGACATAATGCATCTTATTAGCTTTTACTGTGATCGCAAGTTTGATTAAATTTTTCTCTGGGGATGTATAGATGGGGAGGGGTCATCCGAAGAAGACCGATAGCCCACGGGGACCGACAATATAGAAATACATTAGAGAACGAAGAATAATGTTACAGCGGTCCATGAGACTGACAGCCCAACGTACACCGATGAACAAAGAGATACATAAGCGAAGATAGAAATATGTCGGTCCTTGGGTTATCGGTCTCGTGGAACGTCTGCCTCTAGCGAACCATCTTAAAAGATGTCAGATTTTGTTGCTGAAATGGGCTGTCGGTCTCGCGGGCTGTATCCGCCGATATTTTGAATAATATATCATTTGGTACCGTCCCACAGAAAACTCCTTGCGTCAACTATATCGTCCGCCTAATGGCAAAATATCATTTAAAAGTATTTTTACTAAATGTTATTATGTTTGCCTGCAATCAATGGCTGAAGGCATGCAAATGAGGGCGTCTGTCAATATGGGGCGTCTGGCATTCAACACTCTCGCCCTTAGTTCCCTGCCATGTATGCCTTAAGAGTTATAGGGGAAGTGCACCCTGGTAATTAGCTGGAACTACTATAAAAGAGAGAAACAAATTAGTCAAAGTATCCGATTAAAAATAGGAATAGAATGTTTGAAGATGTCATCAGTGAAACACAAATTGGCAACACTGTGACATATCCGAACTTACTTGAAATTCAATGGACATATCTTGCGAGGTCCTTTCACGGTTGCAGTATGAGCATGAGCAGATAGGGGTCAGTGCAGAACAAACTGTGAAGTACACGGAGACGGAATACTGGATGCTATATGAGCCGTACAGAAAATATCAAGAATGTTCACTATTTTAAAAAATGCAATAATTATATTCAGGGTGCATGTAAGATTGAAAATTTAATGTAGGGGAAATAGAGTTCTGATTTTTTTTAAATAAAGAACAAATGGGAAGGAACCTCGCAAGACCAACTTATTATCAGGGTGGACTTCCCCTTTACTGTAGGCACCTGCTCCAGCTCTCTTCTAAATTTCTCAGTCAGCAGCACAATTCCATTATTATGAAGATCTCTATGCGTAAATTATAGACAGTGAAATGTGACATGACTGTATGTCATCTTATTTCTGTTCACAGAGATATCTTGCCAGCTGGAGGAAGCAGCACTTCTACTTCTATGGTAAAACTCATCAACGCCTGTTCAGCATCTAAATGAGGGTAAAGCATAGAGTTGTAATACACAGCTCTATGCGGTACAGGATCCCCTTCCTCCCCCCCCCCCCTCCTCAAACAAAACAAAACAAAAAATAATAATAATAATACAATTTAAAAAAATTAAAAAAATTGTTAGTTGTATCTACACATTTTGTCAGCATATATGAAGCTCTCATAGTTTACTTAAATTTTTCCGAACATTCGCTTAGGTTTGCCCACCGGTGTCCAGCCCCACCCCCCCCCCCCCCCCCTTCCGTTCCTCATTCTTTGCAGTCGCGTCACACGTACGTTACATGTAAAGTTCAACTCAATCTAGTCTGCAAAAACAGACTCTATATTGTATACAATTTCATCAGCTTAATTAATTATGAGTGTAGATCTAGGCCTAATATGTTTTTATTGTAATTTCTATCTTATGATTAGATCAATCTTAAAAACAGAAATGTAAGATCTCTTCTTCCCGGTCCGGTGTCATGCAATCATCCACCTGTCTGTCACTGAGTCTGCAAAAAACAAAATCATGGACAACTTTGTGGATTCACCGTACAAAAATGTACCAAACGAATTGATAGCTAACTAGCTAGCTCGACTCAAACAAGTCGCGCATGCGCAATTCTCAAAAAGGGCTTGGCTGACATTGATAATTCCTGTCGAGAGGTAATGTAAATACCGTGTAAAATACACCAGATTTGTGTGCATAATGATATATGTATTTGTTTTAAATATGTGATGTTAATGGCAGATCGTGAGTGGTATGTGAGGGACCGAAGATCAATCAGTGATTTGCTTGGAGAAATTATTTATTCTATCTTACATTTTCATGTAAGAACCACCTTGCGAGCGAATGGGTTGTGTGTGTGTGACTGTGCAGTAGGTGCAATTCTGCGGTTTTATGACTCGAAATTCCTTTTCAATTACGTCAGAATTAACATCTTTGTGTGATTTCTTTGTGATTTTTCCGTATCAAATAATATATTTTACAAACGTGAAGACTTAACCGCCTTTCTTTTGAACATCTATTGGGTGAAATTTATCGATTATCTTTCCATTTTCAATGCGGATCCTGCGTAGACATTTTTCCATTTTCGGTCAAGTTGTTGTCCATTGAGTTTATACAGGTCTACGGTAGGTTGTGTGTAGTCTGCGGGAGACGAGGCCAAGCTAATGCGGAAGTACCCGCTCCCGTGTATCACGTTTCACTCGAGTTGTTTGTGTGACGGATTACTCCTATACAGTAGTGGGGAGTGTCATCTATACTGCCTAAAACACCAAGCCCACTGATAATATTTCATCCTATCAAAGGATTAACCACTAGATATAGATCTATGCTTAGTGTGTACTGTAGTTGCAGCACCTTGTTTATATTAGTTTTAAAACTGCATTTCCAAACCCAAGTCATTCCACCTAGATCTAGTGATCTATTTTTGTTTGTAGATTTAAAAACGTCCCTAGTTTTGTCTTTGTATTTTTCCAAAAGTAAGGACAGAGTCTGTGCTATTTAATTGTTTTCTTACCCGGACATAAATATCATACTAGCTTATCACTTACATGTACAGGTTCTATTTAAACTGTGTCGTTGTTTAACAAATGTTTTTAGCTGAATACAATGCTGACAAAAATAGGCTCAAAACAAGGTGAAATTTGTCTTGGTCCGTAACTGATTCATTGTTTAATTCAAATTTTCTTATTAATTTTACTCTGAAGACTTATTTCTTTCTTTCTTGGTTCGAAACTTCCTTTCTCTCATTTCTTTTTTAAGATGTATCTGGCTAAGCAACAACAACAAAATCTGCTCAAGATTGTGACTTATCCCTATAGTCGATCTACTATAGAATCGCCCCAAACTCAAACACAAAAAGACAGAACATTGCTTTACATACATACTGTATGATACATGTACTTTACTTACGACAAGAAACTTGAAAAAATGACCTTTTTGGAAGTTTATTTTTAGATGACCTCTGCTCTGCCTTATCATTTGATGTACAGTGTAGTATATATTGAAGAGTGACTAGCATGTGACATCCTGCTGTGACATAGCCTAAAGATCATTGAGTTGGGAATATCTGGCATAGTTTCAGCTTACTTTGATCTCATTTTGTATCGTAACCCAACAGGATTTGTTGCTGGTGTTGTTTTGTTTTGTTAGGTTTTTTAAAGGTTTTTTTTTTGTGTGTGTTTGTTTATGGGTTTTTTTTTCAGCAAACATTTATTGAAGTAAGGTTGTCTTTACAGTGCATGTATGTGTACATGAACTTGTAAATCATACATCCACTTATAAACAAAATAGTTTGATTTCGAGAAGTTTTTCATGTAGTCATGATCTGATCCATGTTTTCTTTGCAAAGCCATATATTTAAAACAGAGACATGCAATGTACATCGTACAAGCAATCTGTGTGAAACATGTATGTACATGTACATACAAATAACCAATATTGCTTTAACATTTATTATCAGAGTTCTTTTGTAACTACATGTAGTTTGTTATCATGTATACATTATGTAACCCCCCCCCCCCCTTTGGTTTTTGTTTCTCTCTCTCTCTCTCTCTCTCTCTCTCTCTCTTTCTCTCTCTTCTCTCTGTAGCCAGTATAGACAATACCGTTAAAATCACATCTACGAGCACCTTAACAAACATTTTGAAGAATTAGCAATAAAAACTAGTCGGAAAGCAAGATTACACGGTTTTACATACATGTGTGTACATCTACATGTACATGTCATGTACATGTAGATTTTTATAGTTACCGCTAGGGAGAATATATACAATTTGATTGAATTCTTTCTTTTTTCAGAACTAAATGTTGATCTTTCATTGATTTTCATTTTTTCTTTTTGTTTGCATTTTTAAGTCAAGAGCACTGAACAATTCTTCCACTCTCTTGTCCTTGTCAATGTTTCTTCTTCTTCTTCCTCTAAATCTGCCTCCTTAATTCCTGAACATTCTTATAGTACTTAATCCAATTGTCCAACCTTGAATACTATGTGTCCCTTAAAGGACAATAAATAGGCCTTGTGAGATAACATAGAGTTGCAGTCATGTAGGAATTTAGCATGTGCAATCGGTCTGCGTGTAGGCTCAGGCTTTTGCTTCATTTTAATCCAATTGTCCAATTATGATGGGTTTGTGCACCTGCCCCATATTATTGTCTGTGGTTCGTAAGGCACAATTATGATATGAAGTGAATCGTAAGTTTGGCATCTCTAGAGAAGGAAAGTAGGAAAGCCTAAAGAATAAAGATTCTCTCTCTCTCCCTAAACTAGCCTTTTGATAATAACGAGAATTATCATTTTTTAATGACTTCATTCATTATTATGATTGATACAATATTGCATTGTATTATGCACTTGCCCTTCACCAAAGCTATAACACTTTTCTCTTTCGGGGCTTCAAAGTTCAACAAACCTCTTTACAGTCTGTCCAGCAGTTGATACATTGATACACGTCCCCCTGTTTGTATTTCAACAAATTTGAAATACAGTCAATAGAGGGTTAAGGCTTGTCTTGGCATTGTATATCTTTCTAGGATGGTTTAATCTTATTCTGATATTTCCTATTTGCAGATTAAGACGATAAACCATCACCATGGCGAGTAGAACCAAAGTGAAGAAGACGAAGAAGAGGGCGCAGAGGGCCACCTCCAATGTCTTTGCTATGTTTGATCAAGCACAGATCCAGGAATTCAAGGAAGCCTTCAACATGATTGATCAGAACAGGGATGGGTTCATCGATAAGGAGGATCTCCATGACATGCTTGCTTCTCTAGGTAAGAAACAGGTTTGAATAAAAAGAGAATGAAAGGGAAGAGATAAAGGTTAAATGTAATTTTGTCGAGGTCTCGCAGTCCTTTGGTTCGAGCACTTGACTAGAAATGCATAGGCCATTGGTTCAATCCCCGGCACTGCACTAGTATCTTTTAGTATCAGTCTACATTTGCCACTTTATTCCCAAAGAAGAAAACAAATTGTAGTACTGACCTGGTACATAGCGCCCAGTTTGAAACAATTTGTTCTTTTCAGTCTGTGAGTCAGATTTCCAAACATGTTTTTGCTAGTTTCCCTTTCCTTTTTTCTTTTTTCATTGTTCATTGTTCAACATGTACATGTACATGTATACATAATAATTCCC
Source organism: Strongylocentrotus droebachiensis (assembly GCA_035222895.1). Taxonomy (NCBI): domain Eukaryota; kingdom Metazoa; phylum Echinodermata; class Echinoidea; order Camarodonta; family Strongylocentrotidae; genus Strongylocentrotus; species Strongylocentrotus droebachiensis. Next base: position 365,082 of record JAVYIG010000754.1, on the reverse strand, counting down.
TGTCTCAAGAAAATATTGAATGAATAAATAACAATACAAAATACTTTAATTGTATCTGCACAGGTAAAGACCCAACAGACAAGTACCTTGAAGACATGATGAGCCAAGCACCAGGACCAATCAACTTCACCATGTTCCTTACTCTCTTTGGAGAGAAGCTCAACGGCACAGACCCTGAGGATGTCATCGTCAATGCCTTTGCTTGCTTTGACCCTGAAGCAAGTGGTACGTTGCACCCCTTCATTCAGAATTAATTTACATTTGCCACGCTTCCTTGTGGCTTTGGTGTGACCCCATCATTCTCGGAAGACTTACAATTCGAAGGGGCACTATCCTCATCCCAAGCAGTATTTTTTACAGATGCATCACTTGCAAGGGTCCAAAGCTCATCTGTGTGACTTCTTTCTGTGTCGTGTCTGTGCATAGGATACTTGATGAGGCTTTAATCTTTACCATGCAGGATGGTCTCTGCCTCTCCACCCAGGTGTAGTTAATGGGTTCCTTGTATGAATGTAATCCTTGAATGCTTTGAGCGCCTTGGGGCAGTTGGGTTAAAGCCAGTGTAATAATACTGCTCAGGGGCGGATCTAGCTTTTTGCTAAGGGGGGGTTTGACCAAAATAATGACGATGCGGAGCATCGTCCACGAGCCGATTTTTTGGGGGGTGTTTATTTGAACCCCGTAAGTGATGTTTTCCTGGCATCTATTAACACAATGGAGACCATAAAAAAGCAGTGCATGATAACGTCTTTTTAAATCAAGTAACAGTTTAATACATAGTTATATCCAGAGTTATCATGTGTTTGGTTAAGTTACCAGATGAGTTGAATATCTTCTCACAATATTTGCACTTGAAAGGGTTTCTCTCCAGCGTGCGTTCTTTTTTTTTTTTTTTTTTTTTTTGGCCGCCCAAGGGGGGGATTGCAACCCCCCAACCCCCCCTCTAGATCCGCTTCTGCTGCTTCGTAGGTGCCTTGAACATCCCCTGGGTTGGATACCTGCATAATATTAATGTTCATGTAGCTATTGTTAATATTAGATAGATCAAGCATTAGATTTTCCTTCAAATATCAAATTCAAGTTCAATTTATCAGGTCTGCAATAATATTTGAGCTCCTTGTTTTTCTTTTTTCTTTCTCATTTCTTCAAGTAAAATTTCTTTGGAGAGTTTTAATTAAAAAAATAATTTGGGTTATATTCTATGAGAACTGTTCGACTCCACGCTAACAAATTAAAGATTTTATAAATTTGTTTAAAGCTAAAGTCCAGTTATGGTCATGCGATTGCATTGTGAAAGAAACGTTGTGAAATCGATCAGAAATGGTTGATCATCTAGCATAGATGTACTGCAAGGTTCTGGAATCATCAAAATGATAAGAAATTTGGCCAAGTCTTCATAAAGTTACAAGCACTGTACACAGAAAGATGTATATGGGACTACACACACGTGCACAACACGTGCATTTCATATCTCTCAACAGGCAAGAGATACACTAATTTACCAAATATATCAATTAGTAGGCGGTTTCCCATCAAAATTGTTATCATGTAATATTCAAAACATATTCTTTCACATGATTGGTAATAAGAGCTTCCATTTCATTTTTTGAAATTGGGGCGTTTCCAATACTGGTCTTTACCTTTAAAGCTCAAACCTGCATGTCAATAATTGAAGTACTGTAGTACAGACAAAATATCCTACCTTCTTAAAAAAAAAGATTATTTCTTTTGGAACTATAAAAAGGTGGAAAATAGGATGATTGTTGCCAATGTTCAGGTGATTGTACACTTGAGTGTAGTGGTGGTTATTTTACCTGACTGCTAAGAATGCATATATGCTTGTTAGTAAGCAACCAGAAGGCAGACAGCTTTAGGTCCACTCCAAGGGACCTGGTAATGAGGATAAATGCCTTACCAAAGGGCACTAGCATATCGCCTTGGTTTCGAACCCAGGTCGCCGGATTACGAGACCACTGCTCTACCAATTAAGCAAATGCGCCTCCTGAATTTGAAGAAGGAATAATGATCAATCATCTCCTTCTTGCCTTACTTGTAGATTTCATCCCGGAGCTGTACCTGCGTGAGCTTCTGACCACCATGGGTGATCGTTTCACCGAGGATGAGGTCGATGAGATCTTCCGTGAGCCTCCTATCAAGGATGGTAAGTTCAACTATCGTGAGTTCAGCCGCATCCTCAAACACGGAACCAAGGACCCTGATGATGACCCAAGACCATGAAGAAACTAACGTCGCTCGGTCAGACGGACATTGCTTTATTGGTATTTTTAAACATTTTTGAGGGTTTGGGGGAGGGGTGTAGTTGGGCATATAGATCACACAGGAGATAGAGATTTTGACTCTGTAAAGTGGAGCTGTCCTAAGTGACATTTCCAAAAGGCTGTGAAGGTCATAACATTGGACAGTGCTTTATTGGTATTTTTGAACATTTTTTAGGGATGGTAGGGAGGGGGGGGGGGGGGGTGTAGTCGGGCATGTATATCATTCCATATTTTTCATAGGAGATACAGAGTCCAACTCTGTAAAGTGAAGTTGTCCTAAGTGACATTTCTACAAGGTCGTGAAGGACATAACATCAGACAGTGGTTAATTCATATTTTTTTAAAGCATTTTTGAGTGATGATGGTTTGGGGCAGGGGATAAAGCATGTACATCATTCCATAATTTTCATAGGAGATAGAGAGTTTGGCTCTGTAATGCGTAGTTGCCCCTAGGTGACATTTCCACAATGTAATGAAGAACCTTACATGTGATCTTAGAATCACCATTCATCATTTTAAATGGTTTGAGGGCGGTCTTTAAAATGTATTAACTGTCGAAGGTCAGAAGGGTGATAACTTGATGCAAAAGTAAATTGGATGATGCTTTTCTGACTCCGTCAAGACATTTAGTCATAATAAAATTCAAAATCATTTGCTACTTCCGTCAGCACACTACTCTAAATTTTCAATAGGTTAATATTGATTATTTTGCATATGGTATATGTAAGAGTCAAAACTTGACTGAACTGCCTGTAGGGTAAAGTGTGTAAAATACCCCTCTTAGTATCTCAGGTCAGCTTGAATATTTTTGTATTTGCTTCATCAGTTTGGAACCAACAATGGCTCGATAACAAAGATTTTTCATCTTAAACCTTACGCTATTAAAAGCTACAAACTACAGCAACCTTGCCCCCATCAAGTTTTCTATTTGTACTTGAAAAATCCTGTCATTAAAAAGTGTGATGAAGTAGTGTGAACATAATTTTCAATGATTGAATCAAGTCACAGAGCAAATCCAAAACTCTTGATCGCTCCACAGGGTAGCTCTAGTATTTTTTTTTAATTCTGATAATTGGTAGTCGATTCTAGAGATGAAGTATGAATTACTTTTGTTTTCTAAGGAATTGTGAGATTCACATCTCTGGAGTAAATCGTTTCTTATATTATTGGACTTATTTTGACTTATTTTGTTTTTTTGTGGGTTTTTTAATATTATTATTGAAAATGTTAGAATATAAACGATTCCATACTTTTTTTTATTTTAGAAAAACATTTGCTTCGTTTATACCTTAGACAGGTAACGAGTCATACAGAGCTTCCCAGTAGAAGTATATTATTAGAAAATGATATAATGGTACAATATAGCCTAACCTTGTACAGTATTTAGTTCCTTTGTATATGTTTTGATACCTTCAATCACCTATGATATCACAGCTTTGATTATTTTTTGTTTATTAATTCAATAAATGGGCCTATTTTGCTTCATTTAAATACTTATTTAAATACTTCAGTAACAAGCTTTGTCCAATTTGTATTTGATGACGTATACATTTTGAATGCTTAAAATAAAATAATTAAGTTTGCTGGGTAGGATGTGCTTCATATTTTACTCTCCCTGTTGCATGCATAATTTTCTGTGATTTATCATAACCGTTAAAAAGCAACAAAATACAGGTGTGTAATATGTTAAGATACAATCTTGTAATATTCATTTAATTTCAGTGTTTCAATGAGTGAAAATCATTAACTTGTGCCATAAGTAAGCACATTCTTGAATTGTATGAGGGTTAGTGTGGGGTTTGTGTTTTTCATTTGATATGTATTGGTGCTTCTCGTATATATTAAGTCGTACTTTTAAGCTGAACTAACCATACCTCTATACTGTAGTAAAGACATTATTTTTTAATGAGAATAATACAAGTACTTTCATAAAAGCATATCGGCATTGCAGTGAAAAAAAATTCTTTGACATTGGGCTTTTCCATGCAATGTGTCCCGTTAGACATTTATCCATTTATTCAAAAATGGACCAGTTCTTTTGGGGATCACCATCATTATATTTTTTTCTTCATATTTGGATTAAATGAATGGGAAATAGACATACATCATTTAGGACATGTTACATTGAATTACCCCGGTGCATACAAGTACATGAAATCACAGTATTTAACAAATATTAAAATAAATAATGTTACGATGGCTTAGCATAAATGGTTGGACAGAAAAAATGTTTAAAGTGGATGTAAAATTTAAATTAAGCAATAAGTAAATTTGCATGATTTTGATAAACAGTACCTGATATAGAGAGAAGCTTAGAAGCATTCCTTTTATACTATTCCAATTATATCATTCCCAGTGCATAAGATTTGTAATATATTCATATTTGTGAGAGCTTTAGCCCTAAATTCCAAGAGAGGAAATCTCCCTATCCTATCTGATAATACGGTAACATGTGTTTCATTTATGATAACAGACACATTGTATGCAGTAGTAGATGATAGGTGGGGCATGCCTCAGCCAAGTGTCAGAGTTTTCACTCAGTACCCACATGCTGTACATGAAAAAAACAAATGACACAGTATATGAATATATTATGAAAATGTTCTATGTTAATACATTCTGATACTTGTATTCCAAAGATTTAATTGAATTCTTTTAAAGTATTACATTCTTTTATCTTGATAATTTTCCTTCAAAGAATCTCATATTATTTGGTGAATAACCTCTTGGATGATTGGGATTTTTTTAAGTATTAATTTAATAAAATAATTGCTTGATTTGTGATAGCTAGATAGTAGATATATCATGTAATTGCATTAATATTTTTAATGAATAAATTATAATACATAACATCAAACGTGTGTGTATCTTTTTTTCATGCTTGTCTTGATTCCTGTAAAGTTAAACAACTTGTGGACATTGAGGACAAATTTGGCCGTTAATCATTGTTAAGATAGGCAGTGGTATACGGCGGCTATTTTGTATGATGTAAAGTGTAATACGCTTCATATTTTAGTACCTTATAAGACAGATCTCAATGAAGATGAATAGAACCTTCGTTGCAGTTGCCATCCATGTACAAGCTTCTTCTTTTTCTTTTTCTTTTAAATAATTTACAAAGTCCTATCTGATCGAGCGTTTAAAGTATTTAAAAGTAGGAAGATCAGGGGGCCGTTTCTCGAAACCAACTCCATGACAGTCATATCTTTGTCGGCGACCTACGGAGATGTCATGAAGTGGATAAACTGTTTCACAAAGCCATGACAGACATGATATCGATATATCGCGATACTAGCAGCTCAAGAACATAGTCTTTGTCACGATCCATTTGATTTATCAAGAATAACCCCAAACAAGTTTTGGGGCTAAAATTGTTCAAAAAGAAATATATACATATAAATTATCCTAAAATAAATAATAAATAGTGTCATTATCAAATGTAGATCATCAAACGGTTTGCATATTTCTGTAAAGATTCTTAAATTGAAGAAAAACCGGTGAGTGATTTTTTTTCGATGGTCAAATCAAAAGTTAGTTGAAGGATACCGTAATGTGATAGTTTATTAATACATACTTTTTTGTTTATTGTGACGAGGAATTTTAGGTAAAATACCTTTTTTCAGCCAGTTTTTATTCTAGAGTCTCATAATACTCGTTATATAATTGATTTGATATTGAAAATATAATTTGAAAGAAGTAATTAGAGAGGGAATAATAATGCACATAGGCCCCAAAGGTATGATGGTATCCTAAGAAAGACTATGGATTGACTATGGACAACGGTGTGTAACATTCTTATCTCTTTTATTTATATGTTATAGTTTAATGATTTGTGATTTAATGTTTATATTCAGCTTTTTAAAATTTCTGTATAATTTGTATTATCACTTCTGTACATTTGCGTTTCTCATCCCAGAGAATTACGTACCGAACTCGTCTATATTTTTCTCAAAATGATAGTGAAACTAATCGTACATTTCGCGGCCCATGGAGTGGCAACAAACTGACTTGTGGTGGCGCTTTACAGCAATTAAAAAGATATGACAGGTTCGGAGCAGTGACAACTCGCTTGTCGCGGAAGTTGTCGCTCATCTTGGCAAAGACGGCTTCGTGAAACACTTAGCTGACAAGTTGCGCGACAGTGGCGAGATGTCGTTGATCTTGTAGTTATGACGGTTTCGAGAAACGGCCCCCTGAAGCTACGACTTATTGTGGAATGTCGCCCTCTGCTGACATCATACAGTAGAGTTCAGAGAAACCTAGAAATGACGGGGGTTATATCTTCATTTGTTGTGATAACTGATTGAAGCGTATAGGCTTTCTCTCTTATTTTATATCTCTCTCTCTCTCTCTCTCTCTCTCTCTCTCTCCTATTCTCTCTATCTATATATGTATATTTCTCTCCGCCTATTTACCAACCTTTAATTTCTCATAATTCTCCCTTTCTCTCCTCCCTCTCCTTTTAACCCCCTCTCTCCTTCTCTCGCTCTCTCTCCCAATATACATACCTATATAAATAAATCTCTCTTTCTGCCTATTCACCAATCTTTAATTTCTCTCTCTCATCATTCTCCCTTTCTCTCCTCCCTCTCTTTCTCCCCTTCTATCTATCTCTCTGTCATCTCCTCCCCACTTACTATTCCTAATTTCTGTCACTTTCACTCTGACTTTCTTCTATGGTTATTCTCTCCAGCTTCATAACACAAGTATTGATCATCAACTCATCCATATCTAAAGCACACCACACACTATGCGATCCGACTATACGAACCGATTTTGGAAGAATTTGCAAAAAATCCAAACATGGAAAATCTTAATGATCAAGGATCTGAATAGTCATATGATTAATCAAATTTAAATGTCAAGGTATTTCATACTTCCTTGGAAGAGGAACGCTACACTCTTATTTCCACGGAGTCAAATTTCACTCTGAATGGCGTCAGCTGGGAGTCAACTCTATTCCTAGTTAAAGTGACACGGAAAAGGAGTCATCTTGACTCTGAATTGAGTCAATTCTCAGCTGATGCCACACAATCCGAGTCAAAATTCGTCCTTGTTTTCACGAAGTGACGGTAGTGAGGAAAATCGTAACGCAAAGTGAATGCAATTTTTTTTCACTACCGTCACTTCGTGAAAAATTGATTCGGAATCCGTGTCACTTTAACTAGGAATAGAGTTAACTCCCAGCTGACGCCATTTAGAGTGAAATTTGACTCCGTGGAAATAAGAGTATATAGCTAAGTCGGTTCGAAATCGTAGGGGCGTCAGACCAGTAGAGCGATTGTTTACGATTGTAAACAATTCAATGTACTAAATCTCGGTTATCATTATTCTTACATTTATTAAGAAGTTCAAGCAGGAAGATAATGTTTGTTTACATTTTCTATCTCATCGCCATTTTTTGTTTTGACGTTTTTATCCTAGTGAAAATTGTATAACTAGACTGAAACTGAATACAATATCATAAATATACAAATTATCGCAATAATCACCATTGATAAAGTGATATTAATAGATGCGTGGTGAAACACTCAATGCATAATCATTTTTAGGACACAAGTGCTTGTTTCTATGCAGGTAGTAATATAAAAACAATTTTCGTGCTTTCACAAGATGGCTTTTCCAATCGTCGACGTATCTAACCATCAGTGACAAATCCTGGTTGAGATTACATGTATCATTCAAATGAATATATAAATAATAAAATCAAGTTATTTCCTTTTGGGTGTGTAAATTCCATGTTTGGCGTTTCTTGTGTATCATGAATTGATCACGTTTTAAAATAATGTTAATTTTATGCGTGATTTGCGGAAAAGAAACTTAGGCATATTCAAAAGGGACAACCATTATATTATTTAAGATACACAACCGTTTTTACATTATATCAATGATAGACGTATGTCAGATATTACCTTAGAACAAGTTTTATTACTGACATTGTCATGAAAGGTCCTTTCAATACAGTCGCGTAGATCAGTGGCGGATCCAGGGAGGGAAAAAACAAGTAAAAACGCGTTAATTTTACCTTTATTCGGTGACGGGCCCCCTCCCCTGTGCCTCAGGGGAGGGGGGGGGGGGGTGCGGATTTTCAAATGTTCGGGGGCAAAAACAAAGTGCTCCTTACTTTAATCCCCCCCCCCCCGCTTATTCACCGGCTGGCTGTTTCGCCACTAAATATTTTACCTGACTGCTAAGAAAGCATGATTGTGTATAATTATGCTTGTTAGTTAGCCCCAGAGTACCAACGGCTTTAATTCCTGCCCGAGGGACTTGGTAAAGAGGATTAATGCCTTACCAAACGCCCCCCGCCCCCTCCGGGGTCGGAGGGACCGCATTCGCGTTCCCAAAATCTCCGGTAAAAATCGCGCGACAAAGTCCGGCCCGAGAATACTTTTCACCCGGAGATTCTTTAAAAAAGGGGGTGTGTTTTTTTTTTTTTTTTTTTTTTTAAATCTCTCTCTCTCTCTTTGGATTCCTGAGAAATTTTCAAAGGGGGTTATAAAACATTAAAAAGGGGGTGTTTTTCTATCTCGTTCTCTTTGGACTCCTCAGAAATTTAAAAAAGGGGCTATAAAACATCTTGAATATCATAGATAGGGGGTCCATTTAGCTGTGTTCCGGATTGAGGGGGGGGGGGGGGGTCTCAAAGGCAGGAAAAGCCCACGATAGGGGGTTTAAGAAAGAATACTTAGAATCATCGCGTCGGGTCGGGTGGTCGCGTTTAATACCCGACCTTGCAGCCAACATCAAATTATGTAGAACTGTGCATAAATTATAAACATGTCACGTAGGCCAATGTACTATATGTGAAATTAAAACGTTAGCAGTGTCCTAGTATTGAATGTATGCAAGGAAACCCTTTTACTTTCTAGACACTACTGTCAGACACTATTGAGTGACTGACTGACTTCTTTTTTTCTTTGGTAATAACAATTATACATAAAATGAGCTGTAAAGGGTACATGAGCATTTGTCTCCATCAATAACCCACTTCTTCTAATGGTCAACATTAAACTGATTGAATCTTTGCGCAGCATGAAACGTACGTCCATTCGGTACAATGGCCTAAACATCAGACTATATAATAAAAGGACTGCAATCCTTAAAGTCGATTAGGCAACAAACGGTCGTTATTTTCCCACAGAAAGACTTTTTCAAGCCCTTTCGTTTTGAGGGAAGTTTTTAATTAGTATTATCTTTCGAATGCCGTTGGAATTTAAGCTTTTCATTTGTTTGGCCTGCAATTTCTGCAAATGTGACTTTATTTCACGAAATGTTGGGAGAAATGTTTGTGAAATTACCCCCCTCCCCCCCATCATCTTCAAATGGCCTGGTTCAATTTACCCTAAACTTTGTGAAACCCTATTATACCCGGTGATTCGAAATTAGCCATTAATTATTAATTTCATAAAGTGGATGTTCTCTCCTACCTTAATTGAGAATGTAACGATCCCCTTGCACTCCGTCATCCGCAGTAGATAACAATACATAATATTTAGTTTATCCAACCTGCCTTCACTTTATAAGCTGCACTTACGTTTCATTAATCATACTATATTCTAATCTGCTAATGGGTGACACATTGTTGAGTTTATTTCATTATTGCTCTTCTGTGCTTCCCTCATCTTTCTCTCAGCAAACTGACATTTTACGAGAAAAGCTAATAATAATAATATTCCGTATTTATAAAATATAGCGCTCAATACATCGATCCCACGATGTGCCTAAGCGCTTTACGGATACATTATTACCCCGGTCATCGGATTCAGGCTAACCCGCATACAATGCATGCACTTTTTCCACTCCCTGGGGAGCATTCCAGCTAATAATGTCGAATAAAATAGAATATCAGTTCTCATGTCATATACTATCAAAATGAAGAACTTAAAAGATAGGATTCTCTATACCAGAAGAAATCAAAGGTTGTCCCACACTTGCGTCTTTTAAAAGAAAAATTACTTTAATCCCGGCTTTAATCTCCTTAATCTTTGAGCCCTTCACTCTCATACACAACCCCTCACCCCTCCCCACCCCCCTCTCTCTCTCTCTCTCTCTCTCTCTCTCTCATTTATAATTGTTGTTTCTTTTTTTAGTATTTGATCTTGAGTACAATCGTTTAAACAAGTTACACAAATTGTACATGATAATTATCTAAATTTTTCCTATTTGTTTCAGGATTGGCCTTTGTTATATTCATTTCTCTTACTCCCCTACAAAATTGATTTGTATTGCTTCGTTTTATCTATATAATGTTGTATCAACATGCATGTAACTATAATTGTTAGTGGTTTCATTCCACATTTATTGAGACACTTCTGATGAGGAAACGTCCCGAGTGATAATTAAATGGCATGATTGATCAAATTACTGTACGAGTATTTGCGGAGGAGACTTGCGGAACGATTTAACATTATCATTATTGTTTTATTTTTACTGTACTCGTCATGGTATCTGATTTCAGTGACCATTATAATTGTTTCTGACGGATATATGGTTCACACAAAGTTCATATGTATTTCCTCATTGAAGATTATCATAAAAGGCCTACGATCCAAATGTCAAACATAAAATATCAATTAAAAAAAACTTTAAATTGCTGCACTTGTTTTTTTATATTATCAAATGAATTGGCAGATCATCGAATACATTAAGAGATAAATAGAAGCTCAGGTGACACCCCCCCCCCCCCAATCATGTGTGCGTGGGGAGTGGGGGGGGGGGGGGGGACTCAAATATGAATGGATTGCTTGCCGAAGACCGTTCAGAATCTGTTCCTAGTCAAACGAGATTTCGGGATGAAAAAAGAAGAAGAATGTTATATAGATAGAGAGAGAGAGAGAGAGAGAGAGAGAGGGGGAGAGAGAGAGAGAGAGAGAGAGAGGGGGAGAGAGAGAGAGAGGGGGGGGGGGGGGGGGGTGAGGGAAGAGAGAGAGAGAGAGAGAGAGAGAGAGAGAGAGAGATAGAAGAGGAGAGGAGAGGAGAGAAGTACCACTGTTTTTTATATAAAAAAGTGAGTCCCTTATCAATGATAATAAATATTATCCAGTTTTAAAAAAAGGATTGGGACGGGGGCACGGTTTTTCAGATTGTTATAAATAAGGTACTGTCTGTAAAAATGGGAAAGGAGAAAGCTTATCTTTTTTATTTTGAGTACTGACGATGAGCCCCCCCCCCCCACCCCCTTCAAGTTTTAGTTTCACAATTATTTTTCCACATTATCGAAAATAAATGAACATAATAATAATTATAACTAATCATACAATAAAGATACTGTATATAACAAAAGATACAATCATAAGTATGACAATTACATTTAAAAAGCTAAATAAAGTGGGGATTTACTAAACAGCAAAGCTTGTATTATGTAGGTCCCAAGTCCCAACTAATGCAGATATACATTAGGATATCTAAATAAACATAAGGTATTTACCAAAGCATATGAAGGCGTGTTTTTACTAAACTTAGCGTTAACAATTATGAAATAAGGGAAAAGTTCTGTGCTCTACTCAGCATAACTAAATGTACATAGATTAAATAACAGGATCAGTGCTTATTTTAGCGCTACTATTGGGGAGAGAAAGAGTAATTGCAAGGAAACCAATTAAGAAAAGAGAACATTGGTATACGCGGGGTATACGTAAGAAAAAAAGCCCGCGGCTATCCCAAAGAACAGAATATACCCAGAAGTAGTAAAATAATTGATGCATTTTGGCGAAACATAATAGTTAAAATTGCAATAACAGCAACATTTATCATTTACTAACTAAAGGTAAATCCAAAGTATATGCCTACTTAATTAACTTAAACTAGTCAGGCTAAACATGCACAACAAATAACCCACGCACCAATTTTCCTCAACGGATCATGATTTTATAATGCGGATCTGTCATATTGCCATTCCGTTCCTTTCTACATTTCATTAACTTTTTTGTAAAATTTAGGAAATGCCCCTATAGGATATTACGAATATTGCTTTTATTCATTCTTGACGCAGTATTATGCTAATACACAAAAACACAACCGAATGGAAAAAGGGGTTTTCCTTGTTCAGTCTGCGGCGGTGTGTATAGACGCGAGTGTGTCTAATGCACATGATTGTATGCAGCATGCAATACACACACCATAATGGCAATAGCATTTTCCACGCACAATGTGGTCTCGGATTCTGATCTGAATAAAGCGATGTGCTGTATACTGAGTGATTTGTATTTCAAGTAGTATATCATTGATTGAGAAGGACATTATTACTCTACCATATTATTGCGGAATTAACCTTCATCATTTGTGGATCATTATGAGAAGAGGCTTGCAGAGCTTTGAAGGAAGGTCTGGAGAGTGATAAAAGAGCTGCAAATTAGACTGCTTTGATGCTGGCTCTCGAGGCTGCCTGCAGGAGGAGTGCGAGTAGAGCAATGGCTATGTGCCATGAATTGCCTACCCTACCTCTGGACCGTCATGTACCATCACACGTACTGGAGCGACGTGGGGCCATCTCTTTCAGCTCGGGAACGTCGTTGTTTAGCAGTTTACCGAGGTTTGAGGTGAGATTTTCCGTAGAATGCAAGTTATTCTACCTAAATCCTTGGGTTTTGTGGACTAGATTAATGTTATAAGTGCTGGAGATCGTTTGTAGATCTCGTGAATGTCCTGGGGTTCCAACTTTGGTCGCCTGCAAGCCGGTGACCTTACCTGCCCTGGGAGGTGGGCTTAGCAAATCAATACAGACCCCAACTCAGCTCAGCTCAGCTCAGTATGCTAGCCTGGCGAATCCGCGGTACGAACCTAGGCCAAGGACGAGTGCTTGTAGTGTTTCATGAAGAAGATTGATGATGTTGGTGGTAGTAGTAGTGGTGGTGTTGGTGGTAGTAGTAGTTGTGGTGGTGGTGGTGTCGTGGTGATGATGATGATAATGAAGAGAAGGGAGGGGGGGGGGGGGGAGGAGATCAGTTTAATGGTGTAGATAATGATGCATGTTGATGATATTGATCAGGAAGAGGATTCTAATTAGGATCATGATTATGATGGAAGATTGGTGGTAGTATTAGGAATGGTGGTGGTGGTGAGTGGTGACAATGATGATGAAAAATGAAAAAGAGTTTGATTGTGAGATGTAATTGTCAATAAGTGACCATGTGTGATTAGTCTTATTCCTGGAGGTCATTTGATTTCATTACAATTACAATACCATCGTCTTCACCTACCCTTATAAGCTTTATTACTTAATAATGTAGTTTCATATACCACAATGACCTGGGCATCCCCTATCACCACCATCACCACCATCACCACCATCACCACCATCACCACCATCACCACCATCACCATTATCACCACATTCATCACCATCACCACCACATTCATCACCATCACCACCACCACCACCTTTTCAATGACACCATCAACACCACCTTCACAATGACACCATCACCAACACCATCACCACAACCACCACCACCACCACAACCATCACCACCACCACCACAACAACCATCATCATCACCACCACCACACCACCACCAAAACCATCATAACCCCTATCACCATTATCACCACCACCGTTATCACCATCGACATCACCACCACCATCACCACTGCCCTTATCACCATCATCACCACCACCACCATCACCACCACTAAAATCATCACCACCATCATCATCACCATCACCACAACTATCACCATTGTCATCACTACCTCCATCAGCACCACCTCCATCACCACCACTATCACCACCACCATCATCATCACCACCACTATCACCACCACCACCACCATCATCATCACCACCACTATCACCACCACCACCACCATCATCATCACCACCACTATCACCACCACCACCACCATCATCATCACCACCACTATCACCACCACCACCACCACCATCATCATCACCACCACTATCACCACCACCTGACTACCATTGTCATCACCACCACCACCACCATTATCACCACCACCACCACCATTATCACCCCTGTCACCACCATCACTAACCTCACTGCTATATCATTGCTATTGATGATTGATCATCATTAATCCATTGACGATTCATTGTAAAAACATAATATAAGGCCGGCTGTGTACTTTAGATCATACCCTGAAAGCACAATATGATAATCCTTTTCTCACTGGAATTAATTTGTTAAACATGGCTTCAGGTTGTGACAATGGAAGTAGGCTATAAACTCCCAGGATGTCAGGTGACGTGAGCTCTATGAAAGCCTATCTCATTAATCTATATTGATGAATTTGTATCAGATTCTGTGTGAGTATATTGTGCTATCATGAGCATTCATTTTAAAATGTAAACAAAAAATGGATGCACATACATGTAGTGTGGTCTGAACATCAGTGGCGTATTGGGGCATGGAGTCCTCTGCCCCAAACCTAAGGATTTACTGTCTATACAACTGAACCTTGCACTTCTGCCCTCCCCTCCCCCCCCCCCCCCCAAAAAAAAAAGATTGTCACCATTGTCATCACCATCATCTTCATCATCGTTTCACTTCTTAAATTGAGTTACATGTACATGTAGCTGCATTTTTCCTACAATGCTGTCTTCTAAACATTTACCCAAACAGTATGACTACAGTAGGCCTACAGATTCCTGAGCTAGAGTTCATAAAAAAAAAACTTTTAATCTTGATAAAGTTGTCCATGGTATCATGAATTCCAATTCATGAATATTAAAATACAATTTGATGAAGAAATTAATTAGAAAAACCATGACATTAAAAAAAAGAATAAAGAATTGTAGAAATAGGCCTTTACAAATGATAGAATCAGAAAACAACAACAAAACATCGATTTTAGAAGAAATGTCAGCACAATCCCCCTTCCCTCTCCATTTCTCAGTGTGATAAACTTCACATTTTGAAACACCATGAAATAGGTTAGATGCCTATACATGATTAGAGTGACGCTATGTAGAGCATGCTTCATATAGAACATACTGTAAGATTCCCCTACAGCGTGTGAGCTTGAAATGCAGAAGACCTTCAGGTGTATTGCTCTAAACATAATTAGCACTTAATTTGAATGGGTTATAATGCCTCATTAAAGGGCACTCCAAGCTTGACGGTGCGCAGGCCAGTTGCTTCTTGTTGTTGATGTCCACTGAGCGGTCATATTTGTAATAGTTGCAATAATAATGCCTTTTCTACTGGAGACAACAATCGCAAAGCACAATTTTCACCATGGGGCAAGTCAGCAATAAACAAGAAAGAATATATCTGTAAAGCACTTTGAGAGGTCCTTCGGTCCTGAAAAGCGCTATATAACTAGCTATTATTATTATTATTAAATAAAATGTACATATGTTGTTGTTCTTGACCGTGATTAATTACTCAATCCAACTTTGACAGCAATTAAGTTGCCATTTTGAAGATGGCCGTATTAAATAGGGACATTATTTCATATTCTTACATGTATGCAGAGAATTTATGTCTTTCTGTCTCACAAGAGATGAATTTGTAAACAAAATGTACCTACCGGTATATGTTTTTGTGCATTACAAAACTTACTTTGAGCTTGAACTAGAGGTGGTTGCAGAAACAGCATACACAAGTACATGTAGCTTCAAGAGATTTCAAGTATTTACATTTATACAATGCTTTGTATTGTCTAGTCTACAAGAGAGTAGAACTCTCAAAAGACCTGTGCCTATCTATTGAGTACTGGTACACAGTAGGCCTGGTCTTACCAGGAGTCAATAGAAAGGGTCTATTAAACCATGGACCCTACCACAAAGGGTCCATGGTTAGATCCAGGACCAATTAATTGAGATGATTGGTGATGGAGATCTTGTGTGCCCTTTGTTTACATGAATGAACTGGTATAGGGCTAGGGGATTTCAATACAGGATTCACACACAAGAGAATCTATAGTCTGTTTTATATGCAAACTCCAGTGATAAGTGTTTTATGTTAGGAGTCTTAGGACAAAACATGGGGGTCTGCAATATTCTACCCATGAATGGAGTCATTGTAGGCAGTGTTATATAGCTAGGGACTTTTTAGTGATGGGTGCAACTTCAGAACCTCACGATTAGCGGCCGGGGTCAATACAGTTTGGCTCAAACCCAATCAATACAACAAATGAATATTTTAATTGTAACAATATCAGACAAATTTCACAATATGAATAATGAAATAAAGATATATAAATAGTATTTAATTTATTTATTGAGATTCGCATAGACTTAGTGATCTCAGCTTTCAAACATTCATAACTTCCTTACTACCGGTATTGGTCCGATTCATTTCAAACTTTTGCCATGCTGTTTGTTATTTTTCTGCTGTCATACAAATGAACTTATTACAAGGGTTGGATTGCCCTTTAATGCAGCTCTGGGATTCTGGCTCTCAACAGATGATGGACATTTCACCGTTATTTATTCTAGAGTATTTCTGCAAATACTGTTCCAAGAGACACCTTGCATTTCCATGGGATGTTCCCAAACACACGTTCCTATGTCAGCATGGTCAGCATGGTCCATGTACTGTACTAATCCTAATGTCCTCCCCCGCCTATTTCGGGACTTTCTATTCACTAGTCTCGATTCTTTTTAATTTACTGTACATTTAGCACGACTGATATCTTTGATCATACTTAATTTCACAATTGTACTATGTTTGAATTTGACCACCTGGAGAAGTTTCATAACTACAATACCACAATACTTGATGTTTCCTGTCAAACGTTTAATTTAATAATTTGTATACATGTTTTATATATTGGTGGTTTATACACGCCATGAGGATCTGTACATTTTAAAGCTAATTAATAGAAGGATCATTACACATGTTTTTCACCTCATCTTTCTTGATATATTCCTCTTACTTACCCTTCCTTTCTTTTCCTTTCATTCTTCTCTCACCTTTTGTTGATTCTTGCTCCTTGCTCATATTCCTCATTCATCCCTTCTTTCTCTCCATACTCATTGAATTTTGATATAGAGTTTTTAATATGATATTTTTATATATATTATGTCATAGTCCTATTGTACTTTTAACTTGTAAATACATGTACTTTTCAATTGTATTCCAATGGCAATTCAGTTGTAAGACTGCGACGATGGAATTTGTTCAATAAAACCTTTCTATATACTGTATTACTGTGGACGGATTCACATGGTAGATCGATTGATACATTTACAATGCAATCTGGTAGTTGTTGAATCAGCTATTATCTTTCCTTGGGAAGAGATACAGTGTACTTCCTTTCCTGTTTCCTGCTGTCTTTTTGGTATTCTTCCCCCCCCCCCTCCCTGTCCCCCCTGCCCCCTTGTCTCCCCCCCCCCCCATACCCACTGTCCAGTCTACCAACATCTATTGTTCATTGTACATGTACAGTACACATGTATATGAAATCTGTATAGCCACATGGCTGAATTTAAAACAAAAAATAAAAATAAACCAACTACCAGTTTATATGTTTAACTTTAATCAAATTGTGTTATTGTTACTGCATTTAAAGGAAAAGTTGAATTCTATTAAAGGTGAAATATAATCTGTGAGATTTCTTGTTCTGTTTATATGGTTTGAAGGAAAGTTGAAATGTATCCTCTGAAAAGGATTGCTTGTTATGCAATCATATTCGGAATATGATTGCTGAAGTGATTGGACCAAACTTTTATGGCACATTTTTGTGTGGAATGCATTATGCTCTTCAGTGAGATTGCATCAATTCCTTTTTTATTTTTCATGATTGAAAAAACCCTCAACAGTAAAGGCCTCTACATGTACATGTACACCATATTTTAATTTAACACATCACCATTTCCCAACTGCTTCAAGGCAGTGTTTTTCTCAACGTGATCACAAGACAAGACCTCCACTACATGTACATGTATCTCTTTAAAGGGATCCGGTAACTTTGTCTTTATCCTTTAGAAATAATCCTTGATTTAGCTCATGCTGCAATGATAATTATAAACCTTTAGGTCAGTCAGGAACTCCATGACTTTTACAAGCCGATCGCCTGTCTGATTATCAAGATATTAATGATTGGAATTATAAATTTTGAAAACCGTTTGCCGGACGGTTTTCATAACACAGTCTATTTGGGAAAACGAGTATGGTAAAACCGGTCACTCAAAGATTTTTACTTTTTTGAGGCACTTCTTGATCATTTTGAAGCGCGATTTTTTTAGGGCTTCAATATTACACCATATCACAGACACTGGTAACATGTAGGACTGTGTATCTCACATTTAACATTGTTAAACGATCCCTTTAAAGGTAAAGGCCAGTTCTGGTCATGCCATTGCATTGTGAAAGAAACATTGTGAAATCAATCAGAAAAGGTTGATCATCTAGCATACATGTATAAGTATTGGTGTGCACTGCAAGGTTCTGGAATCATCAAAATGATAAGAAATTTGGCCCATGCTTGGTAAAGTTACAAGCACTGTACACTGAAAGTTGTATATGGGACTACGGGACATGTGTGTGACACGTGCACGATATCTATCAGGTCCAAATAGATATAATAATTTACCAAATGCACACTGTATATCAATTAGTAGGCGGTTTCCCTGTAAAATTGGTATCATCACGTATTAGTTAAAACATGTATTCTTTTACATGATTGGTAATAAGAGCTTTCATTTCATTTTTTTGAGAGGGATGCGTTTCCAAAACTGGTCTTTCTCTTTAAACAATACCCATACATGTAAGCAACGTGATCACAAGACGAAACTTAGACTTTCTCTTTAAACAGTACCCATACATGTAAGCAAGGGATAAGGGCCGAAGCCACACAATAAACCATTTTATTACTGTGAATCATCTTTGAATCCACTCAGCCAGTCTCCCAATTTATGAGACGACTTCGCCGTCACATCTGGAATTGCCTCAGACAATCTCATTGAGGGGCGGGTCAATTGGGTTTAGGATGATGCTAGCGAGCGAGGGAGCCGTTGATTTGAGGAGCGGAGACGTTAAAGGAGGAGCGGAGACGTTAAAGATGAAGTGCAACTCTGCTCACAGGATTGCATTGTGAAAGAAACGTTGTGGGATCGACCAGAAAAGGTTGATCATGTAGCATAATATTTGTGTGTATTGCAAGGTTCTGGAATCATCAAAATGATAAGAAATTTGGCCAAATCTTGGTAAAGTTACAAACACTGTACACAGAAAGATGTATATGGGACTACACAAACACGTGACGAAAAAATCTGTCTCGATTTTTACGATGATGACATGACATATTTAGAATATGAAGGCATTTGAAGAGCCATGCTTTTCAGGGAACATGGTTAACCTGATGTTCTTCCACACTTGCATACTTAACAATGATAACGCTCACAAATTATTTTTCACCTCTTCCCAGAACTCTATGGTAGTCTGCATAGAATTTGTGTATTGTGAGGTTTAGAGTCCTTCAAAATAAGAGCAAAGTGACTAAATCTTGCTGAAATTCGCATCTAAAAAATGCACTGCACACATATATGGGTATAATGGGACTACAGACATAAAATTTGTTCAATGTTAGGTAATTGGAATATGACATTTCAAGAGGAATTCTGTCATTTTAAATCACTAATATATGAAATTCATAAGAATTCATAAGAATTTAAAAAAGGGGAAAGATCATGAATTATTTTCCATTTTGACCAGAATTCAATCTTCTCTTTAGAGTCACCAGACTGTAACCTCTGCATCTCTGTCATGTGGTTTTGAAATTGTACACAAATAGTGTACATTTTTAATTAGATAATAATTTTGTTGTTTTTGTGGGAAAAGGAAGTAAAGTATTTCATTTTGTGTCTATATACGCCTACTAGTATTAGTACCAGTATTAGTTGCCTTTATACATGTACATGTAGGCATACATTTACATTTATAGCAGTGGGATCGCATTTCATTTGGTTAATTTCCTTAAAGCAACGTTTGTAATGATAAATTTTCATTGAAAAGTATTTGTGTTTGTACAGTATGCATCTTATTGAATGTACTTAAAAATTTATAATCATGTAAAATGACGAATTAATTGTTACTTTATATGATTATGTTCTATTTTGAAAATGCAGACATAAAAACAAACAAACAAAATACATATAATGTTTTTTACGTACAGTTGTACAAAATCCAATTAAAATAGTGCTCAATGCACCTTACATGCTAAATTAATGCTAAACAGACAACAAAATAAGGAACATGATGGATGCATCTTTTCGATATCAAGAACATGGTTGCTGCTCTTTAAAGATGAAGTTGAGTTCTGGTCATGCGATTGCATTGTGAAAGAAACGGTGTGGAATCGACCAGAAAAGGTTGATCATAAGAATTTGTGTGTATTGCAAGGTTCTGGAATCATCAAAATGATAAGAAATTTGGCCAAGTCTTGGTAAAGTTACAAACACTGTACACAGAAAGATGTATATGGGACTACACGAACACGTGGCATAAAAATCCTACCCCTGAGTTTTACGATGCCTAGTTACATGACATATTTCGAATATAAAGGCATTTGAAGAGCCATGCTTTTCAGGGAACATGTCTTATCTGATGTTCCTTCACACTTGCATAATAACGCTCACAAATTATTTTTCACCTCTTCCCAGAACTCAACCTTCTCTTTAATCGGTGACTAAGCGCTAGACGATGTGAATGCTTGAATGGTTTATTGGGCAATAGCTCACAAGTCTGAACATTCTACTCACGCCCATACACTGTACATGTTATTATCATTCATTATTATCTGTTATGTTCAAGTGCATAATTCCTAATCAATTTAGAAGTGCATGTACAGTGTGTATGTGTACAGGTACAATGTATGTATGCATACCGGTATACATTCGAAAACAAACAAAAACACCATTCAGATTTTTACAAAATCTATTTCACTATTTTTTATGTGATCATTTAGGAATTAAAAGGGGAAAAGGGAAAAAAATTGTTGTAGAATATTTTTTCCATTTTCCCCTTTTCATTCCTAAATGATCACATCAAAGTATAAATGAACATGTACATGTATGTGCAAACAATAACATATATCGTATTTTACTATTTTTGTGTGATACCAAAATGATGTTTTTACTGTAGGATCTGTACAAGAATCATATTATTTTCACTTGTGTCTTTTTTACCTTCCTCGAATGTTTGCATCCAGTATTTTATTTGAAGTACTTCCTTCTATTTTTGCAGTGAAATATATTTACAAAAAATTTCATCATTTTCAACAAAGGATGTTATCATTCAATTGGCAAAGTCGATTACTAAATGTATGTACAACTTAATATACTGTATGAACACATTGTCATTTTAGAAAGGGCCTCATGCATGCACAAGCCTGCTTTTCTTCTGGTCAGTTGTATACCGGTAGATATTTACGTCTACACTGTTACGTGCAAGAATTCTTTAAAGGTATGGACCAGTTTTGGAAACGCCCCCCTCTCAAAAAATGAAATGGAAGCTCTTATTACCAATCATGTGAAAGAATATGCTTTGACTACCTAATACGTGATGATACAAATTTTGCCGGAAAACCGCCTACCGGTACTAATTGATATATTTGCAAATTATCATATCGATCCGGCCTGGATAGATATCGCGAATGCACTTCAACATTGAACATTTGGGCATATATTTCTGCTCTTTTGCGAATGTAGGTTGAAGTTTTGCCATTTAAGCCTCTGAACGCAATATTTAAACAATATTGAATGGATATTTTGCACCCAAAACCCTTGAACCGATAGGCAGACATGAGAGAAATGAGAATTAGGGGAAGGGAGTAGTAGGAAGAGAGAGAGTATAATACCATTTATTCTTTCCCTTCCTTCCATTCCCTTCCCCTTCATAGTTTATTTGTTATCCTTTTTAATCATCACTTATCTATTACCAAAGGGTTATTGTCTTCTGCTGGGCTTCTGAGCGCTCTATTGGAGGCATGCAGTATAAACAAACACATGTGCATTGTATAATGTACACTGCAATGTTTATGTGCATTAAATTTGACAGATTACCAGCTCTTGTTATCTGTCATTTGTTTGTGATTCGATGCACTATCGTGCATTCATGAACTTAATCAGAAAATGGAATATCTAACAAAGGATTTATAGAATGATGTCATTTACATGAACATGTACATGTAGAGGCCTTGAGTATATCCTTGCCTGTTTCCCATTTTGAGGTTGCAGCCATTGACACAACAGTTTTTGCCTCCCCTCATCAAATTTATAAAAAAAAATTGGGGGAGCTAATATAGTTAATAGCCTGTTCAAAGTAACTAAAATGAAATGTACACAACAACACTTGTATAAAGAAACTTCTTGTAAAGAATGATCATATTGTGAAAGTGGTCTACAGACATTGTATTATAGAACAGGATTCTACTTCTTGGAAACGATCGATGCTCACACATGACAAAATCAAATGCGGAAGAATTATTTTGATGGATATTACAGTATTTTTTTTAGAGCATTTCTTTCTCACAACTTCCTGATACACTGTATGTCGGGCTGCATAAGTTTGTGCAAAAAATACATTGTATTTTGATTACATGTCTGACCTGAAAAACATTCTATAACGTTAATATGAATGCATATATTATTGAGAGTAATTACACCAGTGTGCAGGATGAACTAAATGACAATGTCTCCATTGAAAAACATTCTATTTGTTTTTTTCTTGATAAGTTTTATTGGTCAGAAAACACAATTATTTACAAAATATGCGTTACATTTTTTTGGCAGAAAAATATTGTTTCACACTTACAATCTTGTGGTTTCACATTTCAGTGTAACATAAAAAAACATCCTATGACGTTTTAATATGAATGAATATTATGAGAGTAATTACACCAGTCTGCAGGATGAACTAACTGACAATGTCTGGATTGAAAAACTTGCCATTTGAAAGCTTGCTCAGATATGATGTGGTAAACTGCAGTAAAAAAGCCGCCTCAGATTTTTAACATGATAATTAATGGCAACTGCGTGCCACAAAAGTGCTGCGCGTATTCACTGAGGTCCAAGTCATAACTTCGAAGCGTCAAATCGCGATTAACATCATAAAAAAGGTTAAAAATGCGGTTTTGCTTTGTCATATCTGAACGGGGCTATGATTGTGTTTACAAGGAACACACACCTGGTGTATCATTATAAAAATGCATGATTTTTAGTACAAGGTTGGCTTGTAGTTGTAGTGATTTGTGTTAACAGGGTTTAACAAAAATGGTGGAGTACTGGTCAGTGGTAATGAGAGAGAGAGAGAGAGAGAGAGAGAGAGAGAGAGAGAAAGAGAGAGAGAGAGAGAGGGAAAGAGAAAGAGAGAGAGGGAAAGAGAGAGGGAGAGAGACGGGGGAGGGAGAGAGAGAAAGAGAAAGAGAGAGAAAGAGAGAGTAAAGAGAGAAAGAGAGAGAGAGAGAGAGAGAGAGAGAGAGGATGTACAGACAAAAGAACATGTGTATATACATGTATGTTCATAAGTAGACAGGCTGAAAAAGGGAACTACATGTGCATGTTCATTTTGAAAGAAAAAAAAACATTTTGGAAAGGGAGTGGGGGAGAGAGAGAGAGAGATTATAGAGCCAGAAACAGATCAAAAGAGAAAGAGCGAGGAAGAGAGAGAGAGAGAGAGATAGAAAAAAATTGTATTCATGTATCATAGGGGATTTATGTATTATAGGGTATCTATGTACATTATTGGCACTATTACCCTGTTCAGCTGTGATGTAATGATACTAGTAAATCAGCTCCAATCTTGAGTAGATTGCGAATGACTTTGTAGTGGCTATTACCCTCCGCATGCAGGCTATCAATGGTCTCACTATGTATGCCCAGTCATGAAAATTGACGGCCTGGCTGTGGTGTCAGAAAATAAGCATTTTCAGTTGCCAAGGTAACCACTCACAAATTATTCAGGGCCCTGTGAGCATGGGCGATGTATTTAATGTGTTGTTATTACTAATAAATGGCAGTATGATTACTGGGGGAAGTGTACCAAGCCTGCACAGTGTATCCCAAGTGTATTTAATGCTTCAACGATAAATTTCTTGTCAATTTTGAGAATCTGTTTGCTCATTTTTTAATGGATAGAAAGACTCAGTATACCATTGAACATATGCATTCACAGTTGATCATTTTAATAGCAAATACCAGCTTTAAGTAGTAATGAGTACTTTGGTAGCTTGTAACCCCCCCCCCCCCCAGAATAAAAAAAAGTACTGATATTTGACAAAAAAGAATTAGCAAAATCCAATCATTTTTTTACAGGTTTTCAAGGACTGTATATGGTATTTACATTTAGTTCAAAAACAAGAAAACTAACGCAACATTTCGATTGATTTCATTGTTGTTGCTGTGTACTTTGTAAATGGCTTTATTTCGCTCTTTTATCTGCGGTTGTTGTTGACAAGAAACACATGTGAGAAACATGTTAATTCGGCTTCACTTCAAGGTCGATAGTGACATTACGGAACAATGAACATCACAATAGACAAACAATAGTTTGTCTCACTTCCTTGTACATGAAGGGAATGTGGGTGAATTGTTTGCATATTTTTGAAAGCAATCAGAGCGATAGTAAATGTGTTATTCGCACGTAATCCCCCAATCAAATAAACTACGAACAGACCAATGTTCAACTAAAATCTGAGCCTGTCTGAGTGTCTGGGTAATGTAACATTTTAGTTCAGTCTGTTCTGTCGTTGCTGTGACTTTGTCTGTGACCGGGGCATACATGTATATGTATTGTACTTGAACTAAATGCCATTTAGATTGTTACAGATAAGAATTTATCCTTAAAGGGGATATCCACCCTGATATTAAGTTGGTTTTATTACAAACAGAAAAATGAGAGAAACAATTTTTTGAAAATTTGAGCAAAATCTGATTAAGAATAAAAAAAGTTATGTATTTTTGAAGGTGCAATCAATCAAACACAAATGGGCAACTCTGACGTATCTTGCAAGGTCCCCTCTCATTTACCCTGTTCTAGAAAACTTCAACAAAATATATTTTCCCTTGAGAAAATTTTTCAATCAAACATTCACTCTAAATATATTTATTATTGCAAACAGTGGCAACTATACGTTTCTATACAACCCCTGTATGAAACAAATCTATTCCGTCATCAGTAACTAAAAAAAATGAAGGTTTATGACATTTTCTGTGCAGAGCGATTTGGAGAGGAGCTCGGAAGATATGTCACAGCGTTGCCAATTTGTGTATTCACTGATGAGAACTTCAGAAATTCATTACTTTCCTGTTCTTAATCGGATATTGCTCAAACTTTCAATAATTTGTTTCTCTCACTTTGCTGCTTTTATTAAAATCAACTTGATATCAGGGTGGACTTCCTGTTTATTGTAGGGCTCATTTTGTGCATGCAGGTACAGAGTGAATTTTTGGACTCTTTTTGCACCATGTCCCAGTTCATATACATATTTTTTTTCTGGGGGGGGGGGTTTAGAGTGAATTTTAGGACTCTTTTTGCACCATGTCCCAGTTCATATTTGTTTGTATGTGCACATTGATTTTGTTAATACTTTGAAATTAAGAGAAAGAAGGGGGGGGGGGGGGGGTCGTGTGGAACAGATCCCTGTTCAATTTAGATCCTTTATTTTTTATTTCTTCCACCATTTTAATAAGTTATATATATATATTTTTTGTTTAATCTAATTTTTTACTGTTTCTGGTTTTGATTAGGGAATGTTTCAATTAATGTGCAGATCTTGATTATTTTTGTACATCTTGACTTGGATTGCTTCATGCAGTCTACCAGGTTTCATGGAAGAACATCAATACCTGAAACCCATGTACACTAGATAGATCTATAGAAGGCATGTGCGTAGGTACAGAGGAGTCATTTTCCTGTTTCATTTTCAGGAAAGCAACAGTAAATGATTGATCGATCTATCCCTGCCATGCCAGCTAGGATGTACACAAAGGGAATCTACCTTAACTCATAGTAACAGGATATATTACAAAGCATACACTTACAAAGTACAGTGTACGTGTATATCGTGACAGAGATATTGATAGTGATATGAAATGAGGTTCACTGTTATTTGCTTATCTTTCGTTCGAGGAAGTGCCCCATAAACAGGATACAAAGTATGAAAATTCTTTTTACAAAGTAGTAAAAATGGGTTATTTACATGCACATACATTTTATTTACACACGCACATACAGTTAACAATTAAATTGCTCATACCCTTACCAAGTTTTTATGACCTTTTAAGTACCTTTGTGAAAAATTGATTTGTCCCAATTTATGTTTCTTGAGAATGTGCCATATTAAAGCTTACATCTAAAAGTATTAAACAAAGTCTCTAGTTCAACCAGTCCACCTTCCACTCTTGAGTTACAAAAAAAAATTAAAAGGGGTATGAATAATTGAGTTGTTAACTGTACATGTACATGTACACTGTATCAAAACCTTACATGTAGGAAAAACAAAAACTCATGTATTGATTTTGATATGCTTTATGCCTGGGCCCTAGGGCATTATCTTTATTCAACATTGTCTGTTAGATTTGCCGCAGCTGGTAATATTTGGGGTCCAACAGTTGATAAGGAAGTACTAATATCAACCATGGTATTTGCTTCACATTGTAGGTTTAAAGAGGATGTTTTTTGCAGTAATTTGGTCATTGCACCATGCATAGCCGGGGAAAATCCCTGAAATGTTTACATGACGTGTACATAGCTCATGTTCCAGCTTAGAAGGGTGAATTCTACATTGTACATGTAACTTTGTTTAGAATTCTGGCAAGCTTGCTACAGGTCATTTTTTCTTATCTTGTTATCTCTTATTTAGATTGAGGGCTGGGGTTGATCCATGATTTTGTAAAAAAGGAGGAGCACACATTCTTAAAAAGACATGTTATCACAGTTTCTGGTGCATTTTGGTTGTAACATTTGAAAACAATTAAGGGTATTTACTCTTTATTTTTTTTAATTGTTTACATTTTTTAATTCTTATATTTTGATTTTTTTTTAATAACCGGTAAAAAAAAATTAAAAAAAATTAGGGGGTGGACATTTTCAATCGCAGTGCTTTTTTGTTTATTGTTCAGATTAATTAGGAAAATTTGGTACAACATTGTTACTTTAAAATCAATGGACCTGTGCTAAAACTTTAAGATAAAAAAAAACATTGATATTGCATGCAACATTTTGAAAGGGTCAAATCACCAATGGCAGTGAAAGTGTTATAAAGAGAGATGAATATGCACAGCCAACAGCTGAAAATGAGCTTTGAAGAGAAAAGTAAAAGTGAAAAAATTAAAATTTCTCCCTTCAAATTATAATTTTTCCTTTGCAATTCTGGAAAAGGCTCGAAGCGAAACAGTAGGCTACATACACAGTTGATGGTGAACGCTTGACACTGTATATATCATGAAATACTACAACAGATGATGGCTGCTTTCAACGTGTAGCAATCAATGAAAATATATATGTACAGCAATCAATAACACGCTCTGATATACAAAGGAAACACATCCAAGTGATTTGATGAAACAAAACAGTATACATACATGTACATGTAGCATTGATATCGAAGCAGATGTCATGGGCTTATGGGTAATCTCGTTTGATAATAAATACATGTAGATGGGGAATGGACATGAAAATTATAAAATAGCAGATAGACAGAAAAGGAAGAGAGAAATAGTTGTGGACAGAGATAGATGGAGGAGGAGGAGAGAGAGAGAGAGAGAGAGAGAAACACAAAGAGAGAGAGATGAAAGAAGAAATAAATATAAGAAATAAGTTACTGTATAGCAAGATAGAGGGAGATAGAGATGAAGAGATATAAGGATTTCAAGAGAGAGAGGTTTAGAGTGAGGGTGAAATAGATAGAAAGAGAAATGTGTGAAGCAATACCAAATAGATAAAGGGAGGATGACAACATGAGATTGAACACAAATTAGGAGAGATGAATAGAGGGAAAAGGGATACAGGGAGGTAAGAGAAAGGTCAGAGAAAAAGAGAGTGAGAAAGAGCGATATAGCACATAGATAAAGAGAGATGAATAGAGTGAGACAAAAAAAGAAATGAGAGAGACAAAACAATTAATGAAAGAAAGAGAGCAGAGGAGAGAACAAGATAAATTGGAAAAAAGGGAGGACTGGAATTGAGAGAAAACAGATGACAGGTGAAAGAGAAATACACAGATAATTTTGACAAATAAAGAGGCAGGGATCTAGTCTAGATGCGGGTACAGTAAGAGATGGAGAGGGAAAGAGAGAGGGAAGAAGGGAGGGAGCATTGGAAATAGAATGTACATGTACATGCAGGCCAGCATGGTCTGGCAAGCAAGCATTAAGATGGAGAGAGAATAAGAAGAACGGTAGAGAAATAATTGTCCCTTCTAATGATTTGATTGATACTAAGTGATGCCTAAGACATGGATGATGTATCTACTGGTCACACCTCATTGAGGAATGAATTTCATTTTCATTGCCTACTCATAGTCTGTTCAGATGAGAGAGAAAAATTACATGAAACCTGTGCAAAGAAACGTGTAAACTGTAAAGGATCATTGCGTAGCGAATGGGGTGACATGTTCACACTGGATAACAACATTTTATAAAGAAACCTTGTAGAAAGAAACTAGTTAGTTGAAATCTCTCACATTTAGCCCTGCCTACATGTAGTTATATTTTGTTGTGTATGATATGGCGTTGACATGAAAATGGGACCCTGATTTTTGATCTAATTTTTTTGGAAAAAATTCTCAAAATTATTTTTGGGCTGTAGCCTCGCTGCCCCTAGCCCCGCTGCCCCTTTGGCGCTTAAAATATTCAAGAAATATTTTTCTACAAGGTACAAATTTACTACACCTGGGTGGAGAGTGGCAAATGTAGATTCATGTCTTAACAAAGGACATTGGTGCCACCGCAGGACTTGGACGCGAAAACCATGAGGTCCACAGTCCGGTGATGTATCCACTCGACTACAACACCTGTACCATTGTCATACGGGTAGCCGAAGCATTATTTGATAGCATACAAAATTGTATTATCAATTATGATAACATGTTTCGGATGGGTTGTCTGCACTGATCTTGAACCTGTAGACGCATGCACACTGCTTTCTCTCTTATTCCCCTTCTCACTCGATCACTCTCCCTGTTTGTACCCTATGACTGAGCCTTGACGAACTGCCTGGCATCTTCTTGTTATGACATTGACCGCCCTCTGTCTGCCTGCGTTCGTCCAAGAGTCGTAATCAAATTGTACACCGTGGGCGGTTGGGTGTACGACGACGCTGGCTCGTATGACCGAACAAACAGGCAGACATCTGTCGGCTGAAGTCGTTATTAGACAGTGAGATAGAAATCAAAATGAGCGTCTTCTTGCATATCTTGCCCCAGATTACTGGAAATTTTAGATTATCGTTGTGAGATGGATTTTATTAACTAAATGATAATTCCCAAAGCAAACTCATGAAATTAATGGATTTCCTATTTTATGTATATTTCAGTTACCCATTTTTCACTGAATACACCTCAAAACAGTTGAAACTAATTGGTTATAAATTGCATTAAATTTGTACAGTGTATTGTAGTTTTGCTCTCATAGTTTTGAGAGTGTTACGCTTCTTTCTCTACAATGTTTTTATCCTTGATCATTTGAAAATCAGAAACATGTATGTAGACTGTTCATGCACAGATTTAGCCAAAGATTTATATACTGGTATCATGGTGAGGAGAGAGAAGGGGTATTTGTAAAGCTATTTTTATGTAGTACCGGTACGAGTATTCGAGTACTCGAGTAGTTTTCAACAGTGCGAGTACTCGAGTATTTGTGCACTCATCGCAGCCTTAGTACTTACGATAGTGTATAGGCCTCATGATATCTTTGCCCAAATTTCATATTGCAAAAACTGCTATGGATAGAGACGTTATCATATACTAAACTTCTTTAAAATGTTTACTTTAATACGGTTGAATAAAAAGTATTGTTCCTGCATCATACACTCTTCGTCTTGTCATGGAAAATATAAAAAAGGTGAAGTTTTGCTGGGCCGTATCTAACAAGTCTTTATTATACACTATTTCTCTTAACCTGTTAATACCAGTGAAATTACAAGTATATGTACATGTACAGCCTGTAACCAGGAGTCTCGTCATTTAAAAAAAGAGCAAATTTTTTGGAGTAATATCTGAACAAGCCTTAATTATAAACTATATGTCTCTGAACATGATAATACCAGTGAAATTGTTTGTACATATAGCCGGGACTGTCCCATATATTGTAATAAACATATATTGTTGTAAGATAAGATAGATCAATGGACGGAAATGTATACTCGATCTACCCCTGACTTTGTAAAATTTAACCATAACATTTTATGGTTTGCTAGTGACGCCATACTCTTTTAAAGGTACATGTTTAATGTCCCATTTGCAGGCCAAGATAATGAAAAGGTTAACATTTTCCTTTTAAAACTTTTTGATAACATTCACGCCAATGTCTATTGTTTTAATAGATGAATATAATTTTTGCCAATTTGAAGAGCAATATACAAATAACTTAGCCCTAAAAAAATCAATCCTGTCCTGAAAGGGTTAATATGGTAGAATTGATTGAATTGAGTCCATACACCGGTACATGTATCATCCACTTGGTAATCGGGTTTTCACTAGTATGAATACCGAATAGGCTTACACTACTTAGTAGTTCAAAAACAGACCAAATGAAAAGATGCATTACTGAAATTGACCAACATTTTTGTCAATTTGGAGTCAATTTGGTATGTGACCTGGGAATTAGATTTGACTACAAAAATGAATTAACAAATAGCAATGATAACAAAAGGTTATTTTATCTGCTGAAAGTGTAATAATACCGCAGAATAATAACAAGTTTGGTAAATGATCTGGAAATTGGATGAACTTGAGGGAGATCAGATATAAATGAGATTGAGTTGACTCAGTGCATGTTGGGCTCCAGAGGAAGGGAAATGGTGTGAAGAAGAGTGCATTCCTTGAACAGTGTTCTAAAAACCCTTTCCCTCTCAAAGTGATGAGAATCCCCCCCCCCCCTCTCTCTCTCTCTCTCTCTCTCTCTCTCTCTCTCTCTCTATAATAGTTAAATCGGAGGACAGGGGCTGCCTTACAGAGTCAAGAATGATTGCCCCCTTCCCCTCCCCCCTGGTAAAACGAATCTACCACTTTTTTTACTACTCAAAAAGAAAATGCAAGCCTCAGGTGCTGTCTTACAAAATACTGACGCCCACTCCAAAATTACCTACATTTTCCGTTTACAGCCCCTACCTCTTCTCTCTCTTTCAGTTATTCCATATCTCATCTACCATTATAACCGCATTCATTTAAGTTGCAGCATTAATTTCCTTCTTACCCCCTACCCCAGCCTCCCTCTCCCGCTCTCCCTCTCCATATCTCTTGTTCCTTTGCCCCCTCCCCAAAATCTCTCTCTCTTTCTCTCTCTCTATCTTTATCTCTCTCTCTCGTTCTATGCATCCCCAATCTCCGGCCATTCCACTCCAAGATGAATTAACAGTGATACAATGGGGGTGAGGTGGCACGCCACAATCGATGCGCTTCCACGTAGCGGCCGATAGAAGATGAAAAGTACAAGAGCCGTCGTCGCGGGTCGACCGACGGGATGCATACGAGGAGAAGGGGATGCGCTGATTGTAGAGACAGAGAAGGATGGAGGAGAGAGAGAGAGAAGGATGGAGGAGAGAGACAGAGAGAAGGACGGAGGAGAGAAGGATGGAGGAGAAAAAGAGAGAAGGATGGAGGAGAGAGAGAGAGAGAAGGATGGATGAGAGAGACAGAGAAGGATGGAGGAGAGAGAGAGAGAGAGAAGGATGGAGGAGAGAGACAGAGAAGGATGGAGGAGAGAGAGAGAGAAGGATGGAGGAGAGAGACAGAGAGAAGGACGGAGGAGAGAGACAGAGAGAGAAAGAGAGAAGGATGGAGGAGAAAAAGAGAGAAGGATGGAGGAGAGAGAGAGAGAGAAGGATGGATGAGAGAGACAGAGAAGGATGGAGGAGAAGGAGAGAGAGAGAGAGAGAGAGAGAGAGAAGGATGGATGAGAGAGACAGAGAAGGATGGAGGAGAAGGAGAGAGAGAGAGAGAGAGAGAAGGATGGAGGAGAAAGAGAGAGAGAGAAGGGTGGAGGAGAAAAACAGAGATTAAACGATGCTGTCACCCTCATCATACAGGGCACGCAGGTTATGCTGCCTTGCATGGCATAATGAATTGGGCACACACACAATAGGGAACCTCTGCCTTTCTCTATCCCTCCTTCTGTATCATATTCATAGGATCTTAGCATCTCCTCTCTGTTTATATGCCTCTTTTTCTTAAAGGGATAGGCTCTCCCTTTCAGTTTATTTTTAAAGTAAGTATAGATTAGAAAGGGGTATGTTTTCTTAGGAGAGCCAGTAGGGCATACTAAGTTTATTTACACTCATAAAAAGATACCAATAAAACATAAATACTATACTATAGATATTCAGTTATGAATTAAAGTAATGAAAAATACATACCGGTAGATATATGTTCAAAAATGAGAAAATGGAACAAAAAATCAATTATTAAATTAGATGGGAGGAGGTTGTAAAAGCCATAATGCTTCGAACATGTACTGATAAATTTATGATGTTGTTAAATGATATGCTTCAAAAGGTTAGTTCCAGGAAAACAAAGTATTAGATATTTTCAAATGTAGTACCCTACAGATCATTAATGACAGATTTGTTTTTGACCAATTATTAAGTACATGTATATGCACTCAGAGTGTTTCTTTTTTATATTGAATAATACCGGATGGAACATCTCTGTGTGGCTTTTTAATTATTTCTCCTGGTACATGTAGAAACATGTAAAAACAATTCAAAACCCGAGATCTACATATAAATGCAACAGGAATTAAAGATACATATTTCCAATGGAAGAACAATATGTTGGCTGTTTACAGAATAATTTGTGTAATATTCTAGTTTGCCTGCATTTGATTATTACAGACTTATTTCTTGAGGCCAATTTATTGGGGTTGTGCTGATTGTCTTGCTATTTATTAGCTTGAATCAGAAAGAATCTAATCATAATGATTTCAAGAATACTTTCAATTAATGGGGTTCAGCGCATTGTGCAAATGGAGAATTCCAACATTATAGTGATGAGGCTTGTGTGATAATAAAATAACATCGCAAAATCGTTTTTAACTATTACAATTTCTATCTCCATATTATACAGTCAATTATATGTTTGGATAAAGTCTGCGGATTGCAATACACATCACATACAGATCTTTTAGCTAATATTTTGTATATATGAATAGTGGAGATTCTATTGGCTGTTTATTCTCTGTCAGTCGAGCCCATTATACATGTATGCTGAAGGGCGCGACCCGATCCTGCACTTTTGTTCGTCTGGGTTGCCGTCCAGTCTTTGTGGTCTGTCCGATACCGCTTCTCAAGCGCTTCATCCCCGGCGTCAAATAAAGGGCTAAGATACGTGATTATCATGCGTATACATTCAGCTGCGTCTAGCTAGTCCCGCCCGCTGTCGTCTGATTGTGGGAGTGTTGTTTGGGGACGTGTAGAGAGGATGGGATGTGTAGATTTATGTAGATGGAGGGAGGGAGGGAGCATGAGGGATGTGGTTGAAGCTGGAGAGTGGTAGGAGAGAGAGAGAGAAAGAGAGAGATGGAGAAGAAAAAAAGAGAGAGAGAGAGAGATGGATAAAGAGCAGCAGAGATATTGAGATAGAGAGAGATTAATAGAAAGAGAGGGAAAGTAATAGAGAAAAAAGAAAGACAGAAAAAGAAAGAGATGGATAGAGAGCAACAGAGATATCGAAAGAGAGAGAGAGAGAGTGAGCGAGAGAGAGAGTGAGCGAGAAAGAGAAAGAGTGAGCGAGAGAGAGAGAGAGAGAGAGTGAGAGAGAGAGAGAGAGAGTGAGAGAGAGAGAAAGAGATGGATAGAGAGCAACCAAGATATTGAGAGAGAGAGAGAGAGAGAGAGAGAAAGAGAAAGGAGTGTGTGGGCGTGTCACATGAGCAAGAAAGATGAGAGAAATTGGAACAAAACATTAACAATCTCCTGAATACAAATAAACAAAGGCCTTTTTTATAATATACCAATCTCTGAAATGGACTAGGTATTATTGAGATTGATTGTCCCCCATTCCACATGAGTTATTAGGATCATTATCAAAACATCTTCTGTTCCATCTCTCGCCAGTAAGTGCTCCTCAATATTTGATAAAGCATATATTTTTTCCCTCTCAAACAGATCCGTGTTTCAGAAAATCGATGTCCAATTGTGCTCTGCCTTGAGTTGCAATTAATATTCCAATCATCGGTGGAGAGATTCGCAAACAATATTGAAGCAATAAAAATGGGCAGTAAAATTGCAAAGCGATTATTGTTGACATGAAGGATGATTAATACGAGTTTACACAGCTTTGTAAATTAGCAGAGTAATCTGAAACTAGTATTGACTGTTGTGTTTCTTCAGAATAATGGGAGAAATCTAATATCCATTTGACAGACAAATGAGATACAGCCCCTTAATTTATACAATTTTGTCATCAATTTTATCCAAGATTTTTTTCATTTGGAATGAATGCTCTGTCTTTTGAGAGGTATACTCTAATTCTAAAGAGCAAAATTAGTAAGCCAATGTTTTTCTTGATAAGTGGTTGTTATTTTGTTTTTTTAAAGTTAATAGTTGGAAGTGGAGGGTGTGGTTTTGTTTGATTTCCATGCTCTGTGATGAATATAATAATCATAGTATACAACAAATACACAGCAGTGAGGGCATTATTATCGCCTCAGGCATGTTAGACTGTTCCAAAGGTACCTTGTGTGGGTAATTTTTCTAATGCTTGAACAAAATTATGTGTATTATTTGTTTTATAGAAAGATGTTTTATTTGTTTTTATAAAATGATGTTTTATAACTTGATTTTACTAATGACCGGTCATTCATTAGTATTTATTAATGACTAGTCATTAGTATAATTACGTGTTAAGCAAAATAAATGCCTGGTCAGGTGTTCGCTCTCATCCAATCATCTGATTAGGATCCGCTTCATCATCTTATAATACTTTATAATACATGTCTATTTTATTGGTGCTTTGCATCATAATTGTTATTACCATGGTTATTGGATGGATTTAATTGCTATTCCGCACATACATGTACACCTGTACTGTAATAGTGCACACGCTCCGCTCCCTTGAGCGTATTCCAGCCAGGTGGCATTTTACAAGCGCACATTAACAGTCGCATCCTACCAGGTACCCAGCCCCTGTGTAACCTGGGTGAAGAGAAGCAATGTAGATGAAATGCCCTGCTTAAGGACGGAAGTGCCATGTCAGGGATATTGAACCAATGACCACAGATCTAGTCAAGTGTTTAAACCACTTGACTTCGACACCTCTGTGATATTAGCACAATTACCGGTAGTCAAATCATATTCATGTGCCGGGAATGGAACCCACAACCTTCACATCTGAAGTCAAGCATTTAAACCACTTGGCTACAATTCACCTGTTAGCACATTTAAATGTAGTCCACGCACATTCATGACCAAGTTCTTAAAAATGTTGTATTCTCACATCACCAGAATTTGTTTTAAAAAGTACATACTACATGTACATGTATATATTTATCCACTAGAATATTCCAGTGTTGGTTATACATTGTACTTGATACAACGAAATCTCCACCAAATCTGTTCAAGATAATTTAAAGACTCTTAGTAGTCACTTGACACCGGTATTAAGTTCTCCTCAGGTTCCTTAACATTCACTTCTAACACTTCAAGTACAAAACGAGGCATTAAAATTAATCATCTCCTAATGTAGAATCCCCTAACATCATGAATAGCACCATCTATAGACCAAAAGAAGGCATTGACATACAGTGTGAGTTCATTAGTATTGGATGAGTATGAGTGTCGAACCGTGAATGGTCCTTGAACGTAACGAGGGTCTGTATACCTAGGAATACATTTAGGGAAGAGAGAAAAGGAAGAGTAACAGATTGAAAGATAAAAAATAACTCTGATTAAATTATTAAAAAAACTTGTAAATTAAAATAAAAAGTTCATTTTTTGGGAGAATTTTTTTAAAGTTTTTTGTTTTTTGTATTCCGACACCTGTTTATTTTCATTGGTTTATTCATCAAATCAGCTTATATATTCAATCTTTATAATTCTGCTAATGATTGACAAGACATTTCTGTGCTTTCTATAGATGATTTCTCTTCAGAATGTTAGGGGTGTCTTTGTTACATTTTATATCAAAATTATAATCAGGAACATACATGTACAGGGCTGTTTCAAAATGTCAAATCAAAATATAAGGAGGTAGTTTAATAAGTAGAAAGAATGATATCCCTGTAAGGAGACTGGAATTTAGAATAAATATACAAAACATGTAGTACAAAATAAAAAGTATGAGATAGGAAATTTAGAGGGAAAAAAAAAAGGAAAAAGAGAGAACGAATGAAGTAGAACAGGAACGTTTAATCTGTCCAAGAATACCAGAAGAAGTTTTACAAGCAGAGGAATGAGCAGTATACCCAGGTAAAATTGAAAATTGAAATTGATAATAAACAAGAAACGGGGTTAAAAACAATCATATCATCGCAGCGAGAGGATAAAAGACAAACAATAACAGGAAAACTGGAACAGGTATCTAGGGGCAGGTCCAGGTATCTAGGGGCAGGTCCAGGTATCTAGGGGCGTTCCCTCCAAAGCCAAGTGGGTATTTTATTCCGGTATATTCTCCACACCCAATAGCAGCCTGAGAAACGGTATTTGCACTTTGGAACAGGTGTAGCGGACCTCCACGATCCCACCAACTAAGGGTGCTGGATGGGTTCTGGTAATGCTCCTGCAAGAGTGCTTCTCAGGTTATTCAATCAATGCTCGGTCAATACCAAATGGAGGGGTCGCCATGGTAACTGCCACTATGGCATGTAAATAATATTTAAACTGGCCCTCATCGTAAATGGCAAGGTGGAAGGGGGATTGCCCTTTTGCGATGAGATGAGAGAAGCTGTTTTCATGCCAGCCTTGTTAAAAAAGGGATGAGTGATTTCTAGTTAATTTTTTTTTTTTTTTGGGGGGGGGGGGGAGGGGCGGGTAGGTGAAGTTTGCTCATTGAAGATAGCAGATAAGTTTGTGATGCAATTTCAAAATTCTTTTGAAATCCCTGAATATTAATCCTTAACTTGAGTCTTTGGAAGTTTTCTCACTATTTGGTTATACTTGCTGCAAGATCGGTATAATTTTGTAATGTGGATGGAAACTAATTGACCTAAACTGCTGTTACTTTATGAAAAATTGTGACCCTTTATCAAAGAGGAAATTAATGTTTTTGTACAGTATTTTAAAGACGATTTGTAGACTCCCATTGGCAGACCTGCCAACCAGTACGATTTAGTCGTATTTAGTACAATTTTTAGAAGCAAATACGACAGTACGATTTTCTTTAATAAAATACGATTTTCAAAAAAAAAAAAAAAAAAAAATGATTTTTTTTTTTTTTTTTTTTTTTTTTAAATTGATATTTTGTGGGTGCGTCCGCCATTTTCAATGGCAAAATGTCCATTCTGTCCTGTAAAGTATCTTACAAGCATCTCACATCGGCAATTTGGGGATGTTCATTGGTTTATCGAACACACCAGTCATGACGAAATCATGCATATTCAACCAATGATCAATAAAAAAAATTCTTCCTGTAGGTGAAAACTGTAAGAGGCATTGATCCGCGTAACAATCCGTGTTTGTTTTCAAGAATACAACTTTTGTCAGTAAAATACAACTTTTGGGACTAAAGAATACAGTTTTTGAACTCCAGAGGTTGGCAGGTCTGCATTGGGTCAATCAGCTGTGTATCGTGGAATTCTTTGTTTATATTGCTCCATATATGGGTCTTTAAATGAACCTGTGAGGTGTAATTACATTTTAATTACTGTGTGAGTGTGAGCACATCATTTGGCCCAGAGGCTAGTGATGGAGTTTGGGAAGATGGTGATTGGATGGAGGGGGGGGGGGGGGGGGGGCTGGAGGAGCCCTGGAGGAGCGCTGGAGGGGTAAAAGGCAAGAAGATGATGGAAGAAAGATGATGATGATGGGATTGATCATGTTAGTAGGGGTTCACGGTGATGATGAAATTGGGAGCAAACTTTCACAAAACAAGCTTTCAATGGTGTTGGTGATGTTCTAGATGATATTGAAGATGATGATGGTGATGATGATGATGATGATGATGATGGTGGTGGTGATGATATGATGATGGTGATGATGGTGGTGATGATGATGATGATGATGATGATGGTGATGATGATGATGATGATGGTGATGTTCTAGATGGTGATGATGATGATGATGATGATGATGATGATGATGATGATGGTGATGTTCTAGATGGTGATGATGATGATGATGATGATGTAGATAATGGGGATGATGATGAAGGTGAAGATGATGGTGATGATGATGATGATGATGATAATGATGATGATGGGGACGATGAGTGTGGTGATGATGATGATGATGATGTAGATAATGGGGATGATGATGAAGGTGATATTGATGATGATGATGATGATGAGGATAATAATGTCATTTTACTGAATATGGTGATAATATGAACAGTGAACATATGAAAATGAAACACTAATACTCATTGATAAAATGAATAACATATCAAAAGAATGTCCACTTTAAGTTGTATCCTTTATTTAACTTTTTGTTTCTCTCTTCCTTTTTTTCCCTCTTATGTCCTTGTGGTCCTTGCTGCATGGATTATCATATCATCAGGTAAGACAATATGACAATTAATTCACTAAATTAATCCTCTGATGTTATCACATACACAATCTTTCAAACCGATTGATGTTTCGTCAGGGTTGGGAATCAAACCATAACTTTTGGTAAAATCATTTTTGTCCCCTCTTGTTTCTGATTGATTTTTACAATGACACATTTAAATTCAAAATTTGAAACTAAAATACAAGAAAAAAAGACTACCAAATCCTTTGATAAATACATTTCCTGCTCTCTTGGCTAAAGCTGAGTACTGAAATATTTTTAATCATCTTGAAATTCACAGAATAATTCGAAATGAAAGAATACTTTTTTATTTTCACAGTTTGTAGATGTTCATGATAAAAGATAACAGGAAAGGGGAGAGATGACAAAAATAAAAATGGAGAAAAAGAAGGAGATAGATCCCATCCATGAGTATATTGTTAAATGATGGCAAAGAAAAACATAAAAACCATTGTACTCTTGCTGAATAGGCTTTCAAGTATTATTATTGAAGGAAAAAAACATTAAAAAACGACACAAAATATCATGATGCTCTCAATAGATGTTGATTTCATTAATTCTGTGGTTACAAACTTAGCCCCAAACGATTGCATCATCGCTGAATATTGTAACCAGTCAGGCCCTACAGACTTTTGTAATGGCTTTCATCATCGATGAAAAGGAGGGAGAAATAGAAGACACAAATATTATTGATTGCATGAATTCTAGGTCGAGGTAATGTATGAAGCCCATTTTGTCTTTTCAACTAGCAGTCTGATCGCCTCTGGCTAAACGCTTTATCGTAATAAATATTGCATGGTCTTTAATCAGTATTATCCTACGCTGGAGAGTAAAATAACAAAGAATAGAAAAGTAAAGAGAAAGAGACAATACTCAGAGTGGAGATCGAGGGCCACCTGTGTGACGATGTATACTTTACGTTGATAATGGAGGCAGCGCCCTCTGTGATGGAAATGAGTGATGAGTTTTAATTGTCTCTTTGAGGTATCATCAAAGAGCCTTGATAGAAGAACTTTTTGTTGAAATTTTGCCTGGTGTTTAATCACTCACACTATGTTTAGAGACTTTTGAAGAAGTGAATTCATCATTAAAGGTAATACAAAGTTTTGGTGTGGGGTCATGAATTTGGTTCAAATGAACATATTGGAAGCATATGCGATCCTACAATATTCAGTGATCGTTGTCGTGGATAAAATCAAGTCTTAAATTATGAAATTTTAAATAATAAACTCTCCATGTTGTATACGGTAGCTACATGTAACCTCTCAAGGTCAAGATGTTAATTAAGCTATAAAACGATGTTTCTTGACTAAAATTGACCGATTACCTAGCTAATATTCCCGTTTGGTAATTATATATCACATCTACATATTCTGAGATGTTGTAGGGGCTAAATTTTCTAGTGCTTATAATATATCCACAGGGGCATCCAAATATATCAAAATTGTAAAGAATCACTATCCACCCAATTTTCACAATTTCCCAAAACTTTGTATTACCTTTAAGCGAAATGTAACATTGACTAGGCCTCTAGTATTTTGTTCTAGCAAACAATTTTATAATCATATTTCATTCAAGTTTCTAAGGCGTTCTCCTATATTACCCAACAGCCAACAAATACTTTTGTTTAAACATCTGCTGCCATCTGTAGGTGAAAATTATTTTTATAGTGGTTTGCTGGCAAGGCTGATAAGAGCTTGATATTTTAGCACAGAGTTCAGAGACAAAGAGGGAGGATTGTGGAAGGGGAAAAATATTGTTCAATCTACATATAGGTCAAGCAAGAGAGGTAGAGAGAGAGAGAGACAGACAGAGAGAGAGAGAGAGAGAGAGACAGACAGACAGACAGACAGACAGAAAGGCAGAGAGAGAGAGAGAGAGAGACAGAGAGAGAGGGGAAGGAGACTTGGAAAAATGAGTGCATGCAATGATTAAAGGCCCTTTTAGTGTAATTATTAATCAATTAATATTCTGCACATTATAGTGCACATTCTCCACCCCCTGAGGAGTATTCCAGCTAGTAACATTTTTACAGGTGCTCACACGTTAATCCAACCACAACAATGTTTTGCAACTTACCTGGGTACCCAATTAACACCTGGGTGACCTGGGTGGAGAGAAGCAATGCGTTGCTCAAGGACATAAGTGACAGAGCCAGGCTCAAACCCATGAACTTTGTATTTCTAGT
Organism: Strongylocentrotus droebachiensis; assembly: GCA_035222895.1. Classification (NCBI taxonomy): domain Eukaryota; kingdom Metazoa; phylum Echinodermata; class Echinoidea; order Camarodonta; family Strongylocentrotidae; genus Strongylocentrotus; species Strongylocentrotus droebachiensis. The sequence continues at coordinate 323,827 of JAVYIG010000754.1, read as the reverse complement.
CACGTAATTAAACCTCTCGACTCCAAAAGCAAGCAAATCTGATGAAAGTGTTTAGGGGTTTTATCCAATTTATACATGTACATGTACATCACCTTTAATGTCATTTTATTTTGCACCAGTGTTTTCTCTCACAATGCAATCACATCAAAAGAACTCAACTTTATTTTTGTTATAATTGCAAATGAATAATATATTCATGCAATTATTGTAAACAGTTATCCTGGAATCAGCGTCCCTCCAATTTAATGGGTGTCTGATGTAAATGTAGAGTGCGTCCAAGCAATTTTTTACAGCTAGAATCACAAAGATGAATTACAAATCAAAACACGGCTACTACTGCGGGAGATCGTTCAAGCAATTTTTCATCAACGCTGATTCTTGCTCATTTCAGCCCAGCCACTGCCCATCACACTGCAGAGTTTGACCAAGGAGTATAGGTCAACTTCGGTGGGCACTTTCTGAATTGTGTACAGTCGACTGTCGGCTGCTGTTTTGCTCAAACTGGAAGCAGGCCACGATAATGACATCATAGAATCATGATTGAGATCTCCATTGCGTTCAAGTGATTTGTAGCGACCGTTATTCTGCAGAATCACGTTACAAAAGGCACTTTTGCAGCGTTTCATGTTCGCGTTTTAAAACGCGTTTATTTTTACGACCAACAAAAAAAAATCGCTTGAAATCGCTTGAACGCAACAGTGTTTTAAACTAAACGTCTTTGAAAACCGTGCTTCTAGGGTGAAAAAGTGTCGCTTGAACGCACCCATAGATGTGTACTCCAATCTGTTATTCAGAGGATGCTGCATATCTTGAGGATCAAGGCTTATATTTCATCCTTGCAGAGTAGGTATGAGTAGGTGGGCCAATGGCAAGGTCGTTTTTAGGGACTCCCCCTAGCTCACCCCCTTTAGGCCTGTCCTCATCAGCTCGAGTTTGCAAAATATCCCACTATTTCCAAAATATCCCACTATTTCCAAAATAGCGGGATAGTTTGCATCCGTCTTCATCAGACAGAACTACGGAGTCAAATATCCTGATCCCATCAAGCACAACGATTTCCGGTTTTCTGTGTTTGTAAATAAACTAGCTTGTAGCACATGCACAGCCGGTTTTTGTTTACATTTTACAGCACGGGTAAAATCTTAAAACCGCGTGCTGGTCGTACAAGTCAGTCTCTTGAGATTATTTTTTGAGCTAGATTGGGATGAGCGTATCGGTGTGGTGAAGACGTGAGTCTGAAAATAGCAGGATATTTGGCAATCTCGAGCTGATGAAAAAAGGCCTTTTGGTGCAGTGGTGATTTGATTTCATAGCATGCAAGCTGGTATTTATATTATAGCTTGGCCGGCTGGGCCTTTACAGTCAACAAGTTATTGAACCGATGACAGCTGGTCCTCCTCCGGAAAACATACATGTATGATGTAGGCTTACGGTACATGTATAATTGTGAGCCATTATCTTAAATCATAGTCAACTCACTGTACTTGGCCCTATAGAAGAAAAAAAGTTACAATTTATTGTATGTTCATGTCCATGAATAATAAAACAGTCCTTAGAAAAATTGTAATTAAGCACTACATGTATAATAATTGGACTACGGACTACTGCTACCACTCCTGCTACCACTACTTCTACTACTACTACTACTTCTACTACTACTACTACTACTAATACTACTACTACTACTACTACTACTTCTACTACTGCTGCTACCACTGCCTCTGCCGCTGCTGCTGCTACTTTTACTTACTATTACTATTACTACCACTACCTGCTATTACTATTACTACCACTACTGCTACTACGGCTTATGCCAAAAGGGTGGAAGGCGTCGCTTTGACAGGAACGCGACCATTCGTCCAAAGCCAACCCCCCCCCCCCCCCCCCCCCGGTTTAGCCGAAAGGGTGTATTAAAAAAAAGTCAAGTCAACGTGACGTGACGTTACTCACCCTTTCGGCATAAGCCTACTACTACTACTACTACTACTACTACTACTGCTACTACTACTACTACTACTACTACCACTATTGCTACCACTACTGCTACTACTATTACTACTATTACTATTATTATTATTATTATTATAACATTGCAAGATACATTCCGGAAGTAAATACATACAGAAGATCGTAATCTATAATAAAAATTCTTCATTGACTTAAACAATTTGACACTTTTGAAGTTCATTTTTGTTACATGCGAGTAAATGTAAGTGGTAGAGTAAGGATTGGTACAGATATACATGGTATGATTTATGAATATCCAATCCGGCATTTTGTGAGGCAGGGTATTATGTCAAAGGGAGTACAGACTGACAAGACTGTGTCTTTCCTGTAGCCTGACTCGGGTCCAATCTGGTATAATTTGATTTGATTTGATTTGATTTATGTTTCCACTCAAATATCCACAAAAAATTGTATATAAACCATACAGTAATACAATATATAATAGAACAAATTAATTATACAAGTAACAAAATACTGACAAGTATGTTGGGAATCAAATAAGTTTACAGAGTACATTTAAGTTTGAGAATAAGACAAAATATTTGACATTGCCTGATTTAACTGAGAGGGGAAAAAAGGGAATCTCAGAAAAGCTAGGCTTCCCAGTCTAAATTAAATGATAGACCATCAACAATGTGCATCACATCCTGCACATGTTCGCTCCCAATGCTTCCCACCCGGACGTGCAACATACGCGAAACCAAAGCGTGAGGAGAACTTTGGTCTGTTTCGTGAACGCTGACCATGCATGTAGAGATTAAGTCGCTGACTACTGTTAATCAAGTCCATTCGTTAAAGTGCAGTTATATACAAAAGAAGACTCAGATGGCATTAACAGTATTTGCCAAGCTACACACATGTAAGCTGTCAACAAGTTCATGTGTATGTATGGTCATATAAGCCTGAATCGCCAATCATAGACAAGACACTGACTGCACTTGCCTTCCCGTTTCATTTTCTGCTTTTCTTAGCAGTCGATTATAAATACGGGTGCGTGATGTGATCGGGATCATATTATCTGTTTAGAGCCAGAACGTTGTGTGGAAAGGATATGAGTTAAAGCCCTTCTACATGTAGCACTCAACGGATGATACGTGAGCTTACATTGAAGCTCATCAGGTTGTAACTGAATTCCTGTTGACAACTTTCCTTGTGAATACAAATTCAATACATATATGTATGATCATTTTATTAGGTAGAATCGGTAATGGTAGTTGCCGCTCTGCACTTAACTCTGCATTTTGTTTCCCTTTCAGGAATAATAAAGACGCGCGATATGAAAACAGAGCCGTGGAAATGATCTTTCTAGATTATGTATAAGGTCAAGAGTGTCTGGCTGTTTGCCGTCGGTCGTGATCAGAATACGCTCACTCAGCTGTGATTCGGTTCCCGGCCTCATCGAGTATTCGCTGATGTTTCACGTCGTGCGACGCCCGATTGAGCATGCGGCTGATCGCTGGAGCTTGAGTCGATGATCTTTGGCGCAAGTCGAGGAAACCTGATGCTGGACAGAGGGAAAGAGAGAGGGGGAGAGAGAGAGAGAGAGAGAGACAGAGAGTGGTAATAAAAGAGAGTGGTAGGAAAAGAGAGAGTATGTTGCTTGGGTTTATGAAGTTTGGTACAAGTTAAAGCAACCTGAGGGAGATATATATATATATATAGAGAGAGAGAGAGAGAGAGAGAGAGAGAGTGAGAAAGAGAGAGAGAGAGAGAGAGGGAGGGAGGGAGATAGAGAGAGAGAGAGAGAGAGAGAGAGAGAGAGAGAGAGAAAGGGGAAGGGGAAGGGAGAGAGAGAGAGAGAGAAAGAGAGAAGAGCACCACATAGGAAGAGGTTCTTGTTTGTAAGTTGCTAGGGTTCTGCTAAACCTTTCCTCACTATGTTTGCAGTCTCTTGTGGACTCCCCCCTCTCAGAATCTATGTCTCTTGATTGTCACCCCCTCCTACAGTTGCTCTATATGTGTACTTAAAAGCTAACAGCAGACATTCATTAGCTCCCAAAACCATTCCTTATCACAATATTTGTTTGATAGGAGAGTTGTCTCATGCAGTCACCAGTTCATTTTTGCTCTCTGTCAGTCCAAGGATCTGTAAGTGCCTACTTTCTTCGTTCGATCGGCTGTCACAAGCCCGGTCTCGCTGATAGGGAGTTCAATCACCGATCGACTCACGGGGGTCGTTACAGTAAATTGGCAAGCTGAAGACGTAATGACCCATGTCGTACTAAATATCAATAAGACCCTCTCATGCATGCCGTGTTGTGATTATTAATATGCTTTAATAGCATGAATGGAATCCCCCTTCTGTACCTTGCCTTTCGTTGTGACTTTTCAAGCCTTTACAAAACATTATCATACAATTCTCTGCAGACTTGTGTTAGATTTATAGCTCAAATGAACAGTTGTGGAACATACGTGGAATAGATGCACTTCGTTATTCGTCTACAACTGCTAACCTGTGGAATCTGCACATAAAGTCACATTTATTTTCTTACGAAGAGAGAGAAAGACTGAACATGTTGTGAATTTATACCTTACAGAAGGATAACAAGTCTGGACCTATGAAATGATACATATCTGGATTTCAGCTTTGGACACTTGCTGTTATTGTGCTCTTCAAAAGATATAGTTACACCCTATCTCTTCTGGCCTGGGTAAGTCATATGCCTAACAACATAGAGAAGGTTTAGACTTGTTCATATATGAACGTGTCTTGATGAGTAAAGAGAGTATCTGGTGTTTATGAAGGGCACGCACCGAGCTTATGCATGGTATAGCCTCAAGATGGAGCTTTTATGCTTTTTGGATCAAAACTTGAAATTGACCGTTGCCATAGCAACTTGTGGATCTCCATCTGTATCCCTGCCTGTTGCTCTCTCCCCATCATCTCTAAGTCATCATCTCTCTTCTCTCTCTCTCTCTCTCTCATCTATCTTTCTCTCTCTCTCTCTCTCTCTCTCTCTCATATATCTTTCTCTCTCTCTTCCTCTCTCCTCTATCCCTCTCTCTTCTCTCTCTCTCTCTCATCTATCATCTATCTTTCTCTCCCTCTCTCTCTCATCTATCTTTCTCTCTCTCTTCTCTCTCTCTCTCTCTCTCTCTCTTTCTCTCATCTATCTTTCTCTCTCTCTCTCTCTCTCTCATATATCTTTCTCTCTCTCTCTCTCTCTCTCTCATATATCTTTCTCTCTTTCTCTCATCTCTCTTAATAATAATAATAATAGTTCAGTTCTTGTATAGCGCATAATACGTTATGAAATAACATCTCTATGCGCTTCCAAAGAGCTTTGGACTTTATTACCCTAGCTTTAGCTCCGGCAGCCTTATCAGCGCACAGTGCATTTCAAGGAATAATCTATCTTTCTCTCTCTCTTCTCTCTCTCTCTCTCTCTTTCTCTCATCTATCTTTCTCTCTCTCTTCTCTCTCTCTCTTCTCTCTCTCTCTCTTTCTCTCTCTCTCTCATCTATCTTTCTCTCTCTCTTCTCTCTCTCTCCTCTTCCTCTCTCTCCTCTATCTCTGCCTTTCCTCTCTCTCTATCTCTCTCTCTCTTTCTTTCTCTCTCTCTCATCTCTTAAACATCATCTTTCCGCTCATATAAGACAGCTCTCTTGCTCTGTAATACTTGCTCTCTCTGTTTCTCTCTCATACTTTCTATCAACTCTCTTCCTCTCTCATCATTTCTCTTGTTGATTTTCTTCTGCCTATTAAGTGTTTAAGGGATGGGTTATCTCTTCCTCTCTCTAGCACTGTTTCACCTCTTTTTAATATGTCTTCATAGTTCATATTATATCTCCCACCTACTATCCCACCTCTCTTGTCTCTTGTTGTATATTACTCCCCTGTTGACTTTCTCACATTCTTTTTCTCTTGCTACCACTCTCATCTCTCCCTTTCCCTCTCTTCCCTTCTCTTTAATTCCTGGTTTCTCCCTCTGTCTCTTTCTCTCTCATTCTTTCTCTATTTCATCATGCTCTCATGTTTTTCTTCTCTTCTCTCTTGAGTCGCTTCCTACCTCTTCAGTGAATTTCAGACAGACTATTGCCCTCTCTCTGTGTCTCTCTCCCTCAGTATCCTTCCCTCTCACCCTTTCTCTATCTCTCTCTCTCTCTCCCTCTCTGTCTCTCTGTCTCTCCCCCTCTCTCCCTCTCTCTCAGTATCCATCCCTCTCACCCCCCCCCCTCTCTCTCTCTCTCTCTCTCTCTCTCTCTCTCAGTATCCTTCCTTCCCTCTCTCTCTCTTGCCCCTTGGCTCATCACACGCTATGCAAGTGTAAGCCATCCTCCGTCTGCCAGGCTTCTTTGGATGCGCCTCTCTCTCTCTCTCTCTCTCTCTCTCGTCTCGTCTCGCTGGAGAATTAGTTTGCCTCCTGCGTGCCGCATCTCTGCGCGGATTATCCCATGCCACACATTAAGGAGAAGGATGCAAGCAGGTGATGTGTACGGGGCAATGAGAAATAGAGTTTCCTTTTTCTTCCTACCTGCTCTCTTTAATGTTCATGTCTGAATGAGCATTCTAAGAAGTCGTCTATGTACCAGAGACTCCATCTCAGAATCAATACGTTATTCACCACAAGCTCAAGGAAAGTTTGCGATGATCTTCTCATAATGCAGAGCTTTTATTTCAACGCAACTGGAATTGATGGATGTCTACATTTCTTGAGAGTTGCTTGCAAGGAGCTTCACCATACCTGTTGCATTTAGCTGTGTCGCTCCCTGTTCGACCTTCAGGAAATATTCTTACCTACCCTTTTGTTTTGATGTGTATGGGTTCTCTGTGTAATAAAGCGGTGAGTGGCATGATCCTTTTTCTGGGGCATTGCCTCTAATTTGCTTTTTATCAGGTTTCGACCAGCACGCGTATGTGCGATTCATGCAGGTCTGTCTGTATTGCAGTATATGAGCGGTAGAAATGTCGATAACTGTAATAGCATCCACAGCATACAGCCCCTCTTCTCTTGGTTACTTGAAGCCTCGCTCACATTAGTACATGCTGCAGTCCTAACGGTTAACATTGTACCGGAGGCAGCTTCCATTAATCAATTAAAGCATGTTCTGGCCTGGATAGTGATTGTATTCAATTATCCACTGCTTCACGTCATCCCTTGTCGGCAGTCTCAGGGCGAGTGTTTGCATGTTGCATTATAACAATTTAATATCCTCTTGGGAAAAAATCATCAGAGCTCCTCGAGCGACTTGTTGGACTGGACTGCAGTATCGGTGACCTTTTGGTGACCCTGATGTGTGCCAATGTTGCTCAACTGAAATTAAAAATGGATATTTCAGACGTGAATAGTGGTAGTGTGAGCGTATATGTCCATCATTAGGGAAAGTGGTGGCCTTGAAACGTGGATTAAGTATATGGATTATCTCATAAAGGTAACCTTTGACCTTGTGTGAGCTTCACCTGACATTCATCCATGCAAGATGAGTTATTCTTGAAATAAGTTCATACAGGTGATTGGTCTAAAACTTTAATTTGCTGGCGCCATTATGGAAAGATACTTTGAATGCTCATTTTGATCACATCATCAACCTTTGAGTATGTATATTTGACCTTGATTGACCTTTGGTAAACTTTGACATTTATTTATTTTCAATTATATACTTAATGTATACATTAATATCTGGAGTTTAAACCATCTATACAGCCAACAAATCTACTATTTTACAATAAGTTGCACATACATGTTTGCATGTTTAATATGTGTAGTTTAACTTCAGGAAGAAAAAGAGAGTGATATTGATAAGAACATACAGCCTGACCTCAAATGACCTGAAACATGATCTCAGGTGACCTCGGCTAATCATTTCTGCCACTGCAATTCATTTTCATCTGTACCTACCCGTACACAGTTCCGGCGAAACGTTTGCGGTTTGTTTTCTTCCGCAGCTGAGCAGATTTGTCACTTTAAACTTCCCAGAGACTCTCTGTACTTCTAATCAGCTTGTTGAACTTCTCCCAGTAGCTATTTTTGATGACCCCTGACGACCTCTATCGACCCCTCAGATTGTATTTTTATGTAAAATAGCCTACCCAGGGAGAGCTCGCTCACAAGTGGAATATATACTCCTGTTTCGTATGAGTTTGTTTTTTGGCAGCACTTCATTGAAATGTAGCCAGGGGATTGTGGAGTCAGCGAGCTGCTTGATGTGCTGCAGTCTCTGTTTTTGTTGCTTGGTGATCAGGTCTTCTGACTTTGTGGATACTATCATTTGATGAGATTTCTACTGTGAATGACCTTTTGTGACCTTTCAGGACGGTTACACATCTCCTTCGAGGAGTAGATCAAGAAGGATTCTTCGGTAAAAGAAAAATTAGAGAGAGAACAACTTGAATTTGAATTCCAGAGATATTGAGATTTATTGCTTTTTGATCAATGTTAATGAATAGTGGATTATATTATTTGATTTGGAGTGTAGTCCTGGATGACCTCACTTGACCTTGGATGACCTCACATGACCTAGCAGGACTTTGATATACTTCTTTCAAGTAGGTATAGGCCTATAGGCACTTACATGATTAAGTGCAACACTATTTTTATAAATGTAATGCTTCCTGGGAGAAATTACAATAGTTTAAACATATTCGTGGCTTACACCCAGTAAATAAGATCGATTGATCGATCTGTAATTGAAAAAAAAGACAGAAAAAATCTTGGAACCAGCGGGATTTGAACCTGCAACACTATTGTCTATGACAACAAACAGTGAGAGAGCAACTTAACCTTGAAATCAGAAAAGGAGTAAGGCATGATGTTGTTAATCTGATCGTGGATTATCTTAGTGACCTTGCATGACCTCAAAATATTTACTGATCTACCAGGAGAAGAGAATGCTCCAGTTGGAAACCTCATAGTGGAGTTTAATCAAGAGTGTCTGTTCATTATCTCTTTAATTAGTGATCATTGCTGGAATTCTGTAACTTTATTTCATTAATAATACCCTGAGTGACCTTGCACGACCTACCTGGATATTTACTGATCTACCAGAAGAAGAAAGAGAAGAAGGAGAAAAGGGAACGCTGCAGTAAGAGACCGCGAAAGGAATTTAATCAAGGGTGTTGATTATCACTTTAAATAATAATCATTGTTGCTGGAATTCAATGCTTAATTTGATTCATTGTATATACCCTGGATGACCTATCGCAACTTTTCAGGATTTTAACGACCTCTGAGCCAGGAGTGTGATGATGTCGATGACCTTTAGGAATATACCGCAAGCTTCAGATTATGAACGCCTGCACTGCTGATGACCCGGAGGTAGGCAATCCAGATTTGATGAGAAAAATTATTAATTTGATTTAAACTTCATTTATTTTGATATTCTGGTCTTATATTGCACCATCATATACATACAGGCATATGCACAGTGATTCAGCCTTAGCCATGCTGGCCTGGTAATGTGTAGGGGCATTCTAGGAATTTCTTCTAGTCGATACCTATACCAGTATATGTTTTTATCTCACCTGGGTGAAGTGTGATGGTCATGGATATTTGTCTTGCCAGAGTATGTTAGTGCTGCACCAGGGATTTGCTAGACCACACCACCTCTGAGTATATACAATATAATAATAATAATAAATACAGCATTTGTTATGCGCCATTGATCTAGTGAACTATATTATGAGGCACAGAGGGATAGAAAAAATATAGAGAAATATGATAGGCCTATATTGAGATAAGATGCACGTTGTGAACATTTGAAATGAAACAGAATGAGTTCACAGAGTGAGATTTTGAATTAAGACATATTTAAGTTTTATGCATCATTTTCTATAGTACATTGTGGTATTATTATTATTTTATGCAGAAAGGTATTCAGTCAAATGTGATTCCTAGCTTGTACTCCAGTATCAAATAAAAATGTTAGCCCAATCATGAAGGAAAAGTACAGTATCACCGTGATGACGGATGAGTTAAATGATCAGCTATCAACCATTGTCAAGAAGCTAGAATGTAATTAAGTTAACAGAATGTGTATGGACTTATGCTACTCTTGCGCTCAAGGACTGATAAGTAATGAATGTGGCCTATCGTGATAAATGACAGTATCTACCGCTGTTGAACATTGCTCAAAAGTGCAAAGAGTCTTGGGGCGCGTTCATGCTTGATTTTGAAGGTAGAATGAGCGATCTGAAACGCTCATCGTAAACGCTCATCGTGATCGCAGTTCCACGGTGTAGCTGTTTATGCTTACTTCTCTGGCTCATCCAGGCAATTCTCCTTGTGTGGCCTTGTGTGACCTTCACTGTGCATGCTACGTAGACCCACTAGAGGTCAGTGCGTTGACCCCATTTAAACGCGTTTACAATTGTAAACGCATCTTTTTGTGAGTTTACGATCGGCGTTCGTGATCGCCGTTTTTCGGTGATTCTACAAAAGTGAGCATGAACGCAATCGTGTTTTAAACTAAACACGTAACAGATGCCTGATTCTGGCCGTCAAAATCAAGCATGAACGCGCCCTTGGCTGGGTGAATGTGTAGCACATGTCTACATGTAGGTTTAGAGGCAACAGCAGAGCATTTTGAAAGGGGTGGGGGGGGGGGGTGGGTCATGAGATCAAACGTTACAACTAGTCTATAGGAAATTCCCTGTCCAGGAAATTAAGAAATGTTCATAGTTCGTAATTAACAAAATGTAAAAGATTAGTTTCTCAGATATTGAACAGAAAATGTCAATATGAAATGATGAAAGTGAAACAAAAGAGACCGTCAAATATGTTGAGCACAAAAATTCATAATTTTCTGATTCTTTACTAAATTTTCCTGGAACTTGCACTAATAGGTTTCTCTGATTTCCTGCTTCTGTTCAAGCAAACTTTCATCCATGTCATGTTGAGAGTCAATTCCTATCTAATGCTTTGAAAGGAGCCAAAGTTGAGTGAAAGACAGAGGATTTGTTTTTTGATAGCCATTGATCTTGTTTTTCCTGCTGTTTTGGAAGTTCCACACCTCAGTCAAGTTTAGTTGTCTAGAAATGAATGGAAAAACAACTACTCAAACTGTCAATAATTCTTCTCTTTTGTAATTTCACCTGTTCTCCTGTTCTGTAGCTTCTCGTGATCCAAGCAACTTGTGAACCATTTCCTCGTGGTAATTTGCCCAAATTTCCGCTTTTGTGCTTTTGTGGTACATACACCTGTCTTCAAGTGAAGAGCTATTGAACCACAGTTTAAAAGTGTGAAATGTATCTTTGGAGGTGTCATGGTATAATGGCTCATTCCCTTGATTCTCAATCCAAGGGTTGAGGGTTTGAATCCCAGCTTGGCATGAACGTCCTGTAGCAAGACAATAATCCACATTTGCCACTCTCCACCCAGGTGTAAATATTTGCTTTGTCATTGCTAGGGTAATAATGATAGCAGAGCCTGCAGGAAGAGCAGTATTGATATACTGATGTGGCTACCCTGGGGACACTCACAAGAATCTAATCCAAATGAATATTCATGTAAATTTGATTCTCTGGTGTATTGGAAGTTCAGATACTGCTTTTCTTTTGAATCTACAATGTTAAAGAGAAGGTTGAGTTCTGGGAAGAGGTGAAAAATAATTTGTGAGCGTTACTCATTCTTATTATGCAAGTGTGGAAGAACATCAGATAAGACATGTTCCCTGAAAAGCATGGTTCTTCAAATGCCTTCATATTCTAAATATGCATGTAACATCGTAAAAATCGGGGGGCCGGCTTTTTACGCCACGTGTTCGTGTAGTCCCATATACATCTCTCTGTGTACAGTGTTTGTAACTTTACCAAGACTTGGCCAAATTTCTTATAATTTTGATGATTCCAGAACCTTGCAATACACACAAATTCTTATATGCTAGATGATCAACCTTTTCTGGTCGGTTCCACACCGTTTCTTTCACAATGCAATCGCATGACCAGAACTCAACTTCATCTTTAAAGATGACTTAATTCTAGTCAAATTGACAAGTTTCAGGTTTAACAATTATTGAAAAGCTGTTCTATTAAAACAAAAAAAGGAATTGGCCGTCATGGGAGTGCAAAATTAATATATGATCATTTGATTTCAAACAAATATTAATGATAACAGTGCTCGTAGAATTCTATTCAATATCTATCCAATACAATTGAGAAGTATAGTTCTCTTCCATTATACCGCATAGGATATAGATAGATTAGTGTAGGCAAAGCATGGCTACACAGCAGTGAGGGTAGCTAGCCACAGTGTCTGCATCCATATTGCTACATAATTAAGTTAGCATATGTTTGTTGTTATTGTAAATATTGTCTACTCTAGTAACTCTGTATGTAGAGTGATAGATACAATGTACACTCAAATCTTTAAAGGTAAATGTGAGGGGGATAATGTAGCTGGGTTTTGAAAGCTAAGAGAATGAGGAGGCGCGATGGCTCAGTGGTAGAGCAGTGGTCTCGTAACTGGGAGGTTCCGGGTTCGAAACCAAGTCAATGCGCTAGTGCCCTTCTGTGAGGCATTAATCCACATTAATCCACATTATCAAGTCCCTTGGAGAGAACTTAAAGCCATGGTTCCCCTGGTTGCTTACTTACAAGTATAACAAAATAATAATAATAATAACAACATTTATAATGCGCACATATCCACCCCAAGAGATGCTCAAGGCGCCTAACAAGGTAAGTACATTGAACGAAAATAATTTAACATAAATAAATATAATTCAACAACGTTAATTACATCAGATTGTGAAATACACTACGTCTTAACTAAGGAGTTCAGACATTAGATAGCTTTTTAATTTTGTTTGGAACAAATTTTGATTGGCTGACATTTTGATTGAATGGGGTAGGGAGTTCCATAACCGAGGTGCAGCAGCTGTAAAAGCTCTGTCTCCCCAACTCCTCTTTGTTCTTAACTGTGTTAAATTTGTTGAATTAGAGGAACGAAGACCTGCACGGGAACTTAAAGAGATATTAAGAAGAGAGGAAATATATTCAGGGACTGATCCATGTAGTGAACGGTAGGTGAGTAGTAGAATTTTATATTTGATACGCTGTTCTATTGGAAGCCAGTGAAGGTTCTTGAGTATTTGAGTAGTATGGGTCGAACGTTTAGATTTAGTGACAAGGCGGGCAGCTGCGTTTTGAACCTTTTGTAGTCTCTGAATTTGGTATTTAGGAAGTCCATAAAGGAGAGAGTTACCGTTATCGAGATGAGATGTTACAAAAGCATGAATCAATTGTTGAGTGATTTGGGGGGTTAAAAATTTCCTTATAGCGCGAAGATTACGAAGATGATAATTGGCAGTTTTCACACATTTTGAAATATGTGCATCAAGAGACATGCTTGTATCGAAAATAACATCAAGATTTCTTGCCTTATCTGAAGGAGCAATGTGCACAGAACCAACACGTATATGAGTTATAACAATCTTGGAAAGTTGTTGTCTGGAGCCTAACAAGAGAAATTCTGTTTTATCGTCATTTAGTTTGAGATAGCAATCATTCAACCATGCTTTCTTAGCAGTCAGGTAATAAATACAAACAAATCTCAAACCTCAATTCTACGTCTAATCTGTTAGAATATTTTTGTCATCTATGCTCCATCAAGACATTAGGAAGAAAAATATGAATTCAATCATCATTTTTTTTTGTTTCCTGAGGATAATAATATGAATGACAGGTTTAGCACTAAATTAGAATTAGATAATTAGAAATCATTGTATTTTGCACTCTTTCACTGAAAGCCAAATAAAGAATTCACTTCATTTGATAGCATATTAACTGTGAAAGTCAGAAATAGGTATATATATATTTGCAAATCTATATGCACTCAATGTAATGAGAAGATCAGAATTTAGTGTAGTAGTTACAATTTTTTCTTTCATGAAAGAACAGGAGTTATACAGATATTGTGGCTTCATTCTTTTTCAATCAAAGAGGCTTAAACAGCTGCCTTTTTATTGCAATTTCTATAATGATTTTAAACCATCTTATATTTCTATATTGTATATCGAACTGTGAGATTGTATTTCTCTTTTAGGGAGAAATACAAAAATACATCTGCATTGGTAACTGTTTGCAGCATACACAATATATGTATCTGCACAGTTCTTATGCAGATCGTACAGATAGCCTTTAAAATTGAAATGGACACAGAGACATGGTGATAATATTCTCACCACCAACCTGTATCCAAACAAATATGTATCAATTACACCACTCAGGTAAATAGGCCCTATTTACACAGCCCAGAAACCAGTTTGAAAAACCATCAGTTATTTTGACTGCATTCACACTACTAGAAATCCCCTAAGAAACCATGCATCACTGTTTGGTCATTCTTTTTGTTTGTGAATTTTTGTGCATGCCTCACTTTAACAAAAAGTTGCTTATCAACTTCTAACGAAACTCTGGATTGCGAGAAAAATTGGCCTGTCTCTATCAGCTCGAGATTACCAAATAGCCCGCTATTTCTGATTTGGGAAATAATCCCAAAGTTACAAATCGCGTCTTCATCAGCTCGAGACTTTGAAACTCGAGCTCGAGATATTTTGCTCAGCATTCGAGCATAGTGCAAGTCTTCGGGCTGGTGGAGATGCACCGGACAAATAGCGCGATATTTTGCAAACTAGCCCAAGATATCTCGGGATGATTATCTCAACCAAATATCCCGCTAATTGCAACTTCGGGCTGATGAAGACGCAAATTAACTGGATAATTTGCGATCGGTATAGTTCGAATAGCAGGATATTTGGCAATCTCAAGCTGATAAGGACAGGCCTAATGACATGTTTTTGCTTGCAGTGTAAATGGAGCTAATGCATGTATAGAATATATGCATGCATTTATAAACCACCAACTTGTAGATTCCATTTTGGTTAGCCAGGGCAGTTGCATTGGATTTCACAGACATTCTATCTGCCTTGTAACTATATGTATTGAATATCTCATATTTTGAATTGCTGAATTTTAATTTGGGGTCTGCAACTTTCTGCAATCAGACATGCATGTGGGCCGACATAATTATATCAGTTGGAATAGAAAAATTATTTTGAGACTCGTATGATATGAAATCACTTTTGAAGTCCATCAGAAGCAATGATCCATGGAAGACGTGCAGGTTAATATTTTGCCATTTCCCTCCATGTACGCACTATGTATCGAAAGATAATCTGAATAATGAAGAGACGTATGAGGGGGAGGATCGAGTGCTCTAGCTGGTCTGGCTGCATCCCCCTCAAAATAGTGAAGAAAAAAAATATCTCTCAGTCTCTCAGGCCTGGTAGTCTACATCATGTATAGAGCTATTAAAATATATGGGCATATATCCTTATATATCTTCAGACTATATATCACTTTATTTAAACAAGTGTTCAAATTAAGTTGCATTCAATTTTAACAAAGGAAAAATCTTAGGCCTAGGTCTATCTTCTTTTGGTAAAATGTCTCAGCATTGGGCCTTGATTTCAGTAGATTGCCTTGTACACAATCTTGGAGAACCAAATGTTAATATGATCCTAGATGGAAGAGATTCAAATTCAACAAAAAAAATCAGTATATTCTCTTCCTCTTTTAGAGCTCAAAGTTTTGAAAATGGTTCCTAGAAAGGGCATTTACTCTTTCACTAACCGACTGGACCCCATGAAGAGAACTAATTGGATGAACTTGGGAGACCTCTGCATTGGGCCTGGACCTTTGACAATGGACCTGAGAATGACTAGTCCTAGGCAGGTGGTCAGACAGAGGTCAAGGGCCAAAGGGCATGGGTCACACAGTTGTTTTGGATAGTTTGTAAGGCTCTACTGTGTAATGAACAGGGAGATGGAGTTTAGTGCTTTGTGGTATTACATGCAAAAAGGAAGAACTTGAGTCCCTTATAGTTTTGGTAAGCCCCCCCCCCCCCCTCCTTCACATACACATATATACAAATAATCATGAACATTCCTTGAATTTTGTAGAGAAATAGCAAAATAATATCAGGAGTGAGCTGCTGGATTCATATAAACAAATCTCTGCAATAGTATAGTATAAATGACTGCTTTGAGAGAAATAGTTGTTTTATTACGCTCAAGGGAAGGTTAGAATTGTGCTATTACCCGAGGCGTGCCGAGGGCAATAGCCCAATTGTAACCTTCCCGAGAGCGTAATAAAACAACTATTTCTCAAATATTAAAGCAGTCATTAATACTTTTATATGCCGAAAAAAAATAGACTAAAAAATAAAAAATAAAAAAACTTTTGTCGAAGATGAGATTCGAACTCTTGCGTACAAAAGGTGATGTAACTAAAGTCAGCGCCTTAACCCGCTCGGCTATCGCGCTCTGTTAAATACATAGTAGTTTTTTCTTATACATTAAAATGGATTGAAAACGGTTTCGAGTGGAGGATGCTTCGCGGCTGCTCCATATAAACAGGCCCTTCTTTTACTTTTGCAATGCATATTGGCACGAATTTAGATCAAGATCTATCGGCAGATGTTGTTTTTTTGTTTTTGGAAGTTTATTTTCGTCTTCATGTCAACAATGCAAGATAAAATTGTCGGTAAGATCGATCGAGATTCAATTGTATTGAAATTGCCGACCAATTTTTCGCACACGTACGCGGTATCCTCGATCGCTCAGACCATTTTTTAACATGTTAACCTATGGGGTAACCATGGAGACTGAACTATTTTCCCAATAACCATGGTTATTGGGAATTTTACAGAAATAGTTGAAGTTTATGAATGCAATTCGACCAATCAGATGGCTGGATTTCTTAAGTGAGGTATATAATACCTTTTATGTTAATTAGTATTAATGGTATTGGTATTATATTACAGGCATTACCACCACATGGTTGCAAGTATGCACCTCCACAAGTCTGCTCATAACAATAACCTTCGTATAGTCCCACTAACTGTCTCTTCTGTATGGGAACCGCACATTATGGACAGCAGGACTTTGATTTGTATCACCCAAGCAGGTATCCTATTCAAACAAAGTTTTTGTTTTTTTCCTAGTGAAGGAATACGCTATCTTTCCAAGCTACCATACAATCATCCTGATTAAGATCTGAGCTTTCGGCCCTCGAGGTTCGAGCGTGAAAATGAATTTGGTGGAAATTGGGAGACAAGATTGATGGCTTGCTTGTGTCGTTTTATGCACTTTGAATGAAGTCATGTACAAGAATTCTAATCTCTTGTTTTTCATCAACATGAAGAATTCAGGAGATGTATATTGGGATTGCAAAGTTGACACCACTAGCAGTAGATTTTAATTCATAGCATCTTTATATCTGTAAAGATTGCACACGGATGGGATATACATGTACAGTGTATATAACTTACCGGTAGTTGGAATGGAAATTACCAGTATTTTAGGCTAAAATTGATTTTTAACTTCCATTACTTTAATAATTAAAAAAAAGATGTAATACTTACTCTCATGTTGAAATTTATCTTGCTTCATATGCCATATTGTAATAAACAACAAGAATCTATGTGTGCAGAATTTAGATTGATTTGTTTGTCTTAAACTAACTTGTATGCTTATAAATTCAATGACTTTAATCCCTTAAAGTTACACTTTGATAACTTTGTAGCAAACATTTCAACATGATAATACAACAAACATGTGCACAAATTTGCTAAAGGTTTTGCTATTTTTTCTAACCCTAAATTGTAGGCATTTTGTCCTGATCCGGTAGGTTAATATGAACCTGGTCAAGATTGTCAAGTTCATCAGATTTTCAGTACACAAGGTTTCAGAACACAAAGTTTCAGGACACAAGGTTTCAGTACACAAGATTTCTAGTACATCTGATTTTCAGTACCGTTACATCAGTATTTTCCAGTACACAGAGCCGCTATTGCTACGGATGTATAGCCTATATAGTGAAACTTTCAAAGGCCTGACGTGTGTAATGCGGGTGCATGGAAATCATGGCATTCGACAAGGACATTGATTGTTAGGTTTAATAGAATTATAGTTGCTTCAAGTGGACAGAGAGAAAAGGAACATGAGCTGGTAGAAGAAGAGATGAGTAGAGAGAAGGAAGAGGAGGGAGAAGAGGGGGAGGGGGGGGGGGGCATGGAGACAGAGAGTATGATGGGGGGGGGGGGGGGGGTGGAGAGAGAGAGAGAGAGAGAGAGAGAGAGAAATAGGAGAATGGATATATGTATACTATTAGAGACAGAGATAGAAAATAAGGGGAAAGAAAGGGAAGATAAAAAATGAAAGAGTCTAAGGAAAGAGGAGATATATAGAAAGTGATAAAGAGGAAGAAGGAGAGAGGAAAAGTGATGAAGAGATAGAGAGAGAGAGAGAGAAGGGAGTGGGCGGGCAAAGAGAACTATAGGAGGATATATGGATGAGACAGATAGAGATAGAGAGAGAGAAGGGAGTGGACGGGCATAGAGAAACAAAAGAGGAGGATGGATAGATGAGAGAGATAGAGAAGATAGGAATCTGAAGAGAACGTACTGCATTCATCGATAACCCAACACCTTTTCATGTTATCAGGAGCTCCCCTCACTAATCAATCCATGCCAAAATTTTCACGCTTTACGTTGCGATCGATAGCGTGACTTTTCTCGCAACGAGAACAGGTCATTCCTTGTAAACCACCCTGTTTTTCTCTCAACTGTGCGAGCTGCTTTTCTCCGGAAGAAAAGAAGAAGAAGAGGAGAAAGCAGGGTTCCCTATACAGCACAAGTGCGAATAATATGGTTATGTAGGGTTTAACTCGATTAAAGCGTGCCTTGTTATTAAGTTTCTGACGCGTGCCGTGGAGGGACATCTTTCCTCTCAACGAATGACTAGAAAAAGGAAGTTTGCAAGTACCTATTCAAGAAAATGTCAATTACCATTTTTCTGTCTTCTTCTTGTCCATCCCCCATGTCTTCTCGCTGAAGAGAATGATGCAGGAAGTGAGGAAAGAGGCATTCATCCTTTTGAAATGTTTAGAGTTTTAGAGGATGCCAATTTGAATCAAGAGGGGCGTCATCATCAGCTCGAGATTGCCAAATAGCCAGCTATTTCTGATTTGGGAAATAATCCCGAAGTAACAAATTGCGTCCTCACTATCTCGAGACTCAACCTCAAAACTTGAAACTCGACCTTGAAAAATTAGCTATTTTGCTCAGCGTTAGCGCGTATTGCGAATCTTCGGTCTAGTGAAGAGGCACGGGACAAATAGCTGGATATTTTGCCAAATAGTGGGATATTTTGCAAACTATCCCAAGATATCTTGGGATGACAATCCTGACCAAATATCCTTCTAATTACTTCTTCGGTCTGATGAAGACGCAAATTAGCTGGATAGTTTGTGATCGGGATAGTTCTAATAGCTGGATATTTGGCAATCTTGAGATAGTGAAGACAGGCCTACTGTCATCTGCTCTTGTTTTTTCTGCCTGTCACTGTCACACCGGAACAATGGAGATTTGAAATCAGATGATGTTCATCATGACTAATAGAATGCATTTATAGAAATATTGCAGAGTTTGGAAGTATTTCATTTACCAACTCCTGTCTGTAAGTCAGAAATATTTTGGGAGCATGAAACATTCACAAATCTCACAAATGGTTAAGATTTGTGAAAGCATCATTACCGGTATATGATGTGTAATAAATGAATACAAAGGATTGCAAGCTTTTATTCACTTGCCTTGCAACGCATGCAGATGCACATATATTCATATTGCTTGACACATAAATGCGGGGGAGGGGGGGGGGGGGGGGGTGGGTGACCCTCTACAGACCAGAAAGACCACCTTCCTCCATAACCAAGCCTTTTATTAAGACAAAGCAGACCGGGAGCCAAATATCTGAAAAAGCAGCTCCCGGCCGGTCCTTAAATTTTTTAGAGAACCGGGAGCCGTTTTACAGGACCAGGAGCCGTTTCCAAAATTGATGAAAATATATGTATTCTTTTAAATCATTTGTTAACCGTTACCTTTTACTTATTCATTATTCATTGTCATTAGTCTATATCAGTACACTATAAATAACCCTGTAAATTAGGGGTTAAATCAGATCGGAAGGGGGAAATAAAAAAATATATATATATTATTAAAATTTGTCTTTTTAAATGTCTAGTTTTAGGCTATCAAATACTAAACAAACATGCAAAGTTGGGATTATTTTGTCATTTGGAGTTGTTGTAGACCATGTTTGTTGATATGAAGTGCCATTTCATGACTTTGAAATTAATAATATAGTCTAAGGGAAGAGGAAAGAGCCGCCATCTTGGATTATAATAACAATGGAAAACAATACGTGCTTATATTGTAATCCAAAGTGGCGGCTCACATTTTTTACCTCTTTTCTTAGACTAATGTCATTAATTTCAAAGTCATGAAAAACACTAAATATCTACAATTTTTTTTTAAAGTCTTTGATAGCCCAAAACTTAAAAATTGTCGGCATATTTATTTTTAAAAAATATTAAAATATTTGTTTTCTACCGATTTTTTCCGATCATTTTCATTGATCAACGATCGGACATCGTGCGCGAAATTCCGAAATTGTGATCTACTTCCATCATGATTGCCACAATTTTTATATAGTTTCCAGGAAAAGAGTTGTGAAATCAAAGTTTGGATTGTGATTATTCAGGCCATTTGGGTCTATGGATTTTGAGAATCGTTTTTCAAAGTAAGATTTTCACAACGAAGTCAAACTTTTAGACGGAGTAAGACTGATAGTGCAATTGCTCGCCCACTCTCGATCTCCGCTCTGCAAGCCGGCTAGCTAGCTACATGTAGCCGCCCTAACCCTAGCGGTGGCGCTAGGAGTAGGAGATATACGTTAGCGTTCGCTCGTAGTCGTGCTGCAATTATTTCGGGGCGATTTCAATTAGGATTCTCATCATAAAATGATTTGTTAGGGTTCATTCAGTCCACATTTAACTCATATCAAGTAAGTTTTTGTCACATTGGTGAGCATTTAGTGCTAGACATGTGGAAGCTTCTGAAACAGGAAATTTTAATTCTCCCAGACCGGGTGCCCCAAATAAAAAATGACCGGCGCCCGGTACTCATTTTCTCTGTCTTACCGAGCGCCAAAAGTCAGGGACCGTTAGGTAAAAATCGCCCGGCGCCCGGTTAATAAAAGGCTTGTCCATAACTAGACCCCTAGCTTTGTTTCTACAAATTTCTTTATAAGCGGCCCCTTTTGTAAAATTGTAACCTGTTGAATGCAGAGTCTGAGATAAGTTGGGCTAGAGTGTAGATTGAAAAAGTTTGTGAAGCTAAAATCATAAAGATGCCTTGAGCACCATCTGGGTGGATATCTTTCGTATTACAAATGTCTGCATTATTATTATCACTATTATTACATATAGGCCCGAATTCACAAAGCAAGGTTTGAGCTCAGACCAAGGTTTGAGGTCAAACCTCCTTTTGTTTCGCCAAACCTTCTTTTGTTATTTACAAACCTGGTTTGTAAATAACAAAAGGAGGTTTGGCGAAACAAAAGGAGGTTTGAGCTCAAACCCGGTCTGAGCTCAAACCTTGCTTTGTGAATTCGGGCCATAAAGTTTACTAGAGTAGAAGCTCCTCCCCCCCCCCCCCCCACCAAAAAAATAAGAAGAAAAGAAAAGAGAAATCAAGGTCATGTGTTTTAAGTTCAGGGATTAGTAGAGACATCTCACTCTGCGTGGGATACGAGTAGGGGGGGGGGCACAGACGATTGAAGAGAAACATTATATAAAAACAGAAAGAATCTGGACTACTAATACTCATTCGTATGGAAGGATCAACCGGGTCTAAAATGTGTGAAATTGTATTCAAACGGGTGACAAAAATCGTTTTTAAATCAGGAAATATTTTGATTGATGTGGAATCAAAACCAGTCACCTTCACTCCTCATCTCTTGCGGTGAAACAATTCCTCACATGTGAATGAACCATCTGAATCTCTTGTAATACATTATTGGTGTTACAGGAAAGCAGTATGTTTTTTGTTGTCGCTTGTCTGCAATGATCAGCAGTTCAGTTCGGTTTGCTTTAGAGCAGTCCTTTTGTATGAACTGCTTATAAGCCTTCTTGCATTTTACATTTGTGTTTAATCAATTCAGTGATTTGTATTGCCAAATAAAATGGCAGTTCATGTCGTTTCCTCACTTCATGTATATGAATAGTTCTATACTCTTTGAAAGTTTGAATATTTTATTGGTTGGAAACAGTGGTATAACATGGATCCAGGCAGCAAACTGGAAGTGGGGGGGGGGGGGGCGGGGGAGGGGGAGGGGCGGCACAGCCCCTTTACTATATACCACTGGTATGAAAGCAAATCAGATCATTAATCTCTATCACTTGTCTGAGCATCCGTTGACTCCGGTAGCAAGCACATTTAATTCTGTGATGATAAGGTGCTGAGATACCGCACCAGATGCATTGGTATCAGGGTATCGACTTATCAGAACATTCAGATCTTCTCTCTCTCTCTCACACATGCCGTGCCCTGGAGAGGTAGCTTTTGTTTGTGGCAATACAATGTTGGATTGAGAGACATGTGAAAGAGGGACCCCTCCCCCCCCCCCCTCCCCCCTCCCTCCCCCTCCCCCCTCCCCCCATATGGTCAAACCCTGTGGCATAGCTGGGGTCCACCTCTTGTGGGGGCGCTGGTATCTTGGAGGAGGGGCACCATGAAATGCAAATTCACAAGGCTACCAATACGGATTATTGAGTTTTTATATCTCTTGTTCATGTTTTCCTTTCTCACTTCTCCCCCCTCCCCTCCCCCCTCCCCCCTCCCCCTCTCTCTCTCTCTCTCTCTCTCTCTCTCTCTCGTTTCTTCTATTTCATTATGTGTCTTGGAGAGGGGAGGGGGGGGGGGCTACATGCTACTGATCCACTCCTCACAGTATCTGCATGTATGTGCCCTTTAAATTTGGAATGATAGTCCCTGTACAAAGAGCCAATGTATGATAAGAAGCAAGCATTTACTGTACAAATCAAGAAAGGAACAAGAGCAAAATATGTAAATGGGATTTTTTTTTCTTTCTGTGAAAATATTTGCAATAGCATGAATTTTTGCATATCGGAAGCACCGTGGCATCAGAATTACTACTCGAGATGAAACGTAGCTCGTCTTGTCATCAGCGCACCTGTATCAGATCACTCCTGTCTCATCTCTCACTGAAGGAGAAGCCTGTAAGCATGATATGATCCCTCGCCTTCCTAATTGCAATTTTGGTCATTTTCGCCAGGTAGCTGTCATTTGCGCCAGGTCAGGGCGAGTTAATGAATTGGATTAAGGGCGCTAATTTTTTGCCGAGAATATTTGTTATTGGAGGTCTCTTTGTAACATGGGAGGGGGGGGGGGTGGGGGGAGTGGATGGTTGAAGATGGGGGCAAGAGGGCATTGTACACAGGACTGTAATGATGATGTAGTGTATTTTGCCAATTTATTGCTTTGTTTTATTCAACATAAGAGAGAGACAAAGAGAAAGACAAATAGACAGATTGACAGAACAAAAGAAAGAGGGGGATGGAGAGCAAGTGAGAAAGAGAAGAGAGAATTTGAGGGGGGTGGGAGAGGGAGGGGGTATCAGAAGAAAAAATTACTTAGGGAGAGAGAAAAATATTGAAATGAGACCGTAAATACAACAGTATAAATAGAGAGTGAGAAAAATAGACCAACAAAATCATTTCAGAGAGAGAGCGAGAGAGAGAGAGAGAGAGAGAGAGAGCTGCAGGGTTGTAAAGATGTAAGGTAACTGGCAAAGCCATTAATTACATTGGGTAACTTGATTATGAGTAGTGTCACAATTAATTAGGGATTTAACTCCTGGATATCATTACTTGTGCTCTGGTGATGTAATACGCACTTGTTAGCAGAAGGTTAAATCATCTTACCTACCCAGGGGATAATTGAGCTGAATTTGTGGATAATGTACTTGTTTGATGTACATGTACTCCATGCTCAGATACATACATCAGTAATGTAGTGCCCTACATACCGGTTCAGAAGTGTGTGATATTCAGTATTGTGTATCATGCACAGCTATTAGTAAAATCATTATTACTGTTATTGTTGTTGTTGTTGTTGGTATTATTATGATTATGGTTAAAATGTCTTTTTGCACAATCGTTTTGAAAACTTGGATATTTATATATTATTACTTTCTTCTTCTTCTTCTTCTTCTTCTTCTTCTTCTTCTTCTTCTTCTTCTTCTTCTTCTTCTTCTTCTTCCATAACTTTCTCATATTGGATTTAGATACTTGAAGATATGCCCTTTCCAGACATATACAAAATTATATACCCAATCACTGACCAAATTTGAGAAAATTGCCCTCCAAATTCACCATTTTCAAGAAAATTGAGAAATAACTTCAACTTGCTCTAAACCGGCGATCTTTATACCTACGTCAATGAAACTTGGCAGACACATGTATCCATATACGTGACAACTGTCTGCTAAGTTTAGTAAATTGTAATGCCCTCTTCGCCAAGTTATTGCCAAAAATGATGAATTTACTATGCTTTACGTAATAGCGCGTTTGATGCGTGAAGTATGTTTTGCGCAGATGACAATGGTTTCAAACTGACCGCACTGAAGTGCCCTTTCGAATGATACCAAGTATGGTATATGTTCACGCAGAAAATTGTGAGTAAATCGCATTTGAACAAGGGTCACTATACGAATTCCGCCGAGTTTCCGCCCCATTATAACACGTTTCGGCCATGACGTCATTTTTAAGACTGTTATTCGGTTGTGTTAGTATGGGCGGCCGTTCGAGCCATAGCACGTACGCGTCGCAACAGGTTGATCATGCACCAATTCCTATTGGTTTTGCACGCAGTGCTTGCGAGCCCTTTCGAGATCCCTTCCTCTACTCCAATTCCCTTCAAAATTCGTAGGCGTAGTCTCTAGCATTCCTTCAAGGTCACTGAATTCTTCGTTCTCCGGAAACCCTCATGCGTGACCGTCAAGGCACCATTTTTCCGTTTTGGGCCGTTTTGGTGACTTTTCTTTCGCCCTAACTATCTCCACTATCACGGAAGCTACAGACTTTTTACATATAGCTCTGGATAGTCCGAGAGTATCTCCTTCGTTTGACACGTAGAAACATGGCGTCATTGCACGCACATCGTTGTGACACGATTGCATTTCTAGTCTTCTTCTTCTTCTTCTTCTCCTTCTCCTTCTCCTTCTCCTTCTCCTTCTTCTCCTTCTCCTCCTCCTCCTCCTCCTCCTCCTTCTTCTTCTTCTCCTTCTTCTTCTTCTTCTTCTTCTTCTTCTTCTTCTTCTTCTCCTTCTCCTTCTTCTTCTTCTCCTTCTTCTTCTTCTTCTTCTTTTTCAAATTTCAAACTGGCTGAAGTGCATTCTAGCTATTTGTAGCAGGTGGTAAATTAAATTAATATTTGTATTTTTTTCTTCTCTTTTCATATGCCGTTTCATTCTCATCTTGTGCCACTACTTTGGATTTCTCCAACAGGTAAGTGAACAAAAATCCAAATGTTTCCTCTCCCTATCAATTGATTTATCATTACAGCACACAAAAATAGAAGACAATAGCAAATGTGCTCATCGAAATGATGATATAGTATTCAATGCGCTTCAAATCTAGGGTATAATGTACATTTGCCCTACATATATTATCTATATGTTTATTTGCAATTGGAGAAAGTATCCGACCTTAACAGATCAGTTTTCATTTGAAGATTACCATAGGTGAAGACAAACGACAAAGGCTGAAAAAATTATGCCATGATATTCACGTCTCATTGAAAAGCACTCACTAAAATGGATAACAGACTCTTCAAATATTGTAACAAGAGTCGGAG
The DNA here is from genome assembly GCA_035222895.1 of Strongylocentrotus droebachiensis. NCBI lineage: Eukaryota > Metazoa > Echinodermata > Echinoidea > Camarodonta > Strongylocentrotidae > Strongylocentrotus > Strongylocentrotus droebachiensis. Next base: position 298,103 of record JAVYIG010000754.1, on the reverse strand, counting down.
AGAGTGAAAAATTTACAGATCGTGTCTCAAGTTAATGCCCAGAATCCACCCCCCCCCCTCGCTTAAAGTGATGGTCATTTGACGAATGGGTGATGAATACATTAATCAATCTTTCTAGTTGACATAGTAGGCATTGACAGTGACGTAGCTACAAGGGGGGGGGGGGATGTCACATGCTTAAAAAGAGAGAAAAAGAAAGGGTAATGAAAGAATAAAAGACAATGCAGGAGAGAATAAAATGGAAGAGAAGAAGGGAAGTCAAAATAAAAAGATGTAAGTCCCTTTTCCACCCTCTCTCCTATATCAATCACCTAATAGCATCAAGGCACTGTTTCATAAAATTTGTAATTAATAACAAGTTAGAATAACTGTTTTAATCTACTGAAAGCATGGCATTTGATTGGCTGAGAGTGAGTTTGTCATAGGAATTTAGCATTTTATTATTGATAAAAAGTTATGAAACTGGGCCCAAATACATGATCATCCTCTGAATAAGACCAGTGACACCCCCCCCCCCCCCCTGCCCGCCTCAATGGCATTTCATTCGCCTAGTCTGCAGGTACAGACTTTAATTTGATACTTCACCTCAATTCCTAAAGCCTTGAGCAGAGGCTAGCTCTGTCACTCTGTCTCTGGCTGTGTCCGTAGAAGCTAAAGTACAGAGCTTATACAGTGTGCCATCAGAATAGTCTCACAGTGCAAACACTGTTACGCACAGCGACCGACAAGAGTTTGTGTGTGCAAACTAAATACTCACTACGCCACTAGCCACATTGGATTGTACTGTAACAGAATAGATGGATGAGGGGGGCAAATAGACGAATGAGGGGGGCAAATAGAAAGGATTTTATGCAAATAAGGCGAGATGAGGTAAATTGGATGACAAGACAAGAAATGTTTGTTAAAAGGTTGTAATGAATAGGGCCTGATCTTAGGCCACAGTAGGACATGTGTATTCTACAAACAGAAACCAATTAAAGGTTGCTGTTTGTTTGAATGATGGCGCACTTAGACACGGACTCCACCTACTGTTTTCTTGTCACTATGTAGCTTTGATGGATTGAGAAGGCACAACCGTTAAAGATAAAGACCAGTTATGGTCATGCGATTGCATTGTGAAAGAAACGTTGTGGAATCGATCAGAAAAGGTTGATCATCTAGCATATAAGTATTGGTGTGTATAATGCAAGGTTCTGGAATCATCAAACTGATAAGAAATTTGGCCCAGTCTTCGTAAAGTTACAAGCACTGTACACAGAAAAATGTGTATGGGACTACGCACACGTGCGCAACACGTGCGTTTATCTCTCACACACCAATAGATAAACTAATTTACCAAATATATCAATTAATGGGAGGTTTTCCAGCAAAAAAATTATCATGTATTAGTCAAAACATACTCTTTCACATGATTGGTTATAAGAGCTTCCATTTCATTTTTTGAAATTGGGGCATTTCCAATACTGGTCTTTACCTTTAATGGATGCCCCCTCTTTTTAAAACCCAACTTTTATATCTGTTGTAAGTTCACAGTCTCAAGAATGTGCCCATTTTCTGTATTTCCCTTTCCAAAAAAGCACATTAAAAATGTGATTGCTGTGTATAATATGTTTTTAAACGTGCTGATAAATCCTCTCAAATCTTTGTCCTAAAGTCGCATGTAAAACAAGATAAACTTCCTTTTTGCTTTTTAGATATTTGTTTTCGAATTTCGCCCCCCACCCTTCCCTTAAAATAAATTCCTGGATCTGCCCCAGTCCTGTAGCCTGAGTCTTAGCATGAAATCAATTTCTGGCTTTCCATTAAAAGTATTGTCTACTGAGAGCAAGAAGGGCAATAAAATGCATGTATGTTTGATTACCAAAAGTATCTGGTAAAAAGTCTATAAACTCAATGCCACAAAATATCCATCTCAAAAGGGCATTCCACCCTGACATTTAGTGGGTTTTGATAAAAGGAGTAACAAATTAGTGAACTTTTGAGCAATATCCAATTAAAAAAAGGAAAGTTATGAATAGGAAACTCCTCTCTAATTTGCTCTGTAGTATCCAGTAGATGTATTGCCTTTTATCTGTTCAAAGAGACTACTAGCAGAAAGAATAAAGTTAAATTAAAATAATTACAATTCTAGGCAAATTTCAGATCGGGTTTAGTTTCTTATTCATGGAATACTCATCAAAAAAATTAAACAGAAGTATTAAATGAAATGAACATTATTGAAATAACATACACAAATTTTCACAGAACTGAACAAGCCAATTGATCATGATGTCTGTTTGGAACCAGAGGGCATTAAGTCATATATGAATTACACCCTTCTGCTTCTGAACAGATAATATTGCAGGCAGATTGGACGCCATTCCCCCCTTTTTTTTCCTTTTTTTCCCCTTTTTTTTCCCCTTTTTCCTCCATACTCTAAGTTATTAATGAATTTTTAAATGAACTGTTTTAATGCATTTTTATTTTAACTTATTACTGAATTTTTAAACCTACTGTTTTTAATTTTTTATATGATACATTGTGAGCCAATTATTGTTAGTCTTTGGACTTTTTATTTGGTATATTTGTAATAAAACCGAAATTGAATTGAATTGAATTGAATTCTCTTGGCAAAGCTGATCCATGTTTTAATATTACAATGTCAACAGCCTACAGAAAAACATAACAATTCACAACAACACCAAAACAAGCTAGTTATGATAAATACAAAATGAACACCAAAACAAGCTAGTTATGATAAATACAAAATGAACACCAAAACAAGCTAGTTATGATAAATACAAAATGACTTCCCCCTTGTTTAGTGATTTCATTTCCAAAGGAAGTGAATTCAAAGATTTCTAGAATACTTCGAAAAAATATAGATTTTTATCCCATTTTTTCCTCTCTACCTCATCCATCGCCGGTTTGATTTCCAGGTCACTTGTTTTAACTTAGTTTCTGAGCGGTGTAATTGAGCGTGAAATCCTCTGTGGAATATTTTGTTTTTGCTTGGGTGCATCCAGCTTCTGAAATGGTCTGAGAAACGTCTTCCTGATGAGGAGCTCGTAGATTGAGGGCACGTTTCCATGGCCAGGAGACATTGCATGCTGGAATATCTTGGAGTAGGATTGTTTGAACCGCTGAAAATCATGATTTCAAAAGCCAACTGGGAGAGTTTGGAGCTCTTTTAAAGTAACATTTAGAATTTGATGTAAGATTTGACATGCTTTTGTCTCTCAACGGATAATATAGTCCCATATGTTCATATCTGTGTATGGTCTGATATTTCTTGTCATGACCAGTGGTAGGGGGGGGGGGGATGTGACATTTGAGGGAAGTTAGCAAACAAGAGGGGGAGGGCTTGTAAAGGTTTATTCCTCCCCCTCAAACTGCTTGAATAAAACAAATCTTGCAATTTGTAAACATAGTATCAATAATTAAAAGAATATAGGCATGATCCCAATTTAAAAAAAATTGATAAGTGGAAACAGAACTCTCTCCTAAGACTCGTAGTTATATATTTGGTAAACTTGTTTTTTCCGCCTTAGGGGGAATCTAAAGATGTCCGTTTATTGATTTCAAGCACAAATGAGGATGACAATTTGTGGAAAGAAGCTTGAGACTGATGGTCTTTTTATTTGTGAAAGCCTGGAAATTATGGCTGGATTTTGCCCCAAACAGTTGCCTCTTTCCTCTTTATCGATTAAAGTTTGATTCCGGTCTAAGGAAATTGTCTGTCGTTGAGGTACATCAAAGTATAACCATATACTATTATTAATTGGTAATGAAAACGTTTTAGCCAGTAAAAATGAAAGTAATGGAATTGTTAAACAACAGATGCATCAAATGTTTACTGGGGTTCTTTAAAAAAAATATTCATCTTTTGTTGTTCTTTCAAAAAGGTTTATCTTGATACCCAAAAGGGAAGGAGTTCTAGAAAAATTAAAAATTAAAAATTCAGTCACCAAGGTAGAGAAGTGATTTAAAACACTTAAAACCTTAAATGATCACAATAACACAAACATGCATACAGACAGCTCCCTAAATCATTTAGCAAATAAGTTAAACAATTTAGTTGTAAGGATAATTACTCCGGATTGGTGCCATGACCTGAATTTAAATTCTCTTTCCATCAGGCACCATCGAATCATATATGTATGTATTCGCCCAGTCATCTACCATCAAACGGTATGCATAGAACATGTGTCAACTGCCTGAGATCATATAAATGCCTACCAACCTGAGCGCATCACTCGCCGCTCATATCATAAGCAGATTACTCTACGTATTAAGTACTGAATGTCAACGTGGAATCTTAATTATTTGTGATACGGCGCTCCCGCCATCGCCGAGGACAATGACGAGAGGCGATGCGTCACCGACTCACAGGTGAAATCATTCCCGTAGGATTCCCTGCGCTCGTGTTCATCTTCCCACTCCAAATGTAAACGATATGTCGTCTTTTATTATCTCTCGACTCTGGGAGTTGAATAGTGCTTTGTATATGGGTATGGCACAGGAGGGAGAGGCATTGATTTTGAGGTGGGCGTGTGTATAATGGCTGTGCATGTCTGGCATTGAGGGCATATTATGCAGCACTAATCTAATGCCAGATTCAGGGAAATGTTTGTGCCATCTATCACAAGTAGGAGTCAAATAGATTCAGTGCTTTTTAAACAATTTAATGAGAAATTGCCTCATCACTCCAAGATTGGAAACAAGATGATTTAGTGAAGGAAATGAATAAACCTGGGACATTTATATAGTTTTTTTACTGGAGATATACACGTAGTACTGTTGGTCAGAAATTATTTCTTTCTTTGAAACACAGACGAGAGACCACAGTATAATTTGGTCGTTTGCTATTGCAAATTTAATGATTAATGAAATGAATATATATGACTGTGATCCCATTTTCCACTTTTCTCCATCAGACAACTTTAATAGGGTTTTCTTTCTTTCAGCCTGTACATGTATATTGAGTTAAAATGATCTTTTATAAAATAACCAGGCGATTAGGCACTTCTAAAATTTAGAGGTATTGACCAAATGGTACTTTTGTAAGGGCCCTCGATAAATGACAATTTTGTTTGCTTTCCTAAAACAAAATTACCTTAAAGGTACTATGTCCCATTTTCAGGCCAAAAAAATGAAAAGGTTAAATTCCAAAGGCATTTGAAAGATAATACTAGTTTAGAACTTTCCTAAAAAAGGTGGGGCTTGAAAATGTCTTCAAGTGGAAAAATAACGACTATTAGTTGTCAAATCGACTTAGGAGCTATAGAGCCAATAAGTAATAGTCTTGATTTTCAGACTATTGTACCGAATGGTCATTCGTTTTATGCTGCGCAAAGATTCAATCAGTTTTATTTTGGCCATCACAAGAAGTGGGCTATTGATGTAGACAAATGCTCATGTACCCTTTACAGCTCATTTTATGTATGTTATTACCAAAGAAGAAAAAAGCCAGTCAGTCACTCAATAGTGTCTGACAGTGAAGTCTAGCAATTTAAAGGGTTTCCTTGCATAATTTGAATATTTGGACACTGCTAACGTTTACATTTCACAGATAGGACATACATGACATATTCATAATTCCTGCAAAGTTATACCAAATTTGAGGTTGGCTGCAAAAGGGACATAGTACCTTTAAGGGCACTTAAACATTTAAGGTGCCCCTCCTTTTTGCCCCCTCCCCATTTCAGACAATCATTGCTCTGCCCTATAAGGTACATGTAATTTAGCAAAATGAAATGGCATACAAAATATGTTCGGAATACAAAAAGGCCCAATAGTGAATATAAAATTGGAATTTGACATAGGGCCTATCCAAAAGTAAATGACATTTTTATTTTGGTAATCAAGGTAGTAGAGATATTTACTGGTTATATCACAAAGCCATAACATTATAGCAACACTTACATGTTTTGTAAGGCATCTTTCCATGCCACATTGTTTCAATAAGCTTTCGTATATACGGTCTGTTTGGAGCCAGACGGGCATTAAGTCATATCATTTTACACAGAGTTACACCCTTCTGGCCCCAAACAGATAGTACCCTGATTTAAGTTCTCTGTTTAGTATCAGATGGTTAATTATTATAAGCGACAGAGCACTGACCTGGTGGTGTGTCTATTTTAATTATAAACATGTGTACTACTCAAACACAAAGATGCTCTCTATTGTAGTTTTGTGTTTTATCTCTTCAGCCAAGGTCTGCTTGAATATTTCCTGTGGTTATTCAATATTCTGCATCAGACAACAACATCATGCAATGGAAAGGTCACTATCATTAGAGAAGAGATCTAGTGCTTGCTATGTTGATGTACTCGGTGCTTTGATGACTAGGTTGATGACCTCCATACTCAGCCAGACTATTCAGGTTCAACCCAGAATATTCAGGTTCCAACCAGTTGAAAGTGATCATGAAATGAAATTAGAAGATATGGCGGTATGTTTTGAAAAGGGCAACTTAGCATTAGAGTACTAAGCCCAAGATAATCCTGGGGGGCGTTTCACAAACCCTTTTTTCAATGACAAATAACAAAAATCAGTGACAAATCTGCTGATAACCAATCAGAAGCAAGGGTTTCAGTAGCTTATAACACAAATTTTCATTTATCACTGATGACAAGTTTTGTGAAACGCCCCTCCGGGAGGACTCCATGGAGAGTATGTGTTTGTGCGATTTGCAATTTTTTTGTAGTTGTATCATAGGGTTGAATTTGACATGAATCTTTTTAGATATTGCTGGCTTTGCAAATGGATGTTGCTTGTGTACATAAGCGAATATCTGTACTCGCAAAACCAGTAACCAAATATTTGTAATGGAGAAATGATATTAAAGTACTTATTTCAGCCAAAGCAACGATCTATCCATAAACAAATATATTTTCCTTTGCACAGTGTTTTCCACTGGAACTTGGATTCATGATAACCTGAAAAAATGAAGGTACCCTACCAAGAAAGACCAACTGTAACTATCCCATCCCGATCTGAGATTGTATGTGTTGAGAGCCAGAAGGGCATTCACTCACATGGTTTTATAAGAGTGGACGCCCCCCCCCCCCCCCCCACCCCACCCCAATCCGGGAACGTAGGGACCGCATGCGTGCTCCCCAAATCTCTGGCTCGTAACAAAAGAAAAAGGTCTGCCCGTATTGACTTTACACACCGGACTTATGCTGAAAGGGGGAGGGGGTGCTGGGAACACGCATATGCGTATCCTAAATAACACTGATGGGGGGGGGGGGGGGGCGCAGGCCCGACTCCCAACAAATAATTTGCACTCTTCTCTCAGGCACACAATGATACTTGAGGTGAAGCTAGCTTGTGACTGACTTGTCATCTAAGTAAGATATGAACCCATCTCAACATTTCATTTTTGATCTTTGAAGGGGAAGAACAAAGGAAGGAAGAGTGGAAGGGCTATCAAAGGACAGTTAAGACAAACAGAGGATATTTCTCCCCACCCCCTCCCCCCCCCCCTCCCCTATGCTGCACACAATAGGCGGTGTCACACAGAAAAATCCCTTAAAAAATCCATTGAAAAATCATTTCAAGGGAGAATTTTCTTGCTTCGTTAGAGGATTTTTGAAGGGATAATATTGATGACAGACAGCAATTAGTGGATAACTAAAATCCGGATAACTAAAATCCGGATTTTGGGCCTCTGTGTGACACTGCCTATTATCTCTGGACACCTCCATGACATTCTTGCCAGCAAATGTGTAAATAAAAATAATATAAACTAACGATGATCAACATGTGAATATTTGTAAGCATGAAACTGAATAAACCCAAATTTAATGTGAGACTATGTGCTGTAAAGAAAACATAACTTGCCTGATCTGGCGACAGTTTTCAGTCGGGGACCTCCTATGCATTTATGCAAAGTGCATGTTGTAGTAGTCGATGGCAGGAAATAGCGAGCCCTTTTTACTGACAGTGTGGTTGTGACAGCTGAAAATTATGCATACTCCCCAGTTTGTCAATAAACTGATTATATGAAATTCATCACTCCAAGTCCCTTTAGAGAAAGAGAGATAAAGTCATAGACAGTGTGAAAGAAACTGTGAGATAGATGGAGAGAGAGAGAGAGAGAGAGAGAGAGAGAGAGAAGGGGGAGAGAGAGAGGGGAGAGAGAGAAAGAGAGATAAAGTCATAGACAGTGTGAAAGAAACGGTTAGATAGATGGAGAGAGAGAGAGAGAGAGAGAAGGGGGAGAGAGAGAGGGGAGAGAGAAGGAGAGATAGAGTAGGGCGCTTGGGAAGGTGGGAGGGGGAGGGGGTTGGGATGGAAAGAAAACAAGTTGCTTTAGTGTGAAATAAATGGATAACCTTGAATGTTTAGTAAGGCTGTGCGTGTGTGCAGTCATGAGAAAGAGGCAGAGAAGGTGTTTGTGAAAGAGAGAGAGAGAGAGAGAGAGATGAAGAGAGAGAGAGAGAGAGAGAGAGAGAGAGAGAGATGAAGAGATATACATATAGATGTTGACAAAGACCCAGATAAACAGGTTGGAATAGAGAATAAGAGAATACTATAGAAGTTGGATGATGGAAGAGAGTATTGGATGTATCGAATGATATAAAAAACAATTCCTTTCTTTGAGTTATTGGGATCCTCAATAAGATGCCCCAGGGAACTGGTGTGGTTAAGATGTAAAGATATTAACAGAAAGATAGACAAAATGAGAGAGAGGGAGAGAGAGAGAGAGAGAAAGAGATTGAGAGAGATTGAGAGAGAAAGGGGGAGAGATAGAGGATGGAGGGAGAGAGATGTAAAGGAATAGAGAAGTGAAATCAAATGATTGATTCTAGAGAGCACAAGAAGTGAGAGTTTGAACGTATGTTGTGTCTGGGAGAGAAAGAGAACGAAACAAGAGGAGAGTAAGAGGGAAGAATAGGAAGGAGAGAGAGAGAGAGAGATGGGGGAAGATCAAATTAGATTAAACAAATAGACAGCTGCTAGAGAAAGAGTAATAGACACACTTATTCAAAGGTAGATGATTGGAGAGAGATAGAAAGAGTGAGACAAAAGGAGAACACCAGCAACATTGGTAGAGATAGAGTTAGAGAGAGAGAGAGAGAAAGAGAGAGAGAGAGTTAGAGAGAGAGTTAGAGAGAGAGTTAGAGAGAGAAAGAGAGAGTTGGAGAGAGATAGAGAGAGTTAGAGAGTTTTAGAGAGAGAGTTAGAGAGAGGGAGAGTTAGAGAGAGTTAGAGAGAGAGAGTTAGACGAACGAGATGTTCTTGGGACATTGCTAATGGATCTGCAATGATCTGCAATGATTCTGGATGTCTATCTGCTAGATATTATCGCAAATGTCATTCCAGCTGCCCACACAATATAGAGCTGAAGATGCCATGATACTGATAATACATATCAACCCTGCTTCCAGGATGCCTTTCTTTCTGTGTGATTTGAGCCTTGTCTAGGCATGAGAGCTAACTGGTCTGGTAAGTGTTGCCAATTTGCATTTAAAAGGTGGAATCACTGATTTTTACAGGTAGGAAAGAAACAAGTAAATTTTGAGGTGAAACTGTGCTGATAAACTAGATAAAAAAAACCTATCAACTGTGCTTCTAGGTTGCTCTTTCATGAGATGAACCATGAGAGATAAGTTGTTTCATGATTGTTGCCAATTTGAACGTTAAAGGTGGAATCACTTATTTTTACAGGTAGGAAAGAAACAAGTAAGATTTAATGTGATACTGTGCTGATAGAATTTATAAAAAAAAACATATATAAACTGTGTTTCCATGATTAATTGTGTGTGATTTGAGCCATGTCCGTGCATGAAAGGTTATTTGTTTGGTAACTGTAACATGTAACACTATAACGATTGATTCAAATTAGAGAAACAATTAAAATTCAACCTATTACGTACTAAGCTTAAGTTAATTGAAAATGCGTAAGTTATCAAAATTAATTTATATCCATTTGGTTGAGATACCAAAATTCTGATAAAACATTGCAAGTGTGCTCCAAGGATGCATTTTTGCAATGTAGCTGTTTGAGAAATAACTAGAATGGTGGCTGTTGCCAATTCACATGTTTAGGGTGGTATCACTGATCTGAAAAGGTACAGTTGCCTGAATTTTGTTTAAACGCATGTAATGGTGAACACACTGATAAAACATATTAACTGTGCTCCAAAGAGGCATTTTAAAATATGAATGTCAGGTAACTTATTGGACTGTTGCCATTTAACAAGATGGTTGCACTGATTTTCCCATGTATGATTACCTGAATCCTGAGACACCTGTTAAAGGAATCGTTTAACAATGTTAAATCTGAGATACATGGACCTACGTGTTATCAGTGTCTGTGATATGGTGTAATATTAAAGCCCTAAAAAAATTGCGCTTCAAAATGATCAAGAAGTAAAAATCTTTGAGTGACCGGTTTTACCATACTCGTTTTCCCCAATAGACTGTAATGTTATGAAAACCGTCAGGCGAACGGTTTTCAAAATTTGTATTTCCAATTTGTAATTCCTGACTGACCTAAAGGTTTATAATTATCATTGCATCATGAGCTAAATCCAGAATTTTGTTTCAGAAGCTGAGACAAAGTTACCGGATCTCTTTTAAATTAAAGATGCCATAATGCTGATAAGACATGTCAACCAGGCTCTCTCTGTGCAGCATGCAATTGAAGCCATGTCTATGAAGGACAGCTCTAGGCAGCTTGTATTTGGTACCTGTTGCCAATTTAAAGAGTAACGATAGTGTCACAGCTTTTAACAGTTTTTCATTTTATTCTCTCTGTAACCTGTTGGATACAATTTAACCCCAATGTGATATTGCCATAGATGCCAGCTCAACTTGTTTTGGGCTTACATTTTTTGTTTTCAAGTTCAAGTTCAAGTTTTATTTCCACATCTGATTAAAAAAAACACAAGTACAATTTATATGCATATATATGCATTAACAAACATTAAAATGAAACATCTTCAATTTAAATCATAATGTGGTGGGAAAAAACAAAGGCCAATAGCCTATCAGGGTTATTCCCAAAGATAATACAATTTACATAAAAAGTTTCTTAGATTAAAAACGAGATAAAAATACAGAGATTAAAATAACACAAAGCATCAATAAACAATACTAAACCGGACAAATCGATTACAAAAAGACAAGAAACAGAAAAGGAATTTATGTAAAAAATAACAGTAATTATACATATTCATTTACAAGATTTTTCTTAAGTTTTCTTTTAAAAATTGATACAGTTGGGCAAATTTGGAGTTCTTGAGGTAGTACTGTACATGTTTTATTCAACTGGTTAATTGTATTCTAAACCTCTAAATACCCATTTTGCTCAATTTCTACATAGGACATGCCTAGGCCTTATTCACGAGCATGCACAAAAGTAAAGATTTTGAACTTCTATGCAGAAAAGGATTGAATATTTGCAGCAATCATCATAATTTATTTTAAGTGTTCAATCTCCTGATATATAATTTATATTTTTGTAATAATACTTTGCATATGATGCCTTTCTCTGTTTGATTTTGGATGAATTATAATGGAATATCGCTCTACTTAAAATTCATGATATTTATAATTCATTATTGTGAAATAAAATCTATTATATACACAGAAAAACATCTGATATTGCAGACAATTTCAAATAGATATTCCAACAAAATCCTCATGTTTCAGTAAACACATTTTAAAAGTAGGCCAGGTCATACGATGAGAATTTCATTTTATCTGCCCTTGCGCAAATTTGAAGTTGCCATGTCGCCGGCACTCTAGGACACCCCCTTGACTGTACTCATCGATGGTTATTCAATAATTGTTTGCGGACCTTCAGCTTTTGTTTCCATCTGGGCCCTCCAGACGTCAAGCTGTCTTGATATAGAGGAAGTTAGAGTCATTGATGTAGCCCTTCAAGTATCGAGTCAAGAAGAGTCGCTTCCACACTAACGCGATACGGCAAACTAGCGCGTTTCATCTTGATTTTGCATGCTGCCATAAAATACATCGCATGTACATGTAAAACACTGACAATTTAAGATCTTCCTTTAAAGCAAGAAACAACAAGGAGCAATTTTCAGAGTAGATAAAACAACGATTAGCACTAAATATTTTGTTGAGCAAACCTAAAATGCTTAGATGCTGCAGGCGAAGTGGCTGTGTAAAAATAGATAGTAGTCTAAAAACGGACACAATTAGAATTTGAAGATTGAAATTTAAAAAGGCAAGATAAAGAAAAGTGAATAGAGAAAACAAAAGAGAGAGAAAATGAAAGAGAGAGAAAGGGAGAGGGGAGGGAGGGGGGAGGGAGGGGGGAGGGGAGGGGGGGGGGGAGGGAGGGGGGAGGAGGAGGGGAGGGGGGGGTAAATAGAGAAAGATGAAATGAGATTGATGTGGAGTATAGTATAAACATCAGGGAAAAAATTAACATTTATTTTTTCGGGGGCTACTTTTCAAGCTTGCCTCCATGAAAATAACATTCTAAAATTTGTTTTGCATGGAACTCTATGCAAATTTACAGGGGCTCTTTTCTGATTTTTTGGGGCTCTTTTAGGCATTTTGGGGGCTAATTCACATATTTTTCACTGATAAACATTGAAGTACATTGTTGAGGAAGTTGGAAAATATAAGAAACAGGATGAGTTGAAAGAAAACTTTGCATTCTTCATGCTGTATTATCTAACCTTTATGATCATTCACATGATAAAACTTTATCAAACACAATTCTGTAGAAACTAAATACCAAATCATTAATAATATGGCATTCATATACATGTATAACCCATTCTTGAGCACTTTGAAATAAGTAAATACTTTACCTAATTCAGTGAACAATTTTTTTTTTTTTTTTTTTTTTTATAATCAAAATTTGTCTGGTTTGAATAACTTAGTTACAATTCCAAATTTCCATGCTTTCCTAGCAGTCAGGTAAAACAAATAAACCAACCCAACAAATGAACTTAGCTCGTTTTCAGAGTTGTGTTGTAGATTCAACTATTGGGAGAGGAGGGGGGGGGGCATATGGCATCTCAGTCAACATCTTATACAAGATCATTCAAACGAATGAAATAAACAAAATGGAATGAAATCTGAATAACGAGAAAGCTTGGAGTGCCTATCAAGGCTAATGGCTCTTACAATTGATGCGTCCTAAACGTGACGAAGCATTCTAGATCTGAGCTTCACCGCAAAGTTGTTGAATTATAAACATTCTACAAATGGAAGTGAATGTAAATTATAATTGATTGTAAAGCCCACATCCTCATTGAGTTTACAAACATGAGCGTAAAGGAACTCTCGTGGGATAAGAAGAAAATAAAGATTATTCCTAAGAGGCATAATATGCCTGCAAACAAAGTTGGCTCGAGTGGATGCTGAAAAATCAGTGAAAGTTGGACACAACTCCAATGAGGTATAAGGCAAATACATTTTTTTTAAAGTTGAGATCACTAATGATGCAGGACACTCCAATTGGCAATGCAGTCACGATGTGTGGGACTACTTTTTTCATTTAAATGTGGGCTAAAGAACTCCTTTCCCCCTGTTTTGAGTTAACTCTTGTGAAAGTAAATAAGTTAATGACTTTCTGGCTCAGATGATACTGTCTTGATGATACAACTGTATCAGGCCTACATGTTTATCATGGGAACATTTTAATATTTTATAGAATACCGGTAGGTCAAAAATTGCAACATTTTGAAACGGTGATCGTTACTCAAGTCGGTAAGAAAGTTGTGCCATGTGCAAAAGTTTCTTGATGTGAAAATGGCCGTCATCTACAATTTTCATGTCATGAAGTGTTTTTTTTTTGTACGCAATTTAGTACCCTACAGGAAATTCCGATGGTGAGTTACTTCATTTTCTGATAGTTCATTTGAAATTGAGGGTATTCACCTGGAGAATGAATCTGAATATGAGTGGAATGTAAGATAAGATGTGTGTACAGTAAAGATGGGAAAGGAAAGAAGTTTGACAAGTGCTTGAAATGCAAAGCAGGAAAGCAATATTTGCTAGAAGCAACTCGTATAACAAACTTATTGGTTGGTATGTAACTCGATTGAGTAGCTCTTGCAGGTTCATGCAAGGATATATTACTTCTATTTGTCTAACTTTTGAAATAAACAGAAGATATTATGTGTTATATATACACCCACCCCCCCCCCCCCTAACCCAATTTTCTCTCTTTTTTTAAGAAAGGCAGAAAAAAGATGTGAGAAAGAAGAGAAGCAATAATGGTATAAAGCAGACTGTGACATCGGTTGGCACTCATTCGATTAAGTCATTCTTTTTAGTTCATGTGAAGAAATTGTCCATCTGCATTTTAACCATGATAGTGACACGAAATGCACACCCATCCCAATAGGAGGATAATCATTCTTGAAAAGAAACGAAAAGAAGAAAGGCACATACTTAAAATGCCAATCAAGCGAACGAAATTGGTTGAAAGCATCGAGCAATAACTGACAATTGGTTAGCAGGAGAAGCTATGCCTGAAGGCGATGTCTGACCTAGAACACGTTGAAAGTCAGCGCTGGCGTCTTCCAAAGATTGAGGAGAAATTAGAATGTGTTAGAAATTTGATGGTGTGGATGGTTTGGTGTTTTTAAAAGCTATATATGGAGTCTGCTCTGGTTCTCTGCTATGAGATGGGAACTTTTGTGTCAGGAATGCTTTTGGATAGTTACCCCCCCCCCCTCAAGGGTTTATGAAAATAAAGAGGCAATACTAGTCAATTGCAGCAAAGAAATTGGTTTATAACACCAATAGACGATGATATAGACAGACCGAAAGATTGACAAAAGGATGAATGAGGGAGCTTGACATGGATTTATCTAAGTATGTTTGTATGAATATTTAGGATGAGAAACAGGGAATAGAATTGAGAGTGGTAGAAGACAAGAAAGAAGAAATAGAGAAAACATTAATATTGCACGCTTGGAGCTAAAGTACAGACAGAAAGAGAGGGAGAGAAGGAAAGGGACAGATTTATAATGAAAGAGAGCCAGATGGAGGAAACAAGTAATTGAGGGAAAGAGGGAAAGAGAGATAATTTTGTAGAGAGATATGGAGACACAAAGAGGGAAAAGGAGAGGGAGAAAAAGAGAGACAGAGAAAGGAGATATGAGAGAAGAGATAGAGAGTGAGAGAGAGAGAGGGGAGAGAGAGAGAAAGAGAGGATAGAGAGAAAGGGAGAAAGAGATGAGTCAGAGAGAGGGAGAGGGAGATAGAGGGAAAAGAGAGAGATAGGGAGAGAGAGAAAAAAAGACAGACAGAGAGAGATTAAAAGGAGAGAGAGGGGGGAGAGAGAGAGAGAGACAAGATAGAGAGGGAGAGAGAAGAGAGAGAGGAGAGAGAGAGAAAGGGAGAAAGAGAAATGGAGAAAGAGAGAGTCAGAGAGAGGGAGAGGGAGATAGAGGGAGAAGAGAGAGATAGGGAGAGAGAGACAAAACAGAGACAGAGAGAGAGAGAGGGAGAGAGATAAAAAGACAGAGATAGAGACTGAAATGTAGGGTTATGGATATATATTGACGGACATACAGGCGGAAGGCAACAGGATAAACAGAGCAATGCATTACAGGAGAGAAAAGCAAAGCATTCATTTACAAATTGATCAGGTATTGAAAACCTTCTAGAAGTGGGTCGAATATAAGCAAATAGGAAAGGGATCGTCACACTTGCAGTTGCCATGGTAATAACATGGTTATGCCAACCGTCTTTGGGAGTGGTAACTCCTTGCCGGCTCATAGGAGTTGCAGGGATGTGCATGTGTAGAAAAGAGTTTCCTATTCTTTCTCTCCAGTATGTAGGATGGAAGGAATTATCTATCAATGAAAACTTTATCTCAGTCAAGAAAATGGAAAAAGGGAGTTCAGTGTTTTCAGGAAAGAGAGCAACTAGGGTATATCCACTACAAACATTTTATTGAAGGTCTACATCTTCTGCTTCTACATCTAAATCTCTCTGTCCCTCTGTCTCTCCCTCTTTATTATTTTCTTATTCTCTCCCTAACACCATTTTTGTCCTGCTTTTATTACTTTTACCACTTCCATGTGTACTGCATCTGCAACTACTACCTCTGCATATACTACTTCTACGTCTACCACTACTTCATCTACTACGTCTACTACTTCTACATCTACTACTTCTACATCTACTACTTCTACATCTACTACCTCTGCATATACTACTTCTACGTCTACCACTACTACATCTACTACGTCTACTACTTCTACATCTACTACTTATACATCTAACTCTTTTTGTCTCTCCCTCTCTTTCAGTTTTCTTATTCTTTCCCTCACACCATTTTCCTCCTGCTTCTACATCTACTACTGCTACATCTACTACTTCTACGTCTACTTCTTCTATGTCTTCTATCTCTACTATTTCATCTTCTACTTCTTTGTCTACTACTTCTACCTCTACTATTTCTATTTCTTCTACTTCTTCATCTAATACTTCTACATCTACTACTTCTACATCTACTACTTCTACATCTACTACTTCTGCATCTACTACTTCTACATCTACTACTTCTTCATCTACTACTTCTTCATCTACTACTTCTACATCTACTACTTCTGCATCTACTACTTCTACATCTAGTACTTCTACATCTACTACTTCTATGTCTTCTATTTCTACATCTACTACTACTACTTCTACTACTTCTACATCTTCTACATCTACTACTTCTACATCTACTAATTCTACATCTACCACATCTACATCTACTAATTCTACATCTACTACTTCTACATCTACTACTTCTACATCTACTACTTCTACATCTACATCTACTACTACTACATCTACTATGTCTACATCTACTAATTCTACATCTACTACTTCTACATCTGCTACTTAACCATCTACTGCCAATAATGTTGTGTCTACTGCAGATGCTTCTTTTAATTGTAAACAACTTTGACATTTTCTTGAACTTTAACAATGGTGTAGTGGAGAATTTCCTGATAAGTTTTCTTATTTTATCGGGGAAGGGTGAGACATCTACTTTAATGCACAAGATATATTCTGCAGAATTATTATCATAATGCCATATATATCTTTGTCCAAAGAAGATAGATTATCTATAATCAGCATATGAACTTGCAACGACCCGGCATGTCTGGTTAAAACAAAAGATCATCAATTTCATGATGCGTACGTTTCGCTAAAAAGCAATCTTTTCTCAGAAGACGAGCGAGAGCCAAAAACGTCAGCATTCGGAGAAGCTATCATTACTTACCATTTGACCCACTAAGATCAATTTTCTTTCAAATGGAGGGAAACGTTATCCCTCGTTGGGAGAGTAGGAGAAATCTGAGTCGTCTGTCGATTCTTGGTGTGAGAAGAATCCGTTGTAGATAGGTTTCTCTCTCCCTATCTCTCTCTCCTCTCTCACACTCTTTGTCTCTGTCTGTGGCTGTGTTTCTGTCCCTCTCTTCCTTTCCCCATTTCTCTCCCTCACACAACTTTCTCCCCACTCTTTTTGTCTTCTCCCACTCCTTTTGTCTTTCTCCTACTCTTTTGACTCCCCTCCCTTTATCTTTATCCTTTTCATCCTTTTTTCCCCTTTTTTCCCCTTTTCATCCGCACTCTCTCAACTCTCTCATCTGTATTCTACCTCTCTCTACCTCTTCCATCTCCCCCTCTCTCCTCCTCTCTCCCCCTCTCTCCTCCTTTCTCCTTCTCTCTCCTCCTTTCTCCTCCTCTCTCCTCCTCTTTTTGTCACTCCCTGACCTTTTTTTCCATTCCCTTTCCCATAAACTACTTGGTTCTACTTACTGGGGTCCTGTTTCATAAAATTTGTGATCAATAACAAGTCACAATAACTGTCATCAGCTCCTGAAATCATTGCATTTAATTTGCTGAGATAAAAATTTGTCATAAAAAGATAGCAATTGTTATTGATAATAGGTTTGTATGAAAGAGGACCCTGTGTATAACTAAAACAGACCTCTGCTCTGTAACAATGAAATTCTAGAGTTGTTATTCTTTTCTTTTTAATTTGTCATCCTTTGTATGCTTTATAAATTTAGTTTCTTATGTGAGTCTGTGCTGCTTTTTTGTTGTTTTGGACATACACCTTAGTGTTTCACTGTATCACAGTTTTTGAAAATAGTTACATCTAGTAAAACAATAACAATTCTCAAGCCCAAAGGTACTGAAAAAATGCTTTGTTTTTTCTCTTTTTTTCTCTCTCATTGGTTTGTTTATTTTTTTTTAATATTTGTATTTATTTACTTACCATGGAATTAGGAAATGTGACCCTACCCCCTTTGACAAAATCTGGTATCCAGCCTGGCCGGCTGTTGTATATATTCCCAGGTACGTGTTAGTGCATGATCAATAGGAATTCAAGGGCAGCGACAAACGCTGGTTGTTATTGTTATTGTTGGCCTATTTAAGCTTGTACTTCAAAAGTGTGTTCATTTTAGATGATTCTAACAGAAGGAGGTCCAGGGGTGGTTTTATGCTAGAGAAACAATGTTATTATCATAACAAATCAATATTAGGACAGGTCATCTGTAAATATCTGCGTTCACATAAAATTAAAAGAGACATATATGCGCAAGCACCAAACATAAATTATATTTCTGTGCAATTTAAATTTCTTATGTCATTTGGTATTGTTTCCCCTAGCATAATTTTCAGAATACGGCTACAGAATTAAGCAATACCAAATAAAGCTGTTGGCTTGACTAAGAAGCAAGGTCTCGTATGAAGACTAGTAGGGATGCTATTAAGATATATGTGTCAACTGTTGAGCCCCACAGACCCCTTTAGACTGCGTCTGTTGAATAGTTTATGAGCAGGGATCTCATATAAGGGTGGCGGAAGGTTAGCCCCAGGTATTTATAGGCACGTTTCTTTAAGGTCTGCATTTCTCAGAGACGTTCTTCAAACGCATCTCTAAGCAATGGTGGTATTCAATTATTCATGCTTTCACCCAGTTTGTATAAACTATATTTTAAATAACTGGATTATCTGTTGAACATGATATTGTGTCTACATACTGAATGTGTATTTTGCTTTGATTGTAAGTTTTTTTTTATAGGTGTTCTTAAGAAACTCATATCCATATTATAAATATTCATTATCAATTTAGAAGGCATCATTATTATCAACATAGAAATACAGTATGTAGAAAGAATATAAACATTCAGTGGATTAGGATTTTGATTCTTCATAGAGGTGTCGTGGTTGAGTGGTTTGAGCGCTTAGAGACATTTGTATTAAGCGCTATATACAAATTAAATATTATTATGATTATTATTAAGGTTGTCGGTTGCAAGGCATTAATTTACATTTGCCACTCCATATCCAGTAGGGAAATGGGGACCTGGTAGGATGACAAAAGCATTTGTGATGGTAATTGCCATATGCCCTCACAGTGATCATATGGTAGGAATACTCCCCAGGGAGTGGAGAGGGTGGACATTGTGTGAGAGTGATTGCGATAACCTGGGAAATGATAATAACTGTTTAATGCTTAGAGTTGGTATTTCGTATTAATTATTATTATTATACACTTGTGAAATGATAGGGTTCAGTCACACTGTAAGATGAGCAGCCATGGGGTGGAATGATAGGGTTCAGTCACACTGTAAGATGAGCAGCCATGGGGTGGAATGATAGGGTTCAGTCACACTGTAAGATGAGCAGCCATGGGGTGGAATGATAGGGTTCAGTCACACTATGAGATGAGCAGCCATGGGGTGGAATGATAGGGTTCAGTCACACTGTGAGATGAGCAGCCATTGGGGGGAATGATAGGGTTCAGTCACACTGTGAGATGAGCAGCCGTGGGGGTGGGTAAGATGCGGTTCTTGTTATTAGCATTGTGGTGTACACACAGTTAAGTACTTACTCTCTTCCTCTCTCTTTCTCTCTCCCTCCCCCTCTCTCTCTCTCTTTCTCTCTCTCTCTCTCTTTCTCTCTCTCTCTCTCTCTCTTACAATCTTCCATTACAGGAGGGTATCTTTATATGTATTATCTGTGTCCTAGGGCGCTTTGGGATGAGTGCCAATATTCCGATCCCCACGAGGTGTTTCCATTTTCATGCAGCAACATTCAACAAAACAGGAAGAGCCTGGAGAACACCTTAGCATCCATTGTTGTATTTCTATATGCAGTACTTTACAAAATGGCATTAACTCTTTCAGTGCCGCAACCATCAACAGTATACCCTTTTGTAATCATGAAAAGCTTTTCTGTTTCCTAAAATATGACAGTGATGACAGATATTGCAATATGGAAAAGCAATTAAAAGCTTGTTTCATTAAAGCATATATATATATATATATATATATACTACTTGGTCTACATTTTCATATACTTGTGGCAAGTTAAGGGTTAAAAATATACCATCCATTGAGTTATAAAAATGGTGTCGCAAATCCTTCTCCTGAATGGAAACACAGCTTCTCTGCTGAATTATAGATTATTGAAACACAGCTCCTAAATGTTTATCTTCCTCTCTATTTTTATAATGTGAAGGCCAGCGCTCTTAGAGATAAGTGACCTACTTCAAAGTAACACCCATTATATCACCTCTTTAGAAGCCGCTTTCTATATTTGTTTTCCTCCATCTACATATCCTTGCAGTCACCGTGCTTTAGTTCGAGGGTGATATGATTTGGGCTGATGTAGTAATTGGAAACAAACACTTGCTTCTCGATTCATCTTACTTTTATTATCTTAGATGTAGACTAAGAATAAATTGCTTTGTTATTGTATACCACTCATATTTTATGATTTTTAAATAAGTTGCTGTGAGTAAAATTCTTATGGGGAAAAAATGAAAGTGCTCTAATTTAATCTGCTTTATTTTTATTCTATCAGTATCAGGACTTACCATGAAAATAGTGACAAGCATTTTCAGAAAATGACAAGACATTATAATTCTCAGTTGGATATCCACATTCAGTGCTTTACCATAAGTTTTTGTAAGTGTTTGTGACCTTGTTCATTAATTGTGTTTGTAGACATTCACAGAGTTTACTTAAATCTAATGTACAGTTTTTGCAAAAGTCATGTATTAAGTAGAAAATAAATTGTTTTCTTACAAACATCAGAGGAGAGAGTCAGTCAGCTATCCCCCTCCCAGCAACAGCAGGTGACGCCAATTATGTAATAATCATGATATTAACGACATCAACCAAATTCATTATTTTAAAATGCATCAATATTTCTAAAATTTGTGAATGTGAGGTAAGCTAAGAAACAATTTTGATCTTTTTTGGAATGATAAATAAATCAAACTGAATCAAATAAACTCAAAGTTTTGTTTTTCTGAACTCAAGGTACATTCTAATAGACTGGTGACTTTCTAAGCGAGCAAGCAATTACTCAAAACCCTCACAAAGTCTTTTGATCCTGTCGGTGATGCTGAAATAATTCATGTCAGATTGATCTAAGGTAGATGTGGACTGAGCAGAGAACCTTATTTTACCTTTGACTCTTCATGGTGCTCTTAACATCTTCTGGAAAACAACCAAAACTTAGACAGCCGTAGAAGATTGTCAGTTGAGAGACAGAAGAGCGTTAAGTCTATGTTGAATGATGTAAGGTAACATCCTTTCTGATCTGAAGCAGATGAAATGCTTGATTTGTTTGCATGCCTAAGAGAGTTGATAACCCTGAGGCGCAACATATGGTTTCTTCCACATGTTGCACAAGGAATGAACATGGTAGAAATACAATTTTCACCCGATCGTGTTTATTACGCTCTGACATTTGAAGGAGCATTGCAGGCTTCTCAGAACGAGTATCCAAATAAAGTGGCATTGGATTACCCGGGGGGCGTCAGATTGGCAATCATGATGCAGTATGTTCTCTGACGGAGGAATGGGCCACGGAATCAGATTCAGAATGGAGCCAAATTACGAATAATGACGACTCTGATCGCGATGCATCCATTTTTCTCGGTTTCCCTCTTTTTTATCGTGGTGTCTCGCGAGGATTGCAAATTTTCAGTTTGGTAAAAGATGACCCTCTGTGAAATGTTCCAAGCGGTGACTGATGTCGCTCAGCCGGCGAACAGTGCCCTCCGTTCGAGCAACAAATCTGCCATCATGTTCGGTCTGAGCCATATATCTGCATATTGATGAAGGAGAGCTAGGAAGGAGTGAGAGAGGGGACGTGTTAGATGAAAATGTGATGGGTTTTGGAGGGTGTTTGGAAACAAGAGACTCGCTGTAGCCTGACTGACGCAATGGACTTTGCAATTGAGTGCCTTTAAAGGTCCTGTTGTTTATTTTCAAACACAATGAGAGGATGGAAAGATGAAAAAGACAAATTTTGACAGAGAAGAAATCCTGGTAAATATGATTTTTTTTTTAAGGGAATGGGGAGGGGGGGGGGGTGGCTGCTGGAATTTCCCCATGTGCATTCACTTCTGGATATGATCAGAGTGAAATCCCGCATCCTTGCGACTCTTACCTTTACTGTACAGTGTAGTGTTCAAGGCCTTTAAAGCCTGTCTGCACTAGTTTGGCCAGGAGGGATTAGACCTCCATGCGCGGTCGCTGACAGGTGATCATCTCATCAAATCAGCTCTCAATTAACATAAGAAAAAGGGGATCAATGGGGGACCGACAGATACCACTGAGGCATTGTTTGCTATATAGAGGGTGCAAGTAGCTACAAGTCATGCAGTCCTGCTTTAAAGATACTATGTCCCTTTTGCAGCCAACATCAAATTCTGTAGACACTATTTAGTGACTGACTGACATCTTTTTTTCTTTGGTAATAACATACATAAATGAGCTGTAACAGGTTCATGAGCATTGTGATTGCTATCAGTAAGTCGAATAGACAACAAACGATTGTCATTTTCTCCCTCAATGCCATTTTCACGCCCTTTCTTTTTTAAGGAAATTCTTAAATAGTATCATCTTTCAAATGCCGTTGGAATTTAACCTTTTCATTTTTTTTGGCCTGCAAGTAGGACATACGTGTAGTCCCTTTAAGAGGAAGATAATGTCATTGTATTCAGGTAACCCTGAAAAATCAAAAGGAAGCATACAAAATGATTAGTGCTTTCAGGAAGCGTCATTGCACTCTGCAACATAATGGCTGTTCATCCTGATGATCTGTTGCACAGTGCTTGCTTGCTCTAATAAATCCTTGGTATAAGAGTTCATCCTTTGGCCAATATGCAATAAAATCTGCTAGACTTTTATAGAGTTTAGTATCTATAACACAAGGCAGGACATCAATTTCATAATGTCTGTAAAATCAACCGATATCATGTCATCAATGTCTTCATTTTATTTACTTAAAGTATATCATCTTTTATTATGCATGCAGTGTGATAGAAGATCTGTGTATTATGTAACACCGAGCACATTGGTTTCATATTCAGTGTCATAAAGATTTAGTTACAGTATAGTGTTAATGTAAAGCATGTTTGTAGATCATGCATCAATTTGCTCAGAGCCAGGAGGTCATAAATCACATTGCCATTTTGTGAAAATGGACATAAAAATGAAAATGCACCTTATAAAAGATATTACTATGGACATGAAGACTGTTCATTCGTGTCTCCTTAAATCAAGATTAATGTATCTTGATCTTCGGAGTATTTGCTGAAACTAGCCATGTCAGACACGTTGCCCCGGGGTGCGAGATAGGACTCTTGTAGCGTGCCCCCACTTAACACAATTATACAATTAACATTACATTTAATTAAAAAAAAGAAGCGATTAAAATTACTCTCATGTTATGGGGGGAAAATATTATATATTATAAATCAATTAATTTGGTCGATCCAGGTTGATGGCACAAAAATGGCACTACTGGACAGAGATCCTAATAATTACAGAGCTTGGTCTTGCTGCTCTGTTCGCCAGCAGTTTAAGGATATGGAATCCTGCGGCACTTTACTTACAAGAAGCCCGTAACAAAATACTTGATGAATTAAAATATCCCATCCTTCAATTTGTGAATAACAAAAGTGTGAGACAAATATCTATTCTTGACAAACAAGTCTCCAATTTTGTTATTAAGGCCTATAAAACTTGTAATTCAAGCATCAAGAGAAAAATGTGAGACAACGTGTTCTCAAAAACAGATTTAAAAACCTAAATTTGGGAGTAAATGGCAAGAAACGTGTAAAAGAAGCGCGAAGAGCAAAAATATCAGACAATTTATGCATTTTTTGACATGCAAGTAACCAACTTTGTGAAACGCATGTCTGCGAAACGTGTAATATTATCCTCAAGTACAGAAGCTAAGTCAGATTTGCCTAGGAAACTTTTACACAAAAAAAAGCCATCAGCCTGTCCTAGATAAGCTAATGTTTCACTCTCCCGGCTCACCACCCCTCCCCCGTCCAGTCAGCGCTAGCTCATCCATCTTAAGACAGTATTTGAAGATGTCCTTTCAAAGACTCTTGAAAAGGAAATTGATTTCTCATCCGCATGTCCTACTTTATCAGGGTGTTGTCTGCGGGCTCTAGCTGGTGTTCTGACCTAACTCTTTATGACCCAAGTCTGAATGCTCCATTTACTAGGGGTTAGATCGAGAGAGCTGAAGTGCACCCAAAAGTAGACCAATCTATGCATTGTACTGTAAGACAGTGCGTTGTTCATGTACATGTAGATGTGCATTACCCGTGCTCACATGAAGACAGTCAGTGCATGGGAACGGGACGAGCAAAGTAGAAATGACACTTCTTCTTGTCGAGAGGCATGGCAATATTTTAGTAATCGACCTACTTTTCATATTCCTGTATTGTTGAATGAATTTAATTCCCATACTGAAAATTTATCTGGTTCATTGAATGATATTCATATGAGGACAGCGCTGGAAAGTACCAGCTCTAAAAAAATGTTATCTGGTAAAAGAGTTTTGACCCGTCATAGTTTTGTTTCTCTTCTGATGATGTGCTGTATCCCACGTTATGAAGTGTTTCATAATTGTTGGTTAACTCTTCTTATGCCACAGAAATGTCTCCCCGTGTCCGATCGTCTTTATCATGTTATAGATATACTTTGAGATGATTAAACTGCTTCTAGAGCAAGACTAATATATATAGGTGTTATAAGGGTTATCAAGACCGTGAATGGACAATTTTGTAATCCTTTGTGATGCACCAGGGCGAGGGTTGCACTATTAAGCAATGCTTCCTTGTTGCAAAGGAGCGATTGTGCAAATTGGTACTGTTGGTAAATGAAAGGTTATACCCATCATAAGCCAGTCTAGGCATCTAAAGGGTTAAAACATTTATCTAGCTTGTGATACTATCTACTCTGTATTATCTACATGACCTCGGCAGCCCCAATATGAAGTACATGAGCATTATATCATCTCCTAGTACAGGCACAAGAGCCTGTGTGTGAACGATGAATATGAAATACACCTGCACAGAATCAACTCGCTATCACCCAACGATTCCTGCCTTCGTACTTTACCCCTCGTAAACCTCACTGTACTTTATAGGTTCTGTAAATTGAGCATCCATTAACGCTTTACAAGCTAGAAATTTTCAGCTGTCCCCTCATCCTGTCATATTTTTTTCCTTATCTCCTGCGGTCTTTTGCCTAAGCTTACCTATAGCAGGGGAAGAGAATTAAAGGCACGCTATAAAGATGTCAAGATCTCAGGATGCCTAATGCGTATATGTACAAGCTGGTGAAAGAATGTAGAGGTGTCTAGGCATAGTGGTTCATTCACTTGACTCTTAATCGAAGGGTTGGGGGTTCGAATCCAGGCCCGGCATTAACTTCCTTTTGGCAAGACATTACTTCACATCAGCCACTCTCCATCCAGTTGTAAATGGGTACCTGATATGCAAGAGCGCTACCTATTTAGCTGCCCACTATGACCGGGATAATAATTTTGGAGCACCAGAATTGTCACATCAGACAGACCTGAGCTACCGGTATATAAGACGCCATTATTAATTATTATTACAAACAGGATTGTCTCAATCTCCTGGACATTTTCTACCCCACCATACAAGCTCTTTGAAAAATAATCCTAGCAAATGTATTATACTCATATTTATTCCCCTACAATTTATACATACTTTTTATCTTAGGATATATTTTTTGTAATGACAGAATGTCTTTTTTTAAGCCATGTTCTATCTAAACCTTAATAATTATCAGCTATGTTATCTTATATAGGGACATTGCGCTTCAAATATTTGTTTGTGTATGCACTGTTCCTACTATGCATTATATCTCTATGTAACCCACTGAATATCTGTAAACAATTATTTTACATGTTGAATAAATAAAACAAACAAACAAACAAATATATAATAGATATTGACTGCTCATTTTGTTTGGTCACGGTTGTAAATATATCCCCATCAGTGTTATTTTTAATGGCAGGTAAAGCAGGTAACTCTGTATACTGTGCAACACCCTCAAGGTCTGTGCTACCTCACAGTCTGGCATTGATGAATCTTAAGGGCGAATCACCCTGTCACCTGTGCATTGCAGAATGACACAAAATTGTCAATGATTATTTGAACAATTAAGTGACTTGGTGGCTGGTAGTAAACATGCCATTTTTATCGCAATACCCATAATGTGACCCCCATAAAAGCTGTGTGGAACCCTAGCTATGTACATGAAATCAATTTCAATCTTGCAAACACTGTTTAGAGGATATCTTTAAAGGCAATCTTTAACAATGTCTCCAGTTTTACGAATCTGAGATGCATGGCCCTACATGTTATCAGTGTCTGTGATATGGTGTAATATTGAAGCGCTAACAAAAAAATTGTGCTTCAAAAGTGATCATGCAGTGCTTTGAAAAGGAAAAATCTTTGAGTGACCGGTTTTACCATACTCATTTCCCCAATAGACTGTAGTGTTGTTCAAAACCGTTTGGCAAATGGTTTTTGACGTTTCTAATTCCAATGATAAATTTCTTGATAATCAGACAGGCTTGTAAAAGTCATGGGGTTTCTGACTGACCTAAAGGTTTATAATTATGATTGAGCATGAGCTAAATCCAGGGTTTTGTTTAGAATCTGAGGCAAAGATACCCAATCCCTTTAAGGGTATAGAAGTAGAGGATCGTGGTTTACAAAGTCCAGAGCACTGCTATCTGGACCTTTCTGTTCTCAATACATGGGGATAAAATGCGAAGGCTTTTGTTGTTGTCCAGATGCGATATTTTAGGAAGTTTACGGTTGATAAATCAGCTGGCATTCTCGGCTCTCGATCGTCCTCTTCAACCTGAAGATTTCCTGTCTTTCCATCTCAGCCTATGTAACCGATAGCAACGGGAGATGTCTGGTCTCCTTAAGTTATGAAACCCTGAGGCAACAATGAAGGATTATGAAGACCTGCTGTATGATGAAAGATATATTAATGTTAGTATGATGAACATGTTTTTTGGTTAACATGCATGTACATTTATTATTTATGAACTTTAAACAAATTTTATTTGTTTAATTTTGAAGTCATTATGTATGTGTCATGTAGTAGGAGAATTAAAGGACTACAATTTATAGCATGCAAGATTTCAGGTAGCAATATTTTTTTAATGACTCTTTTCTGAAAGGTAAAAAGAAAGATAGTGAAATTTTCATTATATGACCATTGTTGGTATGTAAAACAAACAACATACTGAAACATAAAGTTGATGCCCCTTCTTGCTTTAAACAGACAATTTTGTCTTATAAATAGAATGTTAATATCCAATAAATATTCAAGCTTTCAGTTGTCATTTTTCTAGGGTTAAAAAAATAAGAGTCATCACAATTTCAGGTTGGAAATTAAAAAATAGGGCACATCGTGAGGGGTTGCTTATGTAAGGTTTGCCAATTAGGTTTTTAAAGGGGTGTTAGGAGGGCCATGGGCCGGTCATAGCCCCTAACTCTAACAGTGCTTTGTATGTAAAAACTTTCCATTTGCAATAAGTGTTAGGGGCAAATAAATTGCACAATCCTTCATATATTATTGATTTAAGTATCTATGTTTTATCAAACATATTAGACAAGCAGGCTGGTAACTTTGATTGTATTACCCCCTGATCCCAGGAGAGATTGCCAGTCCCATCTACAGTGATTGGTGTAACCAATGATAGCCTACCAGACTCTACCCTCAGTCGCAAATACTTAATTTCGTGTTGGCAATTACTCCTAGTAGCCCCTCAAGAGCATAAATGGAAACAAATTGATGGAAAGGGAATATTGATCGTACGGGATGAATTGCATCTTGTCTCCCTCAATCACGACAAGGGAAGCTTCACACTGCTTAGCGTTGTGTATGCAGTAGAACAAAATAAATTCTTGAAATTTTTGAAAAAGCGAAGTATTCACACAAATCCTCAAATTTGAGTAGTGACTTAGCTATAGATGTTCACTCCCGGCAAGCGAGAACACAAAGAGGATGATGGCGGATGTGGGATTGTGCACATGAACCCTGGGAAGGTGATGTATTGGGGTGGGGCATGCATGAATCATGAATGTGACGTTTTAAGTTTCCGATGGTGGCGTAGTTTAGATAAACTAGCGAATAATAGGTAGATACATTGACCTATTGTGGTAAATCAGTTTACTACCATATCAAAATGTATGCATGTTTCTTTCCTAGTGACGGGGTATTCCATTAATCTGTTATTAATATATAAACTACTTTACTTTGAATCCACTCTTGATACTTGATGTGTTGCTATGTCGGGCAAGCCTTCAGATTGTCAAGAACAACCTTTTTATTAATGTATCCATACAATTTGTTGCCATGAGGTCCCCAGGAAAGAAACATCCATGAATTTGAATATAAACAGGTCTAGTGGAAGGTACATAAATAAGTGGTCTAGAGCTTGCCAATTACTATAGCTGTGTGAGTGGGACTATGGCTGAAGAATATCCCATTTCTGTTTTTGTGCTTTCCCCAAGGGGTAGTTTCTACGGCTATATATTTGTTTACATCATGAATAGTTAACAGATCAATGCGTTTTGTGTATCACATTGTGATCATTATTTGTTTGATGTCATCTGTTTATTCTGTTTTATTGAAACAGGGTAGCCCCGTCAGTAATCAAAGTACTGTTTTCCAGGGGGCCCTGAAAACAAATGCAACATATATGAAGAAACAAACTACTTGAATAATATAAACAATATAAACATCATCGAAAACATCAATACATAGTAACATATAACAGAAGATAAGTAAAGAATAAGAGTGAATAATGAACAAAGCCATAGTAACAATGATAAATTTCAATGAGCAATTTCAAATTGATAAAAATAACAATGATGAATGACAATTTAAAGCTGAGTTAGATGACTCCAAAAATTATCTAGTGGCATCAAAAGATCTCTATCATTCATACACTGGGCTATGAAACAAGAATCCACTCCACAGAAAAGAGACCAATGTCATGGAAAACAGAGCAAAGATCTGTTTGTAGCTAGAGGAGCAGTAAGTCCTAGTGATAAGTACAGGAGTCCTTCTGGATTGTAACGGACGATGTTTTTGGAATGTATACAATCTACACGTAGGTATTGTGATGACACTCTGAGAGATAATTAACACCTCTTCAAACAAATGTACATTGTGTGCATTCCTAGGACGTTTACATTGTGAATTTAACTCGTAATTAAAACTTACTTGCAATGATTGAATATGTTGATGGATTATTGACAACTCGTCAAATTATCAGTGCATTTTTGTTTAGAACTATCATACAGTAACTTGTCAAGGTGTCCAAACATACATGTACATGAGTTTCATTTAAAGATAAAGTTGAGTTCTGGTCATGCGAATGCATTGTGAAAGAAAAGGTGTGGAATTGATCAGAAAAAGTTGATCGTGAAGCATGTAGGTATTGGTGTGTACTGCAAGGTTCGGGAGTCATCAAAATCATAATAAATTGGCCCAGTCTACGTAAAGTAACAAGCACTGTACACAGAAAGATGTATATGGGACTACACAAATAGTGTCGGGCTAGTACTACCTTGATTTCCTTATCTTTCTATGCTCATTACTCAGCCAGTATACATTTTCCACCAAAATTGTTTGGCACATGACATTTATATGTAATCTTGAACATTCAGTGTAAATTTTGTTTAATTCTGTGAGAATTAATTTTCTTTTTTTTACCAGAACTCAAATTTATTTTTAATGATAGTATTTGACTGTGTGCAGTCTCCTAGTCTAAAACCTGACCCAATTTCACTCATAGGGTTCAGTATACAGGATACTCTTTGATGTGAAGAGGGTTAGGATGTTTATATCTGGGCCTAACATGATACCAATCTATCGCTGTCACGATCACTATCCTTGACTTATACTCGTAAGTGTTATTACATATGAGAGCACTCAAACATATTTGAGCCCAGGCCAAAGTATGTTCCGTCTACGTGTGAGTACATGTAACATCTTCTTCAAGTCCCTGGTATGTCTGGTTTAAAGGTATTACAAAGTTTTGTTATGGGGTTATGAATTTGGTTCAAATTAACATATTGGAAGCATATGCGTTCCTACAATATTCATTGATCGTTGTCCCGGTTGAAATCGAGTTTAAAGTTATGAAATTATAAATAATAAACTCTTTATGTTGTATAGCTCCCTCTCAAGGTCAAGATATCAATTTAGCTATGAAACAATGTTTCTTGACTAAAATCGACCGATTAGCTATTCCCGTTTGGATATTATATGTCACAACTACATATTCTGAGATTTTCATGGTCGCAGCTACCATTGTACGGCCGTAGGCGCTATTTGAAATTTATCAAAATTTACCGGGAGCACCGGTAAATTTTTTAATTAAATTTTTCTCGAAAACAGAAGTGTTTTAGGGGTTAATTTTTGTGGTGCTTATAATACATTCACAGGGGCATCTAAATATATCAAAATTGTAAAGATTCACTATCCACCCAATTTTCAAAATTTCCCAAAACTTTGTATTACCTTTAATGCTACCTTGATTTCTCTTCTACTTTTGTTGTTGGGAATTTTTTTAACCCCCAACTGTTTTGCATGATTGTTTTAATTTAATTTTATAATTGCCTTGTTATAAAATTTATAATGAAGCTTCCAGTATCAGCCTGTATTTGGGATTGGCTGCTTGATCTGCATATCAATAAAATACAAGTGAGAAATATCCTTGAACCGGAAGGGATTCCACCTGCAACATCTACTGATGTCTGGACAGCCACTGTACCACTGGGTCATTTCTGGTCCATGGTGAACTATTTTAGATGAATTCATACAACACACAGTGATAGAGAGAATTATAGGCATACTACTGCTATTACTGCTACTACTTCTGCTACTACTGCTACTACTTCTGCTACTACTACTACTACTACTACTACTAAGACGACGGCTACGACGACGACGACGACGACAACGACTACGACTACCAAGACTATTCTACTACTACGACTATTCTACTACTACTGCTACTACTACTTCTACTACTACAATATGTAGTGTAAACTCCTCCCCCTTCTCTGTCACTTCCTCCCCCTTCTCCTCCTTCTCCTTCTCCTTCTCCTCCTTCTTCTCCTCCTCCTCTTACTTCTCTTCCTTTTTCTCCCTTTTTCTCCCTACCCCCTTTTCCCTCTCTTCCCCTTCATCTTCCTTCTCTTCCCCCTTCATCTTCCTTCTCCTCCTTCTCCTTCTCCTTCTTCTCCTCCTCCTCTTACTTCTCTTCCTTTTTCTCCCTTTTTCTCCCTACCCCCTTTTCCCTCTCTTCCCTTCATCTTTCTGCTCCTCCTCCTCCCTCCTCTGCTGTTTGTATGATAGTCCCCTACTCATTTAGTAATACATTCATATCTTGCCCTGAAAGCTGCAGGCTCAACAGCAAACATTTACATCAAGGTCTTATCAACAGAAGGCAACAATTGGACCCGGGCTTGGTTGTCATGGTAATATGTGAATATATTCCCCTACTTGTATTCCATCCTATTCCCCAAATGGACATTGTGTGTCTCACAGATACCTGTGGAGTAAGCCATACATTCACCTCTCTCTTTTGTTGATGAGTCGAGACGCTGAGACGAGATGATGAGCCGAGTCTGAATAGCTTTCCCAGGTCTCCGTGTCTGTATAGTGAATAGTGTCAATCGTCATAGATGCATGCTCTATAACAGTCAAGGCCATGGTCGTACTCTGTTAGGCTTGTGGAATATTCATGATTGATGACGGACTAATGAGGCTGTGAAATGAATAGGATCAATATCTTAACATCTACCGCTGCTTGTTGAGAAGACACCCATATCGCAGCTCAAGTGCTGAATTACATAGAATATATACATTATACATTTCAATACAGAGTAAAACACATGCGATATACAATTTGATATACAATTTGATTCACATTCATATTAACAAAAAGGGCCATTCTTATAACAAAATAATTAAAGAGATACACAAATATAAAGAGAGAAATGGGCGGGGTGTATGACTGATGCTCCAAAGACAATGGCTCCATGCCAATTTAATAACTGAATACAAAACCACAGTCAGCTGTAGACCAAACACCATGCCCAACCCTAACCCCAAACGAAATGATCAATATGATGATGTGATGATGGTGATAGTGATGGTGATGATAGTGATGGTGATGATGATGGTACTGATGAAAGTTGTGTTGATCATCTAATCAAATGTCATCTAATGACATCATTATCTTGCGCAACATGTTCATATCTTACCCTGATAGCTGATTGACAGGTTTGGGGTGTAAAGGCTCTTCCAGGGGGCGTTTCACAAAACTTGTCATCAGTGATAAATGACAGTTGTTGCTATAAGCTATTGAAATCCTTGCTTCCGATTGGTTATCAGCAGATTTGTCACTGATTTTAGTCATTTGTCATTGAAAAAAGGCTTTGTGAAACGGGTCCCAGATTTGATGAGGGAAACTGCTGCAAAAAAGCTGTTGCTACTTTTTAAAGTGTATGTGAATGGCAACAGCGCACTAAAGTCCCTGCGCATATTCACAGAGCCCTGTATTTAAGATACATAAATATGACGCATGTTCCACCTCACGGCATCATAACAAAAACAATGCTGGGGTTTTACCGCATCATATCTGAACAAGTCTTAAGAATCAGAAGATGAAGATGCGTAGAGAATCGAGTGGTGTTGCCAACGCAGTTAATTAGTGTTGCCAATTTGATAGTGATGAATGTCCAGCAGGTGTAGAGCTTTGTAATGTTAATTGACTTGGTAACGTAGCTGTTGTGACTTCTTAAAGAAAATGTTGTTGACGTCGAAGAATCCAGGTCTGTGTGTGCTGAGGAAGGGGGTCAGTTTTACTATGAGCTACCACTGCATATATAACCTTTACCACCATGATCATCACCACCAACATCATCATCACCATCATCACCACCATCATCATCACCACCATCATCACCACCATCACTAATATCATAATCACTATCATCATCATCTTTATCTCATCTTTATTATCATCATTATCATTAAAATCCTCCTCCTCATCGTCATCGTCATCACCATCATCAAGATCATCATTATCATAATAATAAATAATAAATAAATAATAATCTTTTAAAATCCACTCCAAATTTTATTAAGTTATTCGAAAATAGAAATTCTTTTTGCCCAATTGATTGTGAGCCCGGCAGCCACTGAG
Organism: Strongylocentrotus droebachiensis; assembly: GCA_035222895.1. Taxonomy (NCBI): domain Eukaryota; kingdom Metazoa; phylum Echinodermata; class Echinoidea; order Camarodonta; family Strongylocentrotidae; genus Strongylocentrotus; species Strongylocentrotus droebachiensis. The sequence continues at coordinate 264,557 of JAVYIG010000754.1, read as the reverse complement.
CAGCGCTATCACCTTCACCATCACCATCACCATCACCATCACCATCACCATCACCATCACCATCACCATCACCATCACCATCTTGGTACTTGGTTGGGTAATCCCATCACCATATCATCGTCATGACCAGCTCAGGAAATCATCAAAACTGTCATCATCATTCACTTCATCAAAGATGTAATTTATATCATCATCATCATCATCGTTACAATAACGATTGCATGTTATGGTTGCATACTGATGAAAGAACATCCTCATCACCTTCTGTTTCCGTATGAAATGTGCATATATTCCCCTGAAGATGGTATGCTAGCAACCCTTATTCACCTAATCCCTGGAAAGGTTAAGATAAGTTTTGGAGTTGAAATTGCATTTTAAAGAAACCTTCTTGAAACCGCACTTGCGTATGTGATGTGCATGGAGTTCAGAGAGAGGGATCAATGTTACTGCCATGTCCCCCTAGATGTAAGGGAATTTCATTTTAGATTCATATTTTAATGGAAATCTTTACTATAATCATGAGATATGTAATTGCTCATTTAGAATGCATTAATAGTGTCAAGGGAATGAAAATGCACTAATGCAATGGAATCCTACTGTAAGGAATGAGTGCTGCCGCTCTAAACCAACGCTGAAATCTGTAAATTATTTCTTAGAGAACATGTTGAATGATGTGTAGAGTTTTGGTTGTTATGTTGTTCTCTTTTCAACTCTGCTTTAAGTACAATGCTAATATAACCTACATTTTTAATAGACTCTTACCAAGTTATACTAGGCTTAACATTCAATTAGTTTAAGGAGTTTAGAATGCTTAGACTAGGTGCATGATGAAATGATCACATGTGCTACAATGTTAATTGGCTAATCAAGACTACAAATTGATGGAATTTATGATCGACGATAGGCAAGCAGGCTCTACATGTATATGCATCAGGATACTAAAAGGGAAATGACATATGGAAGGAGCTGTCACCCCCCCCCACCCCCTCTCTCTCTCCTTATCTGCTCTCTCTCTCTCTCTCTCTCTCTCTCTCTCTCTCTCTCTCTCTATCCCTCTCTCTCAATCTCTTCTTCAGCCTCTTATCAGGTGGGCTGTATTTAATACAGACCACCTTATAATTTTGTTAAAATTGCCTTTATTATTTATTTATTATTATTTATTTATTTTTCTTATTTCGACCCACTTTTTTGTTAGCAAGATAACTTTGAAATGGTTCAATCAAATAACTAGAAATTTGGCACAAATATGTGTAGGCATAGATAGATATCAAAATAACGTTTTCAACCTTGACCTTGACTGATTACGTCATCTAGGCGCCATTTTGTGAATTTTAACTTATGATCATATCTTCATAATGGAAAGTAATTTCTTATTCATATTTTGCAAGATCAAGGTCAATATTAGTCCGGTCAATTTCAGGTCAAGAATTGCGCGCGTGCGCGTACGTCCGCGCGTCAATGCGCGCGCAAAACTTTTAAATGCTCAAAATCGTCTCAAATTTATTTTGCATACGTTTCAGGTCATTTAAAGCATTTTATAAAAAATCGCGCGTACGAGCATGCGCGCGCGTTTTTGCGCGTAACACCATAACAAAACATAGAATCGCCATTTTTTTTTTTTTCATGATATTTCTCATATTTTTTCAAGGAATTTGATTCCATGTTTATCTCTTTATGACCATTATTAACAAGATGAGCGTAAGTTCAAGATAAATGTCAGTGCGCGCGAGGTCTTTTAATACATAGCATATATGGGCAAAAACATGCCTATACAAAATCCGTTATAGCTCTTTGGAATGCACCGGGATCCTCAATTTTTTTTCATATTAAGATAGAGTATGAGTCGGAAATATGATTCCATGTCTCATTTGGCCATTAAGTGTATCGTGACATCATCACAATGGCCTTGGAACTCAAAATACGAATTTGCATATTATGACGTCAGCATATTTATGTAAAATTGATTGTATCTCTGTAAATATTGATCAATTTTCTTCAAAATTTCGATATGTTGTAGCTAAGACAATTCTCTACAAGCGCAGTAATAACCATTTTTCATTTTGATGACGTCATCATAGTGAAAACTTTGATTAAAGGACTCATTTCAAAAACCTCATAATTTGCGTGTTATGCCTATATAAGGTGAATTTAGTTCACGTTATGAATCTACATGATATTGTCTTTTAAGAATTTGTAAGCAGTATGTCGCTTATTTTTGCTCTATTTTGTCTCAAATGTTAGTTGACCAGCCCACCTATACTTGTTCCAAACAAGTATTATATGTCTAGTTTTATATATATATTTATATTTTGTTTGGTCTTTCCTGTATTTTAGTTTCATTTGATAGCATGAGAGGAATTTAAAGGACATCAAGTATAGCATTTCATGGCAAATCTTTGAAAAGCACAATTCCTATGACCTTTAACTGTTACTTATCCTCAATATACATTTATGGTTTCAATTGAAATAACTTCTTGTCCTTTATGGCTTACAAGAATATTTCCTGGAAACCTTCCAAATAAATCTTAACTTGCTATTAATCAGGAGTGGATGTGAAACCTTTGAAGATTCCAGTCACGGATGATGACGCTTAATTGACAAATTAATCTTATTTATCGCCACCTAGAGCTTACGCTTGTAAGTCTTCATCTTGTAATAACATAGACAGCGTGTGAAAACTGTATGGATTAATAACCTTGATCGATCATGCAGAAATAATCCCATTACATCTCTCCTACAAGGTTGTCTTATTCTGAATTTTAGAGATAAATTACAAACTCCAAACAGATATTGATCCGATTTGATATGATTCGGCATGGTTTAATTGATTGAATAAGTTTAAAAAAAACAATTTGTGATTTTTTTTTCTTTCTTCTTCACAGTAACTGAGATTGAAAAGACATACATACTCGTAATAAATGTGAATAAATACAATAAGGATAAATGTCTGAACTGATATAGATTACAGACTTGCAGAATTGTTGATATAAATAAGTGTGTTCTATTTTTTGTTTGGGGGGGGGGGTGTATTGTGTTTTTACAGTGTGTACCAATCAGAGATGATTATTTACGTCTTGGGACCGACGTTTAAACGTCACCATTCGAAAGATGAACCTGCGTCCTTAATTGGCTGAATCAGTTTGTAACTTCCAATGTTAGCTGGATTACAAGCGTACACCACAACGCCTAGGGAGGCTCATCATCCTTTTCATGCCCTTTACCAAGAACACTTCTGTAATACCTTATACAACAATACGCATTTGAGTGATTATTTAATACATCTCAAATACTTTGTTGTTTAAGAGTTTAAGATTTATGCATTCAATTTGATTATAATGAAAATTGTTGTATTTTATCCATTCTGAATGTAAACTAATTTATTTTCTCTTTCTCTTTTTCTCTTTTCATATATTGATCATCCATCCATCCATCTTCAATCACGCTAAATGTACGCCTACAGGTAAGTCTGATCATGTTTGTTTGTAGAGCAGCTCACTCAAAGCACTAGCTGCATCTAGAGAGACCTGCTTTGCATAAGATGAGTAACAATGCTACACAATGTGCAAGGCAAAGAAACTCACATGTATTTCACATGCTTATGGTATGGAGACTGTGTTCATGCACTGCCATAAAAAACACACATTTTGATGGTATAGTTACAGACGGATGAAAGAGACAGACCTGGACCCCATTTCACAAAACTTGTCATCAATGACAAATGACAATTTTTATTATAAGCTAGTGAAATTCTTGCTTCTGATTGATTATCAGCAGAATTGTCACTGATTTTTGTCATTTGTTATTGAAAAATTGCTTTGTGAAACGAGTCCCTGGGCATCATTTCACGTAACCGTCTAACTACAAGTTCACCGACATCCCATTGTATTGCATCTTACATTTAGTACACACATTTCAATGAGCTGTCACCGAACTGGCATTTATGACAGTTTTGTGTAACTGTTTTTTCCCCCGACTGGTAAATTCAAACTATTGTAAAACCAGCAAACAGTTTAATGTTATAAATAGACTAGCTTAGCTTACAGCTGAGTTTGAATTTATTGGTGTTTTTCCTCCTGACTGATAAATTCATCGGCTCTCGATCGGCAGACAATGTGATATCTCATCCCTGTGGATAGAATCCAACATGTGGACATGTTGCTATGCCTGGCAAGCCTTAAGTTAGGATTGTACTTGGAAGTTAAATGTATTAATACACTTAAAGTTGACAACTAAATTGTTCATCCCCTCACCGAGTTTTCTAAGTTATTAAACATGCAAAAAATAGATTTGTCTTGATGTATGTATCTTGAGAATGTTACCTATGTTTATATCTGCAAGTATTCAACAAAGGCCCTATAATTCAATTAGTCCACCATTCATTCTTGAGTCACGAAAAACACAAAAAACATTAAAGGGCTATGTATAATTTAGTTGTTAACTGTATGTGAAGGCTTCTTGACTCCAATAGACACTGATTAGAAGCCATTCTCTACACAGTACTACAGCGACATGTAGACATGTGACGTTCTACAGTGTTCATCCAATCATTTCGCTTGTGTTTTTAACCTATTCCAGTAATTCAATGAAACCCATTTATCCCAAGAGTTTTGTTTTAAAAAGGCTAATGATTGTAAGCATTGAATCTCTACATGTTTCAAGATGTATCTGTGAAGTCCTACAATGTTGAAAAATCCTAGTTCATAAAAACACCCTCTGTGGTTGAGACTATATTATGCAGAAATTTAAAGATGAAGTTGAGTTCTGGTCATGCGATTGCATTGTGAAAGAAACGGTGTGGAATTGACCAGAAAAGGTTGATCATCTAGCATATAACAATTTGTGTGTATTGCAAGGTTCTGGAATCATCAAAATGATAAGAAATTTGGCCAAGTCTTGGTAAAGTTACAAACACTGTACACAGAAAGATGTATATGGGAGTACACAAACATGTGGCGTAAAAATCCTACCCCCCGAGTTTTACAATGTTACATGACATATTTAGAATATAAAGGCATTTGAAGAGCCATGCTTTTCAGGGAACATGTCTTATCTGATGTTCTTTCACACTTGCATAATAAGAAAGATAACGCTCACAAATTATTGTTCACCTCTTCCCAGAACTCAACCTTCTCTTTAATCCCTCTTTATAAGGAGAAAGCTTATTTATTTAGGTTAAATTCTAATATTTTCAGTGTATGAATCTACAGTTTGACACAGAAGATGGATTTACTCCTGCAGCATCTATGAAGGGAAGATGGAAGCGGGGGGTTGAGATGAGAGGGAGAGATTGCGTGAGAAAGACGCAGCCATAATTGAACGGGAGATGTAAAAGAGACGAGGGTGAGAAAAAACAGATCCTGTGAACTTCTTTGAAGAAGCGATAGAAATATATGAGATAGAGATGGCTTATAAGGGCTTCTGGTGGCATGTTCAGACCAGTCGTATAAAGAATCGTCGTACAGGGAACAGAGGGTTCAGACTAAATATTAAACGTTGTATTATGAACCAAAGAAACTAGTTCTGAAGAGGGCAATGGACAATTAGACAGCTAGCCAATTATCGGTACATTCTCATGATAAGTCCAGCCCGGTTATATACCATTTTCATATGATACAATCTTCAGACTAGATCTGGAAGGTGGTTCTTTATCAAGCTTTTTTTTTCTCGAATCCATGCCCAAACTTGTGTGTCTTTTATACAACAATTCATTATACAGTCAAACCTGCTTAAGCGACCCCCTGCATATAAAGACCACATGTCTACAGATACCACATTTTTAGTTTCCCTTGAAAATGGTTTCTCATTGAAACATGTACTATAGGGACCTGTACATAAAGACCACCTGCCTATATAATATAAAGACCACTTTTCTTGTCTCCCTTGGGTGGTCTTTATAGACAGGTTTCACTATACAATGCTTCTTTATACGATGTTCAGACTTGAATGAAAACGTATTTTCTTATCGTATAGGTATACAATTCTCATATAGCTTAGCTGTACGATGAACTCGGGTGGTTTGAACGCAGCTTAATTGAGCATGCCATGGCACGACACCCCATCATCCATTTCCATTTGTAATGAAGCCGAAAGTAAAATTTGGTGGTGTGAATCTGATCAAAATCTGGTCGGACACGAGAAAGTAATTTGCGGATGAGCTGATCGAGGCCGAAGGAGAGAATCGTGAAACTCTTATTCACTTATTTGTAACTGTTGCTCTCTTTTTTGCATCAGCAATATAATATGTTGATGTCTTTTTCGGGGAATTCAGTGAGCATTTTATTTTATTTTGTTTATGGGGGAAAATTAAAATGAATTTGTGCTTTACAAAATATCACTTCTAGAACTCTAATGGATCGTAGAGGTTAAAAAATATATAATTGAAGACATTTTAAGAAATACAAGAGAGAGAGAAAGAGAGAGAGAGAGAGAGGAGGGGGGGGGGGAATTGAGAGAAGATGAGGCAATTGGGGTAGAGATAGATAGACAGACATAGAAAGAGAGGGAAAGAAGGAGAGAGAGATAGAGATAGAGAACGAGAGGAGAGAAAGAGTGAGAGAAAGAGAGAGAGAGAAAGAGTGAGAGAAAGAGAGAGAGAAAGAGAGAGAATGAATATGAATGTGATGAGAATGGGAAATACCCTAATGCTGAGGAGAAAGAGGAAGAACAGATGGAGAAGAAAGAGAGATTGAGGAAGAAAGGAGGATGGAGGAAGTTAGGGGTTGGGGGAACATGGGAAACACTTGAAAGAGGAAGAAGGATATAGAAACCAGACAAAGATACGAACAATTACCAAGTGCAGCACTCGACATTGGAACTCAAGTACACTTCTACACAAATAGTTGTATGATTCAAGAAAATCCCCTAGATTTTCCCTATTCTGTCATAGGAGTTCCTCTTTGATCCGGTCGAGGAGTGGTCGATGCATGTGTTACAGACGGAAATGGTTTAAGCCTATTCTCAGTAAATTCTGCTGATGTGACAACCATTTCATTCTCATTTAAAAATATGCATATATAAGTTGTGGTGAAATTGTTTTGAGAGACTGTGCGTAATAGTTGAGTGGGAACCAATGTGAGGAAAGGAAGGAAATGGAGTGGATCAAGCCCAGTTATTGAAGTTCATAGTCCCACATGTTCATAACAGTGTACTTCCTGATGAATACGAGCGCTATATAAGTGGCCATTATTAATTCTACCATTTTACATAAAGTAACCTAATATTAATAGGTGCCATTTAGAAAAACATTGTTAACTTTCATTACTTTCTTAACGTGTGACAGGGGTTAAAATGGAAATGAAGAAAAAAGGAGTTGTTGGGGAAAAAGGGGTTATAGAAATGAAGAAAAGACCAAAGCTGATTTATGTTTCATTTGGCACCTGTGCGTTCTGATAATGTTTTCACCTTGAACATCTATTTGTTTGTAAGTCTACTTCAGAAAAGAAAATGAACATTTCCTTTGAGAAACTAAGAATAATGAAGCTATTTTGAGCAACTCTGTTGTTACTCATGAAGGGTAAAATTGTCAGACAATAGATAAACAAACAAGCATCTCGTAGAGAAGCAAGGCTCCTGAAAGGTTCATTTTTCTGATACACCTTTCTAACTGTACAGGAAAGGACGGATTATCTTAGATTAATGAATACAGGAGGAATTATGAAGTTATACACACCTTTAATATATCCATGAGATTACAAAATGTCCTTGTACTTTTTTTAGTTAATCAATTGGCCCATGTATCATGTAATTTACAGTCTCTTCTACCTCTAGACTGTTACACCTCTGCCTCTATATCGCTGTCCCCCCTCTCCTTTCTGTCTCTTCTTGTCTCTCCATTTCTCTCTCTCTCTCTCTCTCTCTTTCCCTCTCCCTCTCTCTCTTTCACTCTCCCTCTCTCTCTTTCCCTCTCCCTCTCTCTCTTTCCCTCTCCCTCTCTCTATCTCTCTCTATCTCTCTCTATCTCTCTCTATCTCTGTTTCTCCATTCATGTTATTGTATGACTTTGACATGTGTAGATTTGTAAAATTTAGTTTTTTTTATTTTTCTTTGTAAACTCCATAGGATTTTGTAATAAATTCCATTTCAATTCAATCCAATTCAAATGATTAATAAATAAAAGTACCAGTATATGCAAATAAAGTTCTATATTTATACATTCGCTCTGAAGGAAACTTTTGTTTTAAAAAGCAAGGAGGGGGGGGGGTAAAGAAGTTTTGTTTTTTATTTAGCTTTGTCATTGTTTAGCTGAATCATAATTCTCATGTTTTGTTACAGGATTATAATATTATTTTTGGGTAACCTTGGCCATGTCTGGTTTCATAATCTAGACAACTAGTAATTGATCTCATTGTTATCCAGTGAGGCAAGGTTTAGGGGAAAGAAAGAGGAAGGGGGAGGGAGGAAGGGTACAAAAGCACAAGAGAGAGAGAGAGAGAGAGAGAGAGATACAGGAAGAGAGGGATAAGAGGAAGGTACGTGTAGAGAGGGGAGGAAGAGGGAGAGAGGTGAGTGTAATCCTGGACCTACTACGAAGGTCCATGGTAGAGAGATGGAGTCATGGAGAGAGAGCTCTAGTGAAATAAGAGAGATAGAGAGGGGTCGTAGGAAAAGGGGTGAGGGATAGAGAAAAACAAGTGGAAGAGAAAGATAGAAAGGGGATGGAGGCGCACAAAAAATAAATATAGTAGGAGGATTTGAGGCAGATAGAAGTTAGTCCACTTTATTTGCACATTGATTTTGTGAATAGGAATTAAAAGAGTTTTTTGAGCTTTGTTGATCAGTTTTGGCAATAGTCCTGCTATCCCCCATTCCAATATCCCCTCCCCTTGAAAGTGTTCTCATGACTTGACATCTTATTCCTATCAATATTATTGAAAGCACTCGATCCTTTCTCAGTGTCATTAAGGAGGGCTGTTATGATGATCAAATTGAACGAGGGGGAAATGTGGGGTGTATGGGGTGGGGTGTGACATGGGGCGGGTGCATCATGGCTAATCAGGTTCTCTACCAAACATCACATAACCAACCCTAGCTGTCTTTGTCATGTAAGTTCTGTTGTCATTGACAATCGAATTGAAGGGGTCCTTCACAGCTGCCGTCCCGTCGTCGATCAGGAGAAGGTGTCATCGTTTAATCATGCCCACATGAGCACCATCAATACCCGATTCAGAGGCACCAGTGAGTGTTTATGCAACTCTGTCCCTTGTTTTTAAATATCTGCGGGTACATTTTATCTGTTATAGATGTTGTATAGGCATGTGGCCATTTCATGTTTAATAAAGCCCTTCTTAAGCGTTGGGAGGCCCAAACTCGCCAAAATTTTGATGGCAGAATTTCACTTAAATTGTATCATAATGTGAAAGAGGATTTCATTTAAGACACACCTTTGCAAAGATTTCCCCCAAAGAAAATGTGCTTGAAGGCAAATTTGATGAAAGAATAAATAATTTGGGTTTTCTGTTGTACGCAGAAAACCTATTTTGCGAAATCCTTGCAGAAATGTGTCTTATAAATATGACATCCTCTTTCACAAATGATGCAATTTAAGTGAAATTTTGCTATCAAATTTTTTGGGGCTCCCAACTAACACTTTAATAAGAGGGGCTTTAAGGTAAAACTATTGAACCTTTTAGATGAATTGAGCAAATAAGAACTGCAGCTATCTTCCCAATACTGTCTGTCTGGATGTAATGTTAAGCCTTCTCTTAGAGCAAGAAGAGCATTTACTCATATACTTCAACACATAGTTAAATGCCCTGCTGGCACTGTACAGATCATGTATGCTTTGGGGGATGGTAGTTTGGAAAGGTGAAACTTCAATAGTAAGAGAAATATTAACCTCATTCTGTTATAATTCATAAGTGGAAATGGGTGTTTAGAAACATGTAGCTACCATATATTCTTCTGCGCTGGAGTTTTTAAAGTACATAATGTACCATTTTCTCTACAAATTTTATGCAGCTTACTTTAGTATAAATAGGACAAACGATAAATCTGATTTAACATTTTAGAAATACATTTCGATATTCAATAATACTCTGTATTAAGTGAATTTGTATGAAGTACAACTTCTGTATTAAGATCCCCTCGCAACCAATATACTAGGGCATTCTTCTGTTAAAATTCTGAGAATTAAAATGTAGTCTTCAAAATGAAATGAATATTTCCCATGACAATGAAGGATCCTTAACTGTAAACAGTCATCAGAAGGGGTTGTCTCTTTCCAATCAGATTTGTTCTAATTATTTGTAACACCTAGATATTGTAATGGAAAGGGATTCCAAGCCCAGATATTGTATATTCTAATTCCCACACGATGATCATACGCACGTATATACTGCAGAGCTAGTCATATCAATATGACCATGATCATATTTATGCCTCTGTCAATACAAGCATTTAATTATACCCCCTATTAAAGATGAAGTTGAGTTCTGGTCATTCGATTGCATTGTGATAGAAATGGTGTGGAATTGATCAGAAAAGGTTGATCATCAACCATATTGTGTAAATATAATGAGTTTAAATAAAATAAATAATTTCTTGTGTGTCATCATAATCCCATTATAAAGGGCTCTATGGCAAAAATATATACTTTGTGGTCAGTTCCAAACTATTAAACCTGAAGTCATAATGTTAACACTGGACCTAGCACTAAACTTAGCCTAGGCCCTAACCCTTACCCTGGTCCTAACCTCAATAATAAATAATAATAATAAAAGGCATTTCTATTGCGCCATCTATCTAGAAATTCTATTCCGAGGCGCATTTATTATTACCGGCTTTATCCTAGCTGCCGTATACAGCGCTCCAGCATTTCAAGGAATAAATTCCTACCAGGTACCCATTTACATCACCTGGGTTGAGTGTGGCAAATGTAGATCAATGTCTTGCCAAAGGACATTAGTGCCGCGGCGGGACTCGAACCGCGGACCTTGTGATCGACAGTCCTGCAACGTAATAAATCCTAATCCATAAACCCCAACCCCAAACCAAAGCCTAACCCTAACTTTATCACCCCAAACCAAAGCATAACCCTAATCCTGAGCCTAAACCTAACCTACAAATCAAACTCAATTACGACCTCCTAACCCTAGCCTAAGGCACAAACTCAAACTCAATCACGACCTTTTGACTCTCACCCTGACCCTAACTCTTGAGGAAATGATACTTAAAGAAAATGTCCCGTTACAATTGAGCTGGTATCGGTTCACCTTAGTAGTGACTGGACACCATGAAGATTTCATGGAAACACAGAACATCAAGGTTTATTTCCTTGAATCCTTTGTGATGTCATCACTTTCGATCACGTCCCATTGAACATACTTCCATAGTTCTGAAACTGTATTAGTATGCAAAGAGAAGATAGGTGAATCCCTCTTTTAGCATACCGTCTGTTTCAGTGAAAAAAATACACAGGGGCTCAGAGCGAATTTGCCCCCCGAAATGCCCAAAGGAGCCCCCGAAAAATCCGAATAGAGCCCCCGTAAATTTGCATAGAGTTTAATGCAAAACAAATTTTAGAGTGTTATTTTTATGCAGGCAAGCTTGAAAAGTAGCCCCCGAAAAATAAATATTAATTTTTTCCCTGGTCTGTTTGGAGCCAGAAGGGTGTTAACTCAAATCGTTATAAACAAATTAAATGCCCTTCTGACTGTACACAGATGATACTTACCTCTTTGTTGTATGATTTGGTGACCAAAGTTTGTTGTTACGAGTAATGCGAGTATATGTGCATAGCTCTGATCAAGGGTACCCAAGTGTTACATTGCAGGTAAAATTTGAAACTCATTGCCATACCTTGGTAATATCATAACTATAGACCTTGAACATCGCAAAACACACACCAAAAGTATTGGAGCATACAGAATTTTCTACATGCTATCAATCAGCCACCGAAGTTCACATTGTCACAAATTCATTGTACATAACTCGGTGTCCACTTCATGCAGTTATTTCTGTGTAGATCTCACTTTTTTTAAACAAACTGATTTGTATTTTAAGGTGTATCATAAAGTAAGTAAAATACAACTGATAAATCAAGATGTTGAGGAAAAGCTCTCAAAATAGTGCAAAAACCAAAGTGGACACCGAGTTATGTACAACGCATATGAGTTTGTAACACACAAACTTTCTCCTCACATTCTTATCTGTGCATATATATCCTCTTGCTAATGTTTTATGTTATAGAGAGCTATGCAACACACATGCACATATTTTCCTTTTTTCACTTAACCGCCCAATTTCTATTTATTTGCATTAAATGCTACTCATCACAAACTATACCTGTACATAACTCGGTGTCCACCTTATGCCTGGTATCCCTAAAAAATGAATCATAATTTATAAGCTATTGGATTTTTTGTTTGTAAATGGAATTATTATAACAAATTTAAAGTAACTAAAACAAGTTGCCACCATTGAGTTACATATAGTGCAAATAAAATAAGTTATATTGTTAAAACAGAAATATGGACACCAAGTTATGTACAATGTACAAATATGGACACCAAGTTATGTACAATGCTGCACATCTTTCCCAATCTCAACCACTGTAAGTAAACTATTGGATATTTGTTTGTAAATGGAATTATTATAACAAATTTTAAGTAAATTATTAAAAAAAAACACCATTAAGTTACATATATAGTGCAAATATAATAAGTTATATTGTTAAAACAGAAATACGGACACCAAGTTATGTACAAACACGGACACCAAGTTATGTACAATGCATCACGTTTTTCCCAATCTCAACCACTGTAACTTCATCCTCATGTCCAAATCTCAGAATCCATTGCAAACCTTACACAGATAACACTGACAAGTTTCCATCGCCAAAAGTTGATCGAATTCAATGATACTGCTTTCGAGCTTGTGACGGTGATTGTACATAACACAGAACAAAATGGCCGATCGTGAAGGAACTTTGCCCGCATTGCGGCGCTTTTGGACGTATTACCGGCGAAGTATATATTTTTTATTTCGCCCACGAAGGCACTTTTCATTTCAAGTACAATAACATTTTTTTCTTTTTTAATCAAACTGTGAGCTTCATGTGCATGTACATAACGGACAGGACACCAAAATTTGCTAGGTTACATTATTGTTTTCAAAATGATATTTTAATCATGGGAGTACAAATTTTTGATTCTGTTATATTGTTGTGTAATTATTTCATCAATATATTACATTTTTATCATTATGAGGCTTATTCTTTCATTTTATTTTTTTCCACAAAATTTTGGTCAACAGGCGGACACCAAGGTTATGTACGATTCATTAATGTTCAAACGGCAATTAAAAATATTCAACACCGAGGATCAGTGAATGAAACACACAGGAAATCAACTAGAGATGGCATTCTTTCATTTCATTTAAAAATCATGACAAAAATATATGATACAATACTGTTAATTTGGGATGAAAAATACACATGCTTCCCGTGTAACGTTTTAATGCCCAAATATGGGCATTTTTCATGACATTATGCGTGCTAGTGCGAAACAAAACCATGACAAGCCATAATTAATGGTTTGGTAAGATTCCTCACACTATTAGCATCACATTAATAATGTTTGTAAACATTGTAGGGAAACCGATTTCATATTATCTCCAAATGAAGTTGAAGTCAGTAAAGGGTACCCTTGATCTGAGCCATGCACATATTACAAGTGAGTTCACGTCGAGTTACAATGAATCAGTGAAAATTTTGAACATGTTCACAATTTTGGAACTTCTCGCGACTTCAAGGAGAGTTGTGGAATGTTGCAAAGAGTTACGCCGGGCCATACCGAGTTATCGCGAGTTATCCCGAGTTACAAGAAGAGATTTCGCGAGTTATTGCGAGTGCCTCTTTGAGGCAACTCACCACAACTCGCCTTATAACTCGCTAATGCAACTCGGCTAAGTGAGAGCCCTGCTTTACTGATTTTGTTAAGTCTTACTGATTTTGTTAAATCATAGCGAACTAAAGGTCATGCACGAACTATGGTCACACCACCATACTTATGTCTTCGAAACTATAACAAAAAATCCTAAGGAATATTGGCAGCTACTGAATGGTAAGAATGAACGTAAGGAGAAAGATATTGGAAATGTTTCATTAAAGGATTTCTTAAATCATTTTAGTCGTCTAAGTTATAAGGAGGTTGATGAGCCAGAACCCCCAATTGTTATGCAAGAGTTAACTCAGGAATATGTTTGTCTCGATGTTCCTATTACTTTGAAGGAAGTTGACATGATGATTAAGAAGCTTAAAAATACTAAAGCTTGTGGAAGGGACTCTATTAGAAATGAGTTCCTTAAAAGTTGCCCCCTGGAGATGCTTCAGGTTGTAGTTAAGTTCTTTAATGTTGTATTGGATTCTGGTATTGTTCCAACAGAATGGTGTATTGGGATAATTATTCCTATATTTAAGAATAAGGGAGAGAATACAAACCCTGATAACTATAGAGGCATTACTTTATTGAGTTGCTTAGGTAAGCTGTTTACATCAATTTTGAACTATAGGATCACTCAGTTTTTTGAGGATGAGAGTTTGTTAGGAGAAGAGCAAGCTGGCTTCCGGTCCAACTATTCAATCACAGATAATGTATATGTTTTAAAGTCTATTATTGATGTTTATTTAAAGAATTCTAAACGCCTTTATTGTGCATTCATTGACTATAAGAAAGCTTTTGATTTGGTTGACCGTGCAGCATTGTGGGTTAAAATGTTTAGAATGGGAGTAAAAGGCAAGATTTTTAATGTTATAAGGAATATGTACAAGTGTGCTAAATCATGTGTTGCTAACGAGGGAGATATGTCCAGTTTATTTACATGCAATGTTGGAGTGCGTCAAGGTGAAAACCTCTCACCTCTCTTGTTTGCTATTTATTTGAACGATTTTCAACAATCTATAGGAAACTCGTACAAGGGCTTGGAATTTTTGAATACTATTATTAAAAATAAGTTGCCTTTTGATGGTATTGAAATATATAAGGAGTTATTTTCTTTGTTATATGCTGATGACACAATTATTCTAGCAGAAACTCCTGAAGAGTTGCAAAAAGCCCTAAACGCAGTGAAAGATTATTGTGATACTTGGCACTTAACTGTTAATGCTAGCAAAACAAAAATTGTTGTTTTTTCACGTGGGAAAGTTAGAAGAATTCCAGAATTTGTTTATGATGGTGGTGTACTGGAAGTTGTTTATGACTTTGTATATTTAGGAGTGACGTTTAATTATAATGGTAACTTTAAAAAAGCAATTGCTAAACAGGTCACACAAGCTCGAAAGGCAATGTATAGTATGTTAGTGAAGGCAAAAAGGTTGCATTTATCTGTTGATACACAATGTCATTTATTTGATCACTTAGTTTTGCCAATTCTATTATATGGTGCTGAGGTCTGGGGCTATGAGTGTATAGATCAACTTGAAGTTTTCCAAAGAAAATTTTTAAGAACGATATTGTTTGTAAATAAGTGCACACCTGACTGCATGGTTTATGGTGAAACTGGACGTGGTAAAATACTCAATAAAATTAAGTGTAGGATGATTGGATATTGGGTTAGATTAGTTAAAGGGAAGCAATCAAAGTATTCATTGATTCTTTTTAAGTTTCTGTTGAGGTTGCAAAGTGAAGGACAAAGTTTAGTTAATATAAAGTCACAATGGGTCGAGTTTCTTGCAGACAGTTTTGACTATGCAGGACTTGGGAATGTCTGGCGAGCTCAAGGAGAAGGATATAGTGCTGCCTGGATTATGAATACTATGAAAACCAGGCTTTCTGACATGTCTATTCAGGAATGGAGCGCAGCTACCTGGTCGAATCGTATTTGCACGAACTATAGGATGTTTAAGAATGAGTTGGTTTATGAAAAATACCTGCAGATATTATGTCAGAAGGAAGCAATAACTTTAAGTAAATTTAGATGCAGAACACATAGATTACCAGTTAATAAAGGTAGATTTGATGCAAATGTAGTAGATGATTTGCAATGCCCACTCTGTACACCAACAGATATTGGTGATGAATTTCATTATATTTTTGTATGTCCATTCTTTCAAAATGAAAGAAAAATGTATATACCAAGTAACTTGTGTGGTAGTAGCTCAAGACCAAGTGCGTTGCACATGGATAAGGTTTTTAATACAACTCACGCTTGCCAGCTAAAGAAATTAGCCAAATTTGTTAGAATCATTATGTCATATTTTTCAAAAGATTCAAGGGTAGATGGTAATACTGTAAATGATAGCTCACAAATAAGCAATGTTGTTAGGCACACTCGTAGCGGCAGGAGGGTGAATTGCCCAGTTCGCCTTGACTTGTAAATATTTTTATTTTTTCATATTATCACATGTTTATTATTGTTCATATTATCACATGTTTATTATTGTTCATATTATCACATGTTTGTCTTTGTTTATATTATCTTATTATGTTTATCAAGTTTCATGTTATCACATGTTTATCATTGTTATACTATTGTTATATTGATACTATGTTGTAAATATGTTTGTACTCTCATACCCCGAGAGGGGGTCGATAGAGTCAATAAAATCTTACAATCTTACAAGGAATTGAAAGTTCTTCAGATTTGTATAGAATGACTGAATAAGCCATTGATGCTTAATTAATTAACCTGTATGAGGTACTTAGGTTTTCATTTAAGATGCAATACTCATGAGTATACAGATAGAAGTGGATATATCAAGAGAAAGAGAGAGAGAGAGAGAGAGAGAATCCATAAATAGACAGACAGACAAATAGACTGACAGAGGGACAGATAATAAGAAAGACAGACAGAGACAAAGAAGAAGAAAACCTTATGCTACGTTTACACTATGTTCCCGGCGGCCACGGCAGCCCCGTTTGCCCGAAACGTAGTACGCCCGAAACGTAGTACGCCGTGGGATTTAGACCAATTTTATCTCTGGATTCAAGTTTTGTTACGTCTTGCCAAGTTTTCTCACGGTCTACCACGGTATCCGTGACGGGCCGTGGGGGGAAGGGGATGCTGAGTCCCGGAGGCTCCAAGGCGCACTACGGTTCGGCCCGCGTTCTACCACGGATGCCAGAACGTTCCCTCCCGGCCCGTCACGTTCTGATGGGGTCCCTCACGTTTCCCACGTTCTGATCAAGGTCTGACACGTTTTTCACGTTCTGTCAGGGCTTTGTACGGATGAAACGTGGACGCAGGGCAGCTTTGGAGCACGTTTGTGCCGGCGGTATAAAAAGAAGGTCTCCCAAGCAATAGCAATCATGGTATTCTGAGACCTCGCGTTGTGTCAGACCGTAGCGTGCCGGGCGCTTAAACCGTCCCACTACGGACCACCCCCAAGTTTTGTTACGGCCTATTACGGACTGTCACGTTTTGTTACGTTCACCCCGGTTTATTACGGCCTACTAGGTTTCTCATCCGCACCGTGACTGCCGTGGCAAATTTTTTGACAGTTTAAAAATCTGACACGGTATCCACGGCAATCACGGCCTGTCACGTTTGCCCATACGGTCCCCCGCGTTGTGTCACGTCAATCCCGTTTCGTCCACGGTGGCCTGAAACGTGGTTGCCGTGGCCGCCGGGAACATAGTGTAAACGTAGCATAAGATACAAATATTGAAGTGAAAGAGATAGAGAGAAAGAGATAGATAGATAGATAGATTGATACATAGATAGATAGAAAGAAATAGAGAAAGAGAGAGAGAGGGAGAGATAGACAGACAGACAGAGAAATCGAAAAAACAACAGAGATACAAAAATTAAGGTGAAAGAAAGAGAGATAGATAGATAAGTAGAGAAAGAGAGAGAGAAAAAAAAAGGAGAAAGAGGAGAGCTAAAGAGAAAGAAAGAGAGAGAGAGAGAGAGAGAGAGAGAGAGAGAGATAGATAGATAGATAGATAGATAGATAGATAGATAGAGAGATAGAGAGATAGATAGATAGAGAGATAGAGAGATAGAGAGATAGAGAGATAGAGAGATAGAGAGATAGAGAGATAGAGAGATAGAGAGATAGAGAGATAGAGAGATAGAGAGATAGATAGATAGATAGATAGAGAGATAGAGAGATAGAGAGATAGAGAGATAGAGAGATAGAGAGATAGAGAGATAGAGAGATAGAGAGATAGATAGATAGATAGATAGAGAGATAGAGAGATAGAGAGATAGAGAGATAGAGAGATAGAGAGATAGAGAGATAGATAGATAGATAGATAGAGAGATAGAGAGATAGAGAGATAGAGAGATAGAGAGATAGAGAGATAGAGAGATAGATAGATAGATAGATAGATAGATAGAGAGATAGAGAGATAGAGAGATAGAGAGATAGAGAGATAGAGAGATAGAGAGATAGAGAGATAGAGAGATAGAGAGATAGAGAGATAGAGAGATAGAGAGATAGAGAGATAGAGAGATAGAGAGATAGAGAGATAGAGAGATAGAGAGATAGAGAGATAGAGAGATAGAGAGATAGAGAGATAGAGAGATAGAGAGATAGAGAGATAGAGAGATAGAGAGATAGAGAGATAGAGAGATAGAGAGATAGAGAGATAGAGAGATAGAGAGATAGAGAGATAGAGAGATAGAGAGATAGAGAGATAGAGAGATAGAGAGATAGAGAGATAGAGAGATAGAGAGATAGAGAGATAGAGAGATAGAGAGATAGAGAGATAGAGATAGATAGATAGGGGAGAGAGCAATGCATGGTGAGGATATGATAAGAATATGATTAAAGCCTGGGAGAGGCCGGCTGAGAGGAAGTTCACATAATAAGGTAAAGACAGTGACTGAGAAAAGGAGGGCGAGAAACGAGACAGAGAAATGGAAAACAAACTATGACTATCCTGTCCAAATTCATAAAAACGAGTGGTGCATAGGGAAATCTGCAAACGGAAAATTTAATTAGAATGAAAGGAGTGCTTACTCTGGCATATTTCCCAAACGGCTGAATTTCATCATTACCCAGCTGAGAGAAACCGAACCCTCCCTCAATTGAGGACCCCAAATCTAACATTGAACTAAATTATTCCTGGAAGAGAAAGAGTTTCCCTCCCCCAAAGGGAGGTTGACCAAATATTTAAGGTAACCTCAAACATTTTATGGAGTCAAAATCCAAACATTAAATATTTTGCAGAAATGATGTATCTTTTAAGGGTATTTTGACAGTGCTGTTGAATTATAACTATTTATTATATGTTATAGAGTCAATATCTCAAATATAATTTGTGTGAAGAAATTGGTATTACAAATATTCCTGTTTTTTTCTTCTTCATATTCCAAAAAGAGTCCTATTCGATTCAACCTCACGCCTTTCTGTTTTCATTTTAACGAGCTATAATTGACATTTAACAAGCTTAAGCATAGGATTTCCATGTAGTATTATATTTCATTGGGAAATAGGTTTAATACATGGTTCAATATTTTTCAGAACAAATTAAACTTGTGACGAAATCATTTGATTTACCTTAAAAAAAAAAAATGTTGTGTTTGGTTATGTGATTAGATTGTAAAAGAAATCATCTTCAAGTTATTGGGAAAAGATAATTATGTAACTAGACATTATATTAATTGTAGAGTGAAAGGTGTTAGAGAATCAACATTGCTTTTAATACATTTTGTTATGAACTTTGCTGACAATCACACAAGTTTAAAGCACTGCACACATAAATGGTAAATACGTGTGGCACCAAAATTTGATCCAAGGTCTTAAGTTATTTCTAGTCCTCTTGCAAATGAGAAGGCATTCAAGAGCAATCCATTTTTAGGTCATATTACTTGATGTTCTTCCATATATATAGAGAGAGAGAAAAAAAAGAATGATAAATCTTATGAATTATTTCTCACATTTCTGAGAACTGGACCTTTATTTATTTATTCATTTATTCGTTTTATTCAAACAGGGTAACTCTATCAGTAAGATGACTCTTATCCTGAGAGGCCTTATACACATTGTAGGTTACAAATATAGATGATATTGAACACAGTCTGAATACATGTACATACTTTATCCTGCACAGTTTATGAAGTGTTGATCTGTACTGAGTGTGATAGCCATAAAGCCAGCTGCAGTACTGATAGCTTCTCACCATGCAAGTAAAAGGTGCTCCAATCGATTTCCAATAGACTTTCATCTGCTCCCGATATTATGAAAAATTACCCTTTTTTGCACAGGAGCTCCTTTAGAATTTTTATTAGAAAAATGGATTTTTGAAAATGTCACTGAAAACTGAAATGTCAGCGGCCAGAGGCATGTTTTCGCACATAAACCCATCGACTAATGAGTTCTCTCAACCCCATAGACTTAATAACAGGTCCACAGGTTTCTGTGTGCAAAGGGTTTAACAACAATTTTTTTTTAAAGGATTTGCTGGGTTTAGATACATAAAATACTGACTTTGGGCAAGTAAGTGGCTGTGAGAAATAACATTGTGTTTTTGTTGTTATTTTAGCTGGTGTAGTGTTCTCTGTGAACTGTTTATAAATTTTCCACCTGGGAATGGGAAGAAGAACAGGAACACCTCTTCCAAAAGACAAATCGTTGAGGAACTCTTGCCCTGGCGTCTGGATGTTTGGTTAGCAGGGCTGGCTGGACTTGTGCTTGGTGAATTACTAGGCCTGTCTTCACTATCTCGAGATTGCCAAATATCCAGCTATTTGAACTATCCCGATCACAAACTATCCAGCTAATTTGCGTCTTCATCAGACCGAAGAAGTAATTAGAAGGATATTTGGTCAGGATTGTCATCCCAAGATATCTTGGGATAATTTGCAAAATATCCCAATATTTGGCAAAATATCCAGCTATTTATCTTGTGCGTCTTCACTAGACCGAAGATTCGCAATACGCGCTAACGCTGAGCAAAATATCTCGAGCTAATTTCTCAAGGTCGAGTTTCAAGTTTCGAGGTCGAATCTCGAGATGATGAGGACGCGCCTACTGATAAACATATCTCCACGTGAACTAGGTCAGGGATTTGACCTCTGAAGAGTGTCCATCTTTCAATAGTGCAAACATGATATATTATACAGTATAAAAAAGACTGTCAGTAATCTTTCTTTCTTGAGTGTATTTGTGTAGTCGTGAAAAAGGATTGTTGGTAATCTTTCTTGAGCTTATAGTTCTAAAGAGAACTATAGTGGCGCCTGTTGAAGAGGATGGGTAGTAGGAGGGGTTCAACGTTTCAAACAGGTTGACTATCCGTCGGCGGTCCTTTTTAGGACCCCCCAATCCTCCCCTCTCTCACATGGTGCAACCGTAAGCCTACTGTATATCTTGTTTGTCACTCAAACCAACGTCCTAACTTCAACCCTGGACCTAACACTATTATCCTAACCCTAACCCTAACCTTAACCCTAAGCATAAACCTACAATAGAACCCAGCTGCAACCCAGCCTATAAGTTCTAACCCAATATCCGTTATAAAAATGACACTCATTTGATGCATTTGTCATATTATCTCCATAAAACCATCTTCATAAATTCTTCATCATTGTTATCATAATAGTAGTGAGCCCCTGAAGTATTGAGCCGTTGTCTAAAGTTCACGGCTAAAGTCAACACTCCTGGATCATGTGGTCAGTTGGTTTGAGTCGCACGAGTCGCAAGGGAAGTTTGTGTGGTGATCTTACTCTAGAAACCAATCCCTGTCATATCCTGGGCTCCACGATGAAGGATCGTCAAGGACGTTATCAACGATCCTTTCCATGACAGTATCCAAGAGCCAGCTGGCCGTTTCCTTCTTTACCCCGGTCTTGTGTTTTTGAATGGATAACCTGGTTTTGGTGAGTCAAAGTGAGAGAGGATCGCTGTCAGTGATCTGATCTGTAAGATGTGCAAATTGGCAACTGTCCTGACAAAGCCTTTTTTTACCAGTGTTGTACAAAATTGACTTATTTTTCAGTCAATAGAAACAATAGGCCCCATACATTGTGTTTTAAACCCACTTTAAGAATTAAGGACGATAGTAGAGGTCTCTTGCCTCAAGAGGTTTTTATATTGTAAGAAAATTCTTACAAATTCAAAACACACTGAAGACATTTTAGTAGCTGGGTAGCTGGCTTATCGTAGTTATAAGGAGTGTTAAAGTTAGTGTGAACGATTATTTCTATAATCGTCTGAATGGCACTACAAGGGCTCTTACAGACAAAGAGATATTACACAGTGCATTTTATCTATCTATCTCACCTCGGGGATGGGGGGGGGGGAGGCTATAATATCTTCTAAGTGGATGTAGATTTGTGTGATTGCATCATTCCAAAAGTGTTCTGTTATTGGTGTGTACGAATCAACCAATGTGATGCAGGGTAACTACTCACATACAGTTAACAACTAAATTATCCATACCCCTTGTAAATTTGATTTTTTTTTGTGTGTTTTTCATAACTCAGGAATGAAAAGTGAACTGGTTTGAAATAGGACCTTTGTTGAATACTTTAGATCTAAGCTTTAATCTGTCAGATTCTCAAGAAACATTAACCAGGACAAATCAAATGTCAAAATTTGGTAAGGGAAATATGAATAATTTAATTGTTATCTGTATCTGGCCTTGACTTGTCTGCATCGTTTTAAAACGTTCAATGTATGATGTGTATGAATCAACTGATGTATACAACATGATGCTGTTCAGGTTAATATCTGACCTTGAATTTGGCAAGAAGTCAAACAGGAAGACATTAAGAACTGAGTAAGAATGACAAAATCATCACAAGGACTATAGAGATATCATTTTGAGTGACTAGTATCAAGGGAGTGTAGTCTACACCCCGCAGACCTGATTATGAATCTTGATGTGGTGTTGGGCATTTACTGCACCTGGGTTGAGAGTGGCAAATGTTGATGTCTTGCCGACAGACGTTGGTGCCACGGCCGAGGCTCAAACCTTTTACCATTTGAATTACAGTGTGGTAACACATTAGACCAGGCCTCCCTTCTACATTTGTCACTTTTTATGGTTAATGTGCTATGTGCTTCCAAAGGGCTTTGGATATTATTACCCCGGCTTTTAGTGCTGACAACCATAGCGCTCAGTGTGTTCAGTGTCGTAACAGGATATTGAACCCCATACCTTGTTCAAGGAAAAGAAATCCTACCAGGTAGGTACCCACTTAGCTGCACCTGGGTCGAGTGTGGCAAAAGTAGATTGATGTCTTGCCAAAGGACATCAGTTTCGTAACAGGGAATTGAACCTCATACCTTGTCATCTCCAGTCTATTGACCCATCCACGACACCTCTATACCCCTATTATATTCAGAACTAGTTCCTTAAAGTTGGGGCATGAATTTGGAACAGTCACCAAAGTTTGATGTCAATGGGAGACTGACACAAAGGAGTCAACTCCTTGCTGACACTGACAATACCATAGAAGTACGACAGACAATGATGGAACCATACACAGAGAAAATGAATAAGGGGCCTAAGGTATTCATAGTTGAGTCATTTGATTTTGACCTTTTGAGCAAAATGTGTGTCAATTCTAGGGATATTATATGGTCCTGCCATGAGCGCCCTGATAGAGATTATGTGTGACACCCATCTTGTCATTAGTCTGAATTCAGACCTGTTTTACATTTGAAAGACAGTGAATAATGTGAATTCTGTTTTTAATGTTGTTTAAGAATTTAAGCAGGAGATTAAAAATTGATGTAAAGGGAGAGATAATGGTGTGATATCATGATATTGTTTTATAACTATATTTACACCAACTTTGATTGTTATTTGAATGATGGCGAGGGTTTGGCTATAGAGAAAACACTATAAAAATGAAAAGAAATCAAAATTATGGAAGGGGCACTTTGAAAAAAAAAGATGGGGGGGGATGTAACACAATACAGAGGGAGAGTTACATGTATAAAAACCTGTCTTGGTTTTGTGTACACAGCATATAACTACTGTTCAGTTTTCCAAGATGAACTTTACTATGCCTGACCTACTTCTTCTGGTGCTTTTGATTAGGTTCAAGGGTCGGGATAGTGTAGCCTGCAGTCCAGCCTTTATTGAATAATTTCAATGAAAGGGTATGTACGTGTGGGGAAGGCAAAAATGTTCCATGTCACCATTTCCTTAAAATCATCTGTTTGGAGCCAGACGCTTCCACAACATTTCTACATATTTCCATCCACAGTCATAAGTGACGCAGGTGAACAGAGTCTGAAAATGCAGACTACAAAGTTCTAACAAACTTTCAAGTAGGGACCTGCTATCATGTTTCTGATTAGGTTTTGGGGTTCTAGTTCGGAAGGGACGGTAGTCATAAACTAGTGCCCCTCGTTCGCAATAAGTCATACGGTGTGTGAATTGGAAATTGCAATAGCCACACTGTCAAAATGCGGAAATCATAACAACATTTTTGAATGAGACAAGTACTTAAATTGCTCTTTGAACACTGTGTATTATGTGAATTGGAAATAGCAATTAATGTTTCATGAAATAATCATCACTCAAGTTTGCGCTTTGAAAACATGAGACAAGCCTCTACATTAGCCTTTTTGGAAGGGGGTCTGATGTGAACTTTTTACAATCTGTATGCATGGATAAACCCTATGCAAAATATTCCACAATTTTGGCGTTCCTGACTTAGATTTTGGCCGCCCATGTCTCCTGCGAGGTACATGGCATATGTATTTCGAAATGGAGAATATTCATTAAAGGGCATAAGGGCAAAGGTTATACATTCCAATTTTCATTTCATAGTATTAATCGATAAACCTCCTCACCTGACAAAATTTGCACATGAGAATGGCTCTTATAGACAAATGTGTTGATCAGTAATATTGAGTATAGGCCTGATAATGGGTGAGGAAAATTAGCTGATGACAATGTGCAAGCCCTAAATGGCTCAAAGGAAAATAGGCCAAGAGGAGAGAACATTCACACTTTTTGGAGTCATATTAGGGATCACATAATTTAAGAATTTGAATCCACTCCCAAATTATTGTATAATTCACTCCAAATAGTGGTTTAAACTTAATCTTTTGAGAGTGGATTCCACTAGTTTTAGCATGGATTTCTATCTCTAAAAGGAGAAATCCCTTCTTAATGACTCTTAAAAGAGTGAATTTTCACTCTAAAGGTAAAAGATATCTATCATGACTCTGAAAAGAGTGATTTTCCACTTAAAACAATAGTAATTGCTGATACGACTCCTAAGAGAGTTCATTTCCATTTCCACTTTAAAAAGAAGAGATCCCATTATACATATTACTCTGATAAGAGTGGATTTTCTCTTCAAAAATTAGAATGACTCCAAATAGATTGGATCTCCACTCTTCTTGAGTTGAGAGCTAGAGCAGATCCTTGCATTGAACGGTGCTACCCATCATACCCTCATCAGCTTGCCTACACATGACAGCCCTCATGAGCCAAGACAATGGAAGTGCCATGCGATGATGGACGTGATGATCGATCGCGTCACACCTAGCGTTTTTGACCTAGACCGTAATGTAGGCTTACCCAAGGACTCATGATCCTGTGACCTAAACTAATCATCATCTTGCATCCATGTATACCCTCCCTTTGTGAACAAGGCCAAGGTTACTAATGTATTTTTATGTATTGCCTTGGAGGTGTGTTCATACTGTAATGGGTTTAGGAAGTGCTCATTTAATTGTCTTCTCAGCTATCACAGTATTTTGCCCTGTCACCTTCTTTGGGGGTGCTATCATAACATACATATATTTTCCAAAAGATGCATATATTCTTTAGGATTTGTTAATATTTCTTGGAGTCAGTGAGAGCATGATATTGTTCATCATTACTATAACACAAGATTAGTAGACTGCAGTACAACGAAACGGGCTTCAGGGACTGCCTGTATATAAACCAGCTAACCTACCATGACCACTCTTTTGTATCCCTAAAACTGTGTTTCTCATAATAGAGACCGGTTTTTAAAAGAGTCTTAACCTATTGCCTACTTTATCTGGTGTCCACTGTATTAAGCCTACATGACAATGAATGAATTCAGTAGTGCATGGGTTAATATAGAAAATCAGCCTGTCAAGACCAGTACTCTTGTTTTCCCTTGTAATAAACATGATTAGAAATCATTGCATTGCAGGCTGAACTGTATGATATATTGAGTGGTCTCTATATACAGGTTTAACTGTTTAAATTAAACTGTAAAGAGTTTACCTGAATTTACAGTAGATCTAACCATTCTGTGAGAATCATCTAAGGAAACGATAACAGTCTCACGTTTTGACCTGGACAGAGAAAATTAGTGGTTTCTGTGGAAACGCTTGTCAGAATCGTTAAAGTTCCAAATTGAGCGTGTCTGAGGGCTCACAGTGAGAGGGGCCAGAATTGACCATTCATATGAAGCTAATAAGAATATTTCCTGCATTTTTTCACACTGAAATGTTGTTAAAAGATAATTTAAATGGGGGGAAAGGTGCAGGGAATCTTATCTTATGTTTTAATCACGTAAGTGTACCTTCAATGACCTAACTGAATGGATCTCAGCAGACCTGCTATTTCTCTTGACCTTTTATTCAAAGTACAAGGGACATTTATTTATTAGGGAGTTATAAATCACACCATGCATGCACCCAGAGTCTGCTCTAGGCCCGTCTTCACTATCTCGAGATTGCCAAATATCCAGCTATTTGTCCCGTGCGTCTTCCCTAGACCGAAGATTTGCAATATGCGCTAACGCTGAGCAAAATATCTCGAGCTAATTTCTCAAGGTCAAGTTTCAAGTATTGATGTCGAATCTCGAGATAGTGAAGACGCAATTTGTTACTTCGGGATTATTTCCCAAATCAGAAAAAGCTGCTATTTGGCAATCTCGAGACGATGAAGACGCGCCTTTTGTGACTGGATAGATGTTTGAATCACTCCTTTATCTCAGGAGGTTGTGTAATGTTTATTGCTTAATAGCTCGTTGAGACACCAATGATTACGCACTGATAAATTCAGACCAATAAATCTATCCCAGGGGACAGCTCAGTGCCTAGCCTTGCATCCAGGCTGAGAAGGTCTTTTCTGTGATGATCCTCCAGCCAAAGTGGAAGGAATCTCTAAGAAGAGAAAGACACAGGATTTGTTGGTGATTGAATATGCCAGTTCATAGTTGCAGTCTAGGCATGACCAGATAAAGGTGGTCATTGCAGACCAAATTGTGAAATACACGGAGACAAAATACTGGATACGTGCTCATGAAAGTTATGTAATCGTTATTCATTTATGCACAGGCAGTGCACTCCATGATACACAGGTGGAAGTATTCTTTGAAAAGGGGAAACAAAGGCTATTTATGTAGCACCTCCATCACTGTAGGAGTGATTATTTCAAAATGTACAAAGTAGGCCCTCTTCATGTTTTGGGTCATTTGGGACATGTGCTAACTGTGAACTGGTCTATTCTGGGAAGCTTCAAAAGAGCTTTGGTTAGAAAAACAGTTAACACATGATCGCAACTACTTTCTATACATCAACTTAAGAATTTCAATACCACCGACTTATTATCACCTTTAGAAAGTAGAAACTTCAGAATATTATGACGACGTATTACGTATTGAGTTGATTCTTCTAAAGTAGTTGCGATTGTGATTAAAATACTTCAAAATCACAACAAGGAAATGTTACTTTTATCCAAATCAGCTCCGATAAACAAAACTGAACATTTTTTGTTTTGCTCCATTGACGATCTCTAACTCCACCAACAAAAAAGAGAAAATTTTGAGAAATGTCATTTGCAAATTCATATAAATATGAAATTTGTAGTTCTTTAATTCTTTAACATTGAACTTCCTTTTTCATTACTTGAATAGAAGTGTTTGTAGATCTTGATAATGATAACATTCAGGGGAAAAAATATTCAAAACATTTCAGGTGCTACTTTTCAAGCTTGCTTGTATGAAAATAACACTCTTCAGTGTTATATGCACATTTTTGGGTGCTCTTTTGTGACTTTCGGGGGCTCTTTTGGGCATTTTGGGGCTAATTTGTCCCGAGCCCCTGTGTATTTTTTCAAATGATAATAATGAAAATAGCAATATTTCTTGATTGCCCAGGGTAGCCTCATCAGGATTAATACTGTTCTCCCTGAGGCTGCATGAGGGCCCTGCATTCATATTATTACCCCGACTTTAGCCGAGCTATCATTTAAAGGCGCTCATGGTTTATTTAAAATTAAAATATAACTAGACATATAATACTTGTTTGGAACAAGTATAGGTGGGCTGGTCAACTAAAATTTGAGACAAAATAGAGCAAAAATAAGCGACATACTGCTTACAAATTCTTAAAAAACAATATCATGTAGATTCATAACGTGAACTAAATTCACCTTCTATAGGCATAACACGCAAATTATGAAGTTTTTGACATGAGGCCTTTAATCAAAATTTTCACTATGATGACGTCATCAAAATGAAAAATAGTTATTACTGTGCTTGTAGAGAATTGTCTTAGCTACATCATATCGAAATTTTGAAGAAAATTGATCAATATTTACAGAGATACAATCAATTTTACATAAATATGCTGACGTCATAATATGCAAATTCATATTTTGAGTTCCAAGGCCATTGTGATGATGTCACGATACACTTAATGGCCAAATGAGACATGGAATCATATTTCCGACTCATACTCTATCTTAATATGAAAAAAAATTGAGGATCCCGGTGCATTCCAAAGAGCTATAACGGATTTTGTATAGGCATGTTTTTGCCCATATATGCTATGTATTAAAAGAGCTCGCGCGCACGGATATTTATCTTGAATTAACGCTCATCTTTTTATTAATGGTCATAAAGAGATAAAAATGGTATCAAATTCCTTGAAAAATATGAGAAATATCATGAAAGGGAAAAAAAATGGCGATTCTATGTTTTGTAATGGTGTTACGCGCGAAAACGCGCGCGCATGCTCCTACGCGCGATTTTTTATAAAATGCTTAAAATGACCTGAAACGTATGCAAAATAAATTTGAGACGATTTTGAGCATTTAACATTTTTGCGCGCGCACTTACGCGCGGACGTACGCGTACGTGCGCGTTTTTTTACCTGAAATTAACCAGACTGATATTGACCTTAATCACAATAAATATGAATGAGAAATACCTTTTGGTTATGAAGATATGATCATGAGTAAATTTTCAGAAAATTTCACAAAATGGCGCCTAGATGACGTCATCAGTCAAGGTCAAGGTTGAAAACCTTACCGTGCTTTGTCCATATGCCCATACATATGTGTGCCAAATTTCAATTTATTTGATTAAGCCATTTTCAAGTTATCTTGCTAACAAAAAAGTGGTAAGAATTAAGAAAAATAAACTAGACATATAATACTTGTTTGGAACAAGTATAGGTGGGCTGGTCAACTAAAACTTGAGACAAAATAGAGCAAAAATAAGCGACATACTGCTTACAAATTCTTAAAAAACAATATCATGTAGATTCATAACGTGAACTAAATTCACCTTCTATAGGCATAACACGCAAATTATGAAGTTTTTGACATGAGGCCTTTAATCAAAATTTTCACTATGATGACGTCATCAAAATGAAAAATGATTATTACTGCGCTTGTAGAGAATTGTCTTAGCTACAACATATCGAAATTTTGAAGAAAATTGATCAATGTTTACAGAGATACAATCAATTTTACATAAATATGCTGACGTCATAATATGCAAATTCGTATTTTGAGTTCCAAGGCCATTGTGATGATGTCACGATACACTTAATGGCCAAATGAGACATGAAATCATATTTCCGACTCATACTCTATCTAAATATGAAAAATAATTGAGGATCCCGGTGCATTCCAAAGAGCTATAACGGATTTTGTATAGGCATGTTTTTGACAATATATGATATGTATTAAAAGAGCTCGCGCGCACTGACATTTATCTTGAATTTACGCTCATCTTGTTCATAATGGTCATAAAGAGATAAACATGGTATCAAATTCCTTGAAAAAATATGAGAAATATCATGAAAGAAAAAAAAATGGCGATTCTATGTTTTGTAATGGTGTTAGGCGCGAAAACGTGCGCGCATGCTCGTACGCGCGATTTTTTATAAAATGCTTAAAATGACCTGAAACGTATGCAAAATAAATTTGAGACGATTTTGAGCATTTAAAAAATTTGCGCGCGGACGTACGCGCACGCGCGCGTTTTTTGACCTGAAATTGACTGGATTGATATTGACCTTGATCATAATAAATATGAATGAGAAATACCTTTTGGTTATGAAGATATGATCATGAGTTTATTTTCAGAAAATTTCACAAAATGGCGCCTAGATGACGTCATCAGTCAAGATCAAGGTTGAAAACCTTACTGTGTTTTGTCCATATGCCTATACATATGTGTGCCAAATTTCAAAGCATTTGATTGAATAATTTCAAAGATATCTTGCTAACAAAAAGTGGGTCGAAATAAGAAAAATAAACTAGACATAATACTTGTTTGGAACAAGTATAGGTGGGCTGGTCAACTAAAATTTGAGACAAAATAGAGCAAAAATAAGCGAGATACTGCTAAAAAACAATGTCATTGATGTAATGATGTGAACGAAATTCACCTTCCATAGACATAACACGCAACTTCAGAAATTTCTGATATGTGCCCTTTAATCGAAATTTTTACTCTGATGACGTCATCAAAATGAAAAATGATTATTATGGAACTTGTAGAGAATTATCTTAGCTACAACATATCGAAATTTTGAAGAGAATCGATCAATATATACAGAGATACAATCAATTTTACATAAATATGCTGACTTCATAATATGCAAATTCGTATTTTGAGTTCCAAGGCCATTATGATGATGTCACGATACATTTAATGGCCAAATTAGACATGGAATCATATTTCCGACTCATACTCTATTTAAAAATGAAAAAACATTGAAGGTCACGGTTCATTCCAAAGAGCTATAATGGATTTTGTATAGGCATGTTTTTGCCCATATATGCTATGTATTAAAAGAGCTCGCGCGCATTGACATTTATCTTGAATTTACGCTCATCTTGTTAATAATGGTCATAAAGAAATAAACATGGTATCAAATTCCTTGAAAAAATATGAGAAATATCATGAAAGAAAAAAAAAAGGCAATTCTATGTTTGTTAATGGTGTTACGCGCGAAAACGCGCGCGCATGCTCGTACGCGCGATTTTTTATAAAATGCTTAAAATGACCTAAAACGTATGCAAAATAAATTTGAGACGATTTTGAGCATTTAATTTTTTTGCGCGCGCACTGACGCACGGACGTACGCGCACGCGCGCGTTTTTTGACCTGAAATTAACCGGACTGATATTGACCTTGATCATGATAAATATGAATGAGAAATACCTTTTGGTTATGAAGATATGATCATGAGATGATTTTCAGAAAATTTCACAAAATGGCGCCTAGATGACGTCATCAGTCAAGGTCAAGGTTGGAAACCTCAGTGTGTTTTGTTTATATGCCTATACATATGTGTGCCAAATGTCAAGGCATTTGATTGAGCTATTTTCAAGTTATCTTGTTAACAAAAAAGTGGGTGGAAATAAGAAAAATAAATAAATAAATAATAATAATAAAGGCAATTTTAACAAAATTATAAGGTGGTCTGTATTAGATACAGCCCACCTGATAAATAATAAAGGCGATTTTAACAAAAATATAAGGTGGTCTGTATTAGATACAGCCCACCTGATAAATAATAAAGGCAATTCTAACGAAATTATAAGGTGGTCTGTACGTTATACAGCCCACCTGATAAATAAATAAATAAATAAACTAGACATATAATACTTGTTTGGAACAAGTATAGGTGGGCTGGTCAACTAACATTTGAGACAAAATAGAGCAAAAATAAGCGACATACTGCTTACAAATTCTTAAAAGACAATATCATGTAGATTCATAACGTGAACTAAATTCACCTTCTTTAGGCATAACACGCAAATTATGAAGTTTTTGACATGAGGCCTTTAATCAAAATTTTCACTATGATGACGTCATCAAAATGAAAAATAGTTATTATTGTGCTTGTAGAGAATTGTCTTAGCTACATCATATCGAAATTTTGAAGAAAATTGATCAATATTTACAGAGATACAATCAATTTTACATAAATATGCTGACGTCATAATATGCAAATTCGTATTTTGAGTTCCAAGGCCATTGTGATGATGTCACGATACACTTAATGGCCAAATGAGACATGGAATCATATTTCCGACTCATACTCTATCTTAATATGAAAAAAAATTGAGGATCCCGGTGCATTCCAAAGAGCTATAACGGATTTTGTATAGGCATGTTTTTGCCCATATATGCTATGTATTAAAAGACCTCGCGCGCACTGACATTTATCTTGAATTTACGCTCATCTTGTTAATAATGGTCATAAAGAGATAAACATGGAATCAAATTCCTTGAAAAAATATGAGAAATATCATGAAAGAAAAAAAAATGGCGATTCTATGTTTTTTAATGGTGTTACGCGCGAAAACGCGCGCGCATGCTCGTACGCGCGATTTTTTATAAAATGCTTAAAATGACCTGAAACGTATGCAAAAAAAATTTGAGACGATTTTGAGCATTTAAAAATTTTGCGCGCGCACTGACGCGCGGACGTACGCGCACGCGCGCGTTTTTTGACCTGAAATTGACCGGACTGATATTGACCTTGATCATGATAAATATGAATGAGAAATAACTTACCGTTATGAAAATATGATCATAAGTAAATTTTCAGAAAATTTCACAAAATGGCGCCTAGATGACGTCATCAGTCAAGGTCAAGGTTGAAAACCTTACTTTGTTTTGTCCATATGGCTATACATATGTGTGCTAAATATCAAATTATTTGATTGAGCCATTTCAAAGTTATCTTGCTAACAAAAAAGTGGGTCGAAATAAGAAAAATAAACTAGATTTGTAATACTTGTTTGGTACAAGTATAGGTGGGCTGGTCCAGCTAACATTTTAGACAAAATGAAGGGCACATTTGAGATAGCTAATTGTCTCAGCTACATCATACTCGAAGTTCAGCGTAAATGAAGCTAAAATGACGTAGATGTTGCCCGCGAAAGACGGGAATGTAGAATCGAGTTTTGAGAAAAAGTCATGTCCCATAGAGAATACACGCAAAATGTGAAAAATTGACATGCCTCCTTTAATCGCAAAAATACGCCATGATACCTTTGTCAAAATGAAGAATAGTACTGACTGCATTTGTAGAAATTTGTCTCAGCTAGAACATATTAAAATTTGGAAGAAAATTGATCAATATTTACAGAGATACAATCAATTTTCCATAAATATGCTGACGTCATAATATGCAAATTGGAATTTTGAGTTCGGAGGCCATTATGATGACGTCATGAGTTAATTGAGGGTCAAATGAGACATGAAACAATATCTCCGAATCATACTCTATTAAAATATGAAAAAAAATTGGGGTCACCTTGCATCCTAAAGCGCGACAATGGATTTTGTAAAGGCATGTTTTTGCCCATGTATGCTATGTATTACAAGAGCTCGCACGCACGGATATTATCTTAAACGGACGCTCATTCCGTTATTAATGGTCAGAAAAAGATGAACAAGGTATCAAAATGCTTGAAATAATGTGCCAAATATGATGACAGAGAAAGTTTGGCGATTCTATGTTGGAAAATACCAGTACGCGCGAAAACGCGCGCGCATAAGTGCTCTCGCGCAATTTTTGAAAATGCTTATAATGGCCTGAAACGTATGCAAAATTAATTTGAGACGATTTTGAGCATTTTAAAATTTTGCGCGCGCATTGACGCGCGGACGTACGCGCACGCGCGCGTTATTTGACCTGAAATTGACCGGACGGATATTGACCGCGATCATGATAAATATGAATGAGAAATACTTTTTGGTTATGAAGATATGGTCATGAGTTGATTTTCGTAAAATTTTACAAAATGGCGCCTAGATGACGTCATCAGTGAAGGACAATGTTGAAAACGTTATTGTGCTTTGTACATATGCCTTTACATATGTGTGCCAAATTTCAAGGCATTTGATTGAGCCATTTTCAAGTTATCTTGCTAACAAAAAAGTGGTTAGAAATAAGAAAAATATTTAATAAATAAATAAATAAATAAATAATAAAGGCAATTCTAACGAAATTATAAGGTGGTCTGTACGTTATACAGCCCACCTGATAATAAAGAAATAAATAAATAAAGGCGATTTTAACAAAAATATAAGGTGGTCTGTATTAGATACAGCCCACCTGATAATAAATAATAAAGGCAATTTTAACAAAATTATAAGGTGGTCTGTATTAGATACAGCTCACCTGATAATAGATAGCTTGAGTGTTGAGACTATGGTTGCAAACTTACATGTATATGTTATGCATCAAGGGTGGTTAGGAGTCATTAATCTCTTATACTAGTGTCATAATTATTATTATTATTATTATTATTATTATTATCAAAAAAGAATCTCTAGCAATCCATCATAACTGATACTGAATTAGATAATAAAGATTTGAAATAAACTGTGCCAAGTGATATAACCGGGAGACCTACAGGATATCCTACACTCCCATAAAGATGATGATGATGATGAATGAAAATGATATCTTTCAAATCATATCAGTAGTTAAAGTACTGGTATACTGAAGTACGGTACTTATATTTTTAAAGCATTCTAATACTTATGAGAAAAAAAATTCTCTCTTGTTTTCTGAGTTTCGTTATGCACCTTTGTGCAATGTGAAGGAACTGGGCCATACTGCATATGATGTAACATGTAAAGCCAAGAAGGGCTGTTCACATTTGAAATATAAGCCAAAGTGCTGATAAACGTCAGAAGGGTTTAAAAGATATTCAATTATTTCTGCCTTTGTATATCCCTATGATAGCAATAATATAACAATAAGAGATCTTATTTAAAGCTATTTTAGAAGGCCCGCAGTAAAGACAAATACATTTCATTTATCAATGAAGGATGCAACTGTGTAGCAGAAAAAAAACTTGAGAAATATTACTAATTGTAATAAACAATTTTTTTTTTTAGCTATAAAATATAAGAATACTATTTACAGGTGTTTGCATTAGAAAACCATTAGAGGTTGTGCACAGGAGAAAGGTGGTATGAGATGAATACAAGAGAAATACATATACACAATGTATGTGTAGACATTTCCAAGAGAAATATGAATTTTTTTGTGCAAATAGTTGTCAGAAGTGTGAATAGGATCCCAATATTGATTCCTTAATCCCACATATTGATTTTGATGTAGTGCTGTGTTCTTGAGATGCAGCGACCTTCGCGACCTCTCTATAGCGTCCGCGCTCGACGACGCCTTCATGATAAACTTAATCCCCAGATAGATTTCTGGTTAGCTCTCTTTCAGTAGCATAACCACCTTGGTCAATCAAGCTAGTTTTATAATTAACGTCCAGGTTTATAATTTGTCTTTGAAAATCGTCATAGTAATGCTAATTTCATTGAAATCATAAAATTGGATGAAAATCGTAGAATTGAGAGGGATATTAAGATCACTCATTCTTTTAAGTTGACATGTAAGGTTTGAATACCAGGAGGAGTCGCTAGTTGGTCTGTCAAATAAACAGGAGAAAGAATCATGACTCCTTGTAAGGAGCCTATGTGGGATTAATGATTTCTATAGAACATTGTAGCACAGACATAGACAATGGGAATAGAATTTCACATAATTACAACGGTACAGTGTTGCAATGTAAGGATGCATGCAAGATACCGGTACTGTACACTTTATTAGAATGTATTGAAGCAACCATGTGATGAAAACCTTAGGAAACAGTTTACTTGATCAATTAACTCAGTATTTGATTGTTTCGTGTGAAATGGATATAAGGATGCAACATAATGGATGTCACACGCTTTATAGCAGTTTTGGAATTTGGTAATTTGGTAAGTCACATTGTTTTTAAAACTTATTCATCTATGATCAATCACAATTATTGCCAAGTTTTGTTTTACCAAAAGCAACCTTTGAACTTCCAAACTTTCTTATCTCTTTTTTAACTGAATTTTTGCCAAAGATTCTCTGGGCTGTTTCTTTCATTTCTTTTGTTATGCCTCCGTTACGAAGTAGCCGGAGGCATTATGTTTTCGGGTTGTCCGTCCGTCCGTACGTACGTCTGTACGTCTGTACGTACGTCTGTACGTACGTCCCGTTCTTGTGATCGCGTTATCTGAAGAACCGATTGATCGATTCCTGCCAAACTTTGGTCATGTATGTATCTTGCAGAGCCGATGGACTGATTAGATTTTGGGGTCACGAGGTCAAAGGTCAAAGGTCACAGGGCTCATTAGGTATGCCAAAACAGCTCGTGATCGCGTTATCTGAAGAACTGATTGATGGATTCCTGCCAAACTTTGGTCATGTATGTATCTTGCAGAGCCAATGAACTGATTAGATTTTGGGGTCACGAGGTTAAAGGTCAAAGGTCACAGGGCTCATTATGTATGCAAAAACAGCTTGTGATCGCGTTATCTCAAGAACCGATTGATGGATTTCCGCCAAACTTAGGTCATGTATGTTACTTGCAGAGCCGATGAACTGATTAGATTTAGAGGTCATGAGGTCAAAGGTCAAAGGCCACAGCGCAAATTATGTATACAAAAACAGCTCGTGATCGCGTTATCTCAAGAACCGATTGATGGATTCCTGCCAAAATTAGGTCATGTATGTTACTTGCAGAGCCAATGAACTGAGTAGATTCTTGGTTCATAAGGTCAAAGGTCATGGGCTCATTATGTATGCAAAAATAGCTTGTGAACGCATTCTCATTAGAACTGACAGATGCATTACTATTTAACTCAGGACATCTTGCAGAGCCAATGAACTGAGTAGATTTTAGGGTCATGAGGTCAAATATCAAAGGGTCATATATGTATATGAGAAATTGCTTGTAATCACGATATTCTGAGAACCTGTCAATGGATTACAATTGAACTTGAATTCGAAAAATTTCTTCTGTTTTGGTTTGTAAAATTGCTCTATGACGGAGGCATCATTTTCGACTGCGCGCAGTCGAATTCCATCTAGTTTTATATTATATACAATCTTGGTACTAGATTAAACCTTCCACTTCAAGGCATCATTTAACAATGTTTCCAGATTTACAAATCTGATATGCATGGCCCTATGTGTTATCAGTGTCTGTGATACGGTGTAATATTGAAGCCCCCCAAAAAGCCTATCTGCACTAGTTTGGCCAGGAGGGATTAGACCTCCCTGCATGGTCACTGACATCCAATCAGCTCTCAATTAACATAGGAAAAAGGGGACCATGGGGGACCAACGGTCACCGCTTATAGGCATTGTTTGCTATATAGAGGGCCCAAGTAGCTATAAGTAGTGCAGTGGGGCTTTGGGGATCATGAAGTGCTTCAAAAAACTAAAACCGGTTATGAAATTTCAAATTCCAATCATAAATATCTTGATAATCAAACATGCGATTGGCTTGTAAAAGTCATGGGATTCATTTCTGACCTAAAGATTTATAATTATGATTGCAGCATGAGCTATATCCTGGATTTTGTTTAGAATCAGAGGCAAAGTTACCCAATCCCTTTAAATGTAGTTTTATTAAGAGTTGATTAGACCACTGCCATAGCCTGACTCACGCCATGCAAGATTGAAATTAATTATGCTCCGCAAACTCTCAAGCTTAGCCTAATTTTGTCAGCCACTGGCAGCATACATCATGAGCCTATCAAGTTCGTCTAGTGCAATGGTGCATACCCTGGAGTCAATGTAAAGTTTGTGTTTTTTGTAATAAAAATGTTTCAGCAATGCCCTTGTATGGAAGTATGGAAAGACCACCTGTATATAGGGATCACAATTTCTTTTTTCTTGTTGTAATGTTTCCCACAAAAATCTTAACTTAATAATAATAATAATAATATTTAATTGTTATATAGCTCTTAATACAAATGTCTCTAAGCGCTTCACAAATATGTTGTAACCCTTTCGGAACAAGCTTTCTACATTATGTGGTACGGCTCAGTAAGTTTTTATTCAGAGCCCTGAAAAATATACCATATGCATGCAAAGAAGGGGCACAAATTTCTGCATGCGCTTTGTGTTCATTATTGTTATATGACCACATTGTGTTTGATATCAGAAACTTTGAAAAGAAAGTTAAGCCTTAAATTCCTGAAATTGGCAACACATTGAGAGGTTCTAAATCTTTCTTTTTCTTTTTAAAAATAAAAATGAACAATTTTTTCAACTTTTTGACAAAAGTCAATCCCATGCACACATGTAAACCTATTATTTTCAATGACATTACATATTTGTTAGAATAATGTAGCATAAAAAGAAAAAGATTACTATTGCCAATTTCAAGAACAATTTGTGATCAATTTACCCTCGGATAAGATCCCCACCCGCCTGTAAAAGGCGTATTTCTTGTCTCCCTTTAATCAGGTCTCTCTGTATCTAGCAAATGTTGCGATAGCTTTGAAGTGTTTGTGTATACTACTCCTACTACCTGACCCAGAAGTCTAGGCGGCTTTGATCACATACAATAGAGGAAACCTCAGGACCTTTGATCTACCTAGTCTAGCAATACAGACCTCGATCTTTAGAGCTATTAGATAGCGATTAGGGTCGGAAGATGTTGTCATCTGTTACGAGCAAGAAGAGCATTCACTCTATCTATACCGCTACTACTACTTGACCCAGAAGTCTTGGCAGCTTTGATCACATACGATATAGGAAATTTTGAAACAGATTAATGGCGCCAGACACGTGCTGTATCGTCGTCATCGTCATCGCCGTCATCGCCATCATCATCATCGCCGTCATCGCCATCATCATCATCATCATCTGTTAAGAGCCAGAGGGGCGTTCTTTCTATGTTACAGTATGAGATTTAGAAGATATATTTGCATTTAATGTAAGTTTTGTGAACATTTGTCTATTTTTCTTTCGTTTGTATAATGTAGAAAGAAATATTAATAAATTGTAAATGAGAAAAGATATTTGTACAAGAGGTATAAGGGTTGTTCATGCCCCCCCCCCTTAAAATCCCTCTAAGGTATACCCTTAAATGCCCCCAATTAGTTTTTGTGCCACTTATCACATTTTAGGCCTGGCCAACAGGCACCTGAAGGCTGAAAATGCGTTGTACTTTTTTGTTGTTTGTTTATTTGTCAGAGATCTTTAATATTTGTGTCCTATTCTATGGAATCCTGGATGTGCCCAAGTTACAGTATCTTTTGTTTTCTAGCGACGGTTTGAACTTGTACTTAAAAAATCAAATACTGATAGTTTACTCATTTTCATAGCAAATTGTGAATGCTTTCAAGTGCTCTACCTAGTACCGGGAACCCTGGACCTAGGTCCATGCTCGAACATTCAAAGTCTAGCTGTAGTAGAAGTGTAGGATTGTGTTAGGGATAGTTTGTGTTGAAACATTTTATGGTCTGGAATAGGCAGACTACAAACTTCAAGTAGTCAAGTGTCACTCAGCAAGAGAGACAGAGAAAGAGAGAAAAAAAAGAGTGAGAAATAGATGGTTAGATGGACAGCAAAATAGAGCATGATATATACTGTACATGACTACCATAACTGTATATGAATAGTTTTTACACAAGTAATGAAAGAATTGTAGGAAAAGGACAGAAAAGAGAAATTGCAAAACAGAAGAAAACAGAAGAAAATATAGGCAGATGGAAAGAGAGAGAGAGAGAGAAAAGTGAGAAATAGACGGCTAGATTGACGGAAAATAATGTATAATGATATTGTACGTGACTAAATGTATATGGATAGTTGTTACACAAGTAATAACGAGTGATAGAAAGAGCTTTGGATGGAGAAGGAGAAAGAAGAGAAACAGCAAAACAGAAAATAATATAGGCAGATAGAGATAGAGAAAGGAAGAGAGAGAGAGAAGGGGGAAGAGTGGATAATAGACAGCTAGATGAACGGCAAATGATAGCATGATATTGTATCTGATTAAATAATGAAAGAGTGATAGAAAGAGCATTGGAGAAGGAGAGAAGAGAGAAATTGCAAAACAGACAAGAATATAAGCAAAGGGAAAGAGAGAGAGAGAGGGAGAGAAAGAGAGAGAATTGGGCTCTTTATGGACATGGTCTCTTTGGTAGAAAGGGGGATAAAATAATTGTGTAGGTCCATGGTATGATGGAAGCAGGGTGACTGTGACCTCGTGAAACAGTGCATTGTGGCTAGCCAGGGAATGATTCCCATTGTGTACTTCCTTCCACCGCCTAGCTCAACGCTTGAGTTTCATCATTGGTAGGTAGGTGGTGGTAGTGGTAATTGGTATTATGGAGAGATTAGTGCGCTGAGGCTCAGTACATGAGCTGTAAACTATACTGTGTGTGTTATTGTGGGCTAACCCTTTGATAGCTCGTTCTACGTACAGTTCGTCTGGTTGTGGAGGGAGCGGGAGTCCTTCGTCAGAGCCATACATCTTCAAGCCCTGTTGGTATATCAACCTGATTGTCCCATTGGGGTATTCAATGCACCTGTGTGTTGGATGTGGAAGGCAGTGGAGTTGTTGTATAATCGACGCACATGGGCGATTTCATGGACTGTTGCATCATGAGCTGAATGCAGTTGCGATTTTCTATCACTTGTGGATCCAAAGACAATAATAGCAACCGTGTTTGGGGTTTTGCTCTTGCGAATGTTTCACTTTCCATCCTGCTATCGATGATGACATTTCATAACATCGTGGATGATTGCAGATCGGGGTTGACCTCGAATAGATTCAATTGAATTCAAGGTTCATGATAGATGGCAAGGAATCGAGAATCGGGGTCGCGGGGTCGGTCGGTGGAGATACCAGCACGCAGGATTAATAGCCTAGGACAAATGAGGCAATAAATTGAAGTTCACATAGTTCACGAAGCAAAACAGACGGATGACATGCCAACAAGCTTTTTCTGACAGCGAGGCATGTGTTTAAGAAGAGCTGGTTGTGTTTAGGAGATAGGATATTTGATCGGTAGACTTTGGTCTTACATGAGAGATAATCTACCTACATGTAGCTCAGCTGTGACTGGCCTTGCATTGAACCTGGAGTTTGGGAAAACACACAGATTATTAAACAGACAATTGAGACGGAGGTGGAGATAGATAAGGAGGGAAAAGATGGTGGGAATAGTGGTCTTGAAGGATTTATATTACTCTATGGAACACTATTCGACCTCTGCTGTGTATTATTAACCCCTGGTGCCAAGGGTTATGTTTGTTGGAACTATAGAGTATAGGATAGGCCTACAATGTACATGTCACTCTTGAATGCACCCTTAGTTCATGCTTTGAATGCTGTAAGTGAGGAGTACTGGTAGTTGATTTAGCGAACTATCCTGCAAGCTTTGGTATACCCCAAGGAACCTTTATTCATACAAACTTTACTCATCAAGCAAACTGTTCCTACACCTTTGTGGCAAAAGTTTGTAGCTAGAGGTAGAACCTTAGCTACCGTTTGGCATCGTCTAAGCATTTTAGAAAGAGGGAAGGTGAACGAAGCCAAGTTGATCCTCCAGCTTGGTTGCAGCAACGGGACCCATCTCATATCATCAACCCGCGGGTCATTAATTATCCTGAGTAAGCATATGATTTGATTATGAGTGTTAGTTGTCATACGCCATGCTGGAGTGCACCGATTAAGGATTTAAACCAACGATGCGTGGAGGATTCTGACGCCGCATCCAGCCGAGAACTGTAATCTATCGTAATATAGCCGCGTCCGTCAGCAGGGGATACAATTGCCGAACAACATCCCATAACTCTCCCATCAAGATCGGCAGGAGCTAGGAGTCCTCTCCATCCTCTCCCAGTTTAACGACGGACGACTTTAAACGACGGGGTGTCGGGAGGAATGCGCAAACGACTCTTATGGTCCCGTTGATCATCAGTGATACAGATACGCAAGGCCAGGCAGGGCTTGGTGTTAATTAAGAAGTGTGCAACACAGATCAGATGCCTATCTACCGTTGTGATCATCAGTAGGGACATTCTGCTTGTATTGCATCTCTGGATCTCTAAACTGACGTTCTGTGCTACAGTTTTATTTGGATATATCTCAGATGGGAATTATGTCATTGGATCTGGTTTCATATTTCACAATAACATGAACTTTACATTTTCAACTAATCTGAAGACAACTTACTCTTTGTAAAATCATTTTGAGGATGAGCTTCTAGCTGTTCTAACTCCCGCTTGTTTGGATGTACAACCTGTGAGAGACAACTAGATCTTTGGACGTCATTTGCTTGGAGAAAGGAATAAGGAAGCTGAAAGTGGAATAACATTGGAGCTGAAAGTGGAATATAATAACATCACCTTGTGGCCATGTGGGAATGGAATATGAAAGATTTTTTAATTCAACATTTATGGAATTTGAAGCCCTCAATTTCCAAAGAGGTCTATTCTGCATATGATTATTTGTTTGTTTTGACTTAGCATTGCCGTTAACAATAGTGCTGGTAGACTGGGAAGTGCATGTAGGTCACAGCATTCACACTTCAGAGAAATCATTGATGTTTTTATCATTTGACGTACATGAAGTTAGCGCAAGAGGAACCCTCATATTTCTGCTATTTACCAGTAGCAGTCAAGGATCCTTAACAGAGTATTAGAATTCTGGTGCAAATATTATTCCACCGACATTTCTTGTCATTTTGTAGTGAGCTGTGGTCTCAGCCGGGCAGAACATTGATGAGTTGACCCTCAACATTTCTGACCAGAATGCAGAGTTCTCTTTTTTCTTGGATTACACCTAAAATGATAATTAATCACGATTCCTCCATTGGACATTTCCGGAAGGTTTTAGTGTGAAACGTTGGCTCAAGAAAGATTGATCCGTCCAATGCTTTGATTCATTGATGTATCAAAAGTAAAAAACTTGTGATTATCGTTTTATGACCTGGTATCGATCACTTGATTGAGTTCTAATTACTCTAATGGAAGCGACGGAATCCCCTATTTGAGTTGAAGCCGCAGACAAGAGCGTTTACAACCTTTCTATTTCCTCTTTCGCAACGAGATTGGTTTCTTCTCATTTAGACAGACCGGTAGAAAGACCAAGGACTGAGTGAGCGTACGGTGAATATTACATGCCGAGACTTTGGAGGAACTAAACTGAAAGTCTTGATTGAGTACCGGTAGGGATTTTAGGGGGAGTTACACGGTAAGAGCAAGGGATGGTGAAAGAGTAGCCTACCGACCGAACGGTGATAGTCAAGGTTCTTCCAGACGAGAGTCCGAGACCCTCATGGGTACATGCATCATACCAGTGAGTATATCAAAATCTGTTTTAACCTACTTCTACTTATTCTTCATCCAGTATAGTACAGACCGCCGTTTGCGTATTATATCGAACCTTGTGCTTGTCAAGTGCTGAGTGTACAGTGCAAGTACTTTTACATTTATTTCAAACACATTCTACCTTACTACAAGATATTTAGATCACTTTGTCTTTGAAATATAATATATCAAGAATAGATTGAGTGCTCCTATAAAATTAATAAGTTGAAATTGTTTGATATTTGGTGAACCTGCCATTGCCGCGTAAAACGACATCCCCTAGGGGTCTGACTAGGGTCTGCCTAGGGGTCTGACTAGGGTCTGCCTAGGGGACTGACTAGGGGTCTGACTCTGGGTCTCAGCAGACTGTATCATTTGTAGCCAGAAGACTGTTAACTCATAAACTTTAAATTAATACAAAGTTAATGCCCTTCTGGCTCTGAACAGACACAATGTATTTAAGTTTCAATGGGCAAGGTGGTTATGTCTCAGTTATGACAGGTTTCTTCTGTGAATTTGAAAATGTATTCATCACCTGCTAAGACTCTCAGAGCGAGAAGGATGTTAACTCTGTGTAAAAGTGTAAGAGCTAAGGCCCTTCTGGCATTGAGGAGACAGCATATAAGTACATTGTATCCCTCATCTGTGACTACTTCTCTCAAATGCATTCACAATTTATCATTAAAACAACTCTTCTCTTACTTAGCCTCATGTTACTTTTATAGCATATATACTCTACAATTCAAGACCAAAATGTCAAAATTATGATTATTTTTCTTTCTATAAAAAAAAGGAGTTTCCTCTGTGACTCTGTGATTAAAAATACGGTAAATAAAAAATGTGTGTAATATTAGATGGTAGCTCTGCCAACATAGTAATGAACCATATAAACGGCACATGCACATGATGGTATGCAGAGTACTATAAAACCAAGCATATAACGGCGCTGAGGGGGTATATAGCGTGTGCCATTCAATATTTCAACTGCGTTGGAACCTGGTTTCGTAATTTTTCCCCCGCTGGGGTCAAAGGTCGTTGGGGTAAAGAGTGTGAATTGGATGACATAGTTCTGGGCTCTGTCAACAAGACTTTGACTTCCGAGTCCTCTCTATCTTTGTTTGTTGACGAATTGATAGTCTCGACTCCTGGCTTTTGCCGTGACTGAAATAGCAATTCTCATCTTCTTTTTCAATAAACTTTTCCTGCACTTACTGTTCTTTGTGTTTCGAGTTATTTCTTAGCTTTTGTAGAGAGTTTCTATCATTGCATGGAGGTTGAGATATTCCAAATCTTTGAAAAGTGTAAAAGATTTTTTTTTATCCTTATAGCCTACTGGTATGGAAAAGCCAATATCATATATAAATTAAGGGCAACACAAATTAAGGGCAGCATGAATTAAGGGCAGAATGAATTAAGGGCATCACAAATAAAGGCAGCATAAATTAAGGGCAGCATAAAGTTGCAGCATAAATAATTTTTCATTTTTCATGCTACATTTAAGCCCAAAACCACCCTTTTTAGAGTTGTACATTGTAGGATTATATTATTTCCAATCCATCCTTATTGACGGATATTCTATTTCCTTGCTTGGTTTTGATACTCCCACCTCACAAGTAGACATTTTGCAAAACCAACCACAAAACGGT
Source organism: Strongylocentrotus droebachiensis (assembly GCA_035222895.1). Taxonomy (NCBI): domain Eukaryota; kingdom Metazoa; phylum Echinodermata; class Echinoidea; order Camarodonta; family Strongylocentrotidae; genus Strongylocentrotus; species Strongylocentrotus droebachiensis. The sequence goes on along the minus strand of JAVYIG010000754.1, from coordinate 219,653 downwards.
TGCTATCACTTTTCACTATGGTTGAGAAACTGAGAATAATGTAGACAATGTTTGCTTAATCGGTGGGAAAGAAAGAAAGGGAAAACCACCTTTCAAATACCACTTCAGTAGATGACTCATACTGTGTGGTATTCATCCACATTGAAACTGAGTAATGGCTAGCATGTGGTTTAGTATCATGTGTGGAGTAATGTTCATCGATTAGCCAAATAGAACTCAGGCACATGTTGAAGGGGATTTTGATATTTAGATTCTTTTCTAAGTGGTAGTCACAAGATCCTATCTCTTTTCACAACCTACCGGTACTTGAACACTCTGTCAACAGACAACAGATTATACATGAAATGAACAGTGGCCTGGCATCAAATATATAATGTAATAAAGATGATTTACAAACAATTGCTGTGTGGTAATATTCATCTTGGAAATAAGAGAACTTTGAATATGAGCATAACTTGTTGCTTTGATACATTCTAGTTTATTTGATGAAAATTATGTTTTATCCCATCAATTTTTAATTGCAGTTTTCATAATTAAATATAAGTCTACCCAGGGAGGTTGGAGGACACTCCCTGGTCTACCTTATGCCCGGTCACTTGGTCATGATGCTTGACCGTTGCTCAGTGGGAGTGGTCAGTTGATAGGGGGCAGGGAGGTTGTCATTAAAATGACCCCTGCTGTGTGGATACAGTAGGCCTGTCCCCATCAGCTCGAGTTTGCCAAATAGCCCGCTATTTCTGATTCTGACAATCAGCCCGATGTTACAAATCGCGTCCTCATCAGCTTGAAACTCGAGCTCAAGAATGTTTGCTCAGTGTTTGCGTATAGTGCAAGTCTTCGGGCTGGTGAAGCTGGACCGGACAAATAGCGGGCTATATTGCAAACTATTCCAAGATATCTCGGGAAGATTTCCCAATCGTCTTCACCGGCCAAATAGCCCGCTATTTTGTGATCGGGTTCATTTCCTATTTGGCAAACCGGATGGAGCTGATGAGGACAGACCTAGTGAAAAGAAAGTGTTCATCCGTGAAAGAATGTATTGATCAATTGCAATCAATGACCTTGAATGGTCAAACTGTGTAGAGTTTGTATCGATTGATATCGTTTTAAATCAAGTCAGATCGCTTCATACCAAACATACTGAAAGGTCTAGGTATGTTACTGCATGAAATAAGCTTTAAAAGAATTATGGATCCTGTAGTACTATGTGGAGTACCGATAGGGTCTACGGATTGCTTTTTTTGGCCTCACATTAATATTATAAACCTTAGATTCTTCTAATCTTTCGGAAATGTTTGTGTAAGAACTTTAAAAAAAATGGAATGTAATAAATAATTAATAATTCCCCTTTTGCTTTTTGAGAGATTCTTAGTTTTTGCAAGTATGAGGAGGAAACCAAAATGAATTTGAGTAATACTTTCTTTTGTATTAGTTACCCGGTACATGCTGTGTGTGTGGAGGGAATTTGACTTCAATGTTACGCCAGCATGTACCGATGTAATTAGAAAGACTGCTTGCGCAGCTTGTAGTTGAAAACTTGGATTGCTCGTTGTTTTAGTCCCGTGTGAACCCTGCTCAACAATGATCATTGTTTATAACTTCAAGGTTTTGGTAGCGTGTGAACATGCCTAATAAGTTATTTCCACATTCCTAAAGTGTTCATGTTAAATCTCTCCTGTGGCCCAACCCTTAGGGACCTACTCTATCCAGGTGAATAGAACGTAAAGTGTATCACTCCAATTGGTCAATGGGATGTATTGATCACGATCCATCCACTATTATCCTCTGCCATACCTTCTTTGCCAGTTTAAGCAAATCGTTTCGTCAGTTGATGTTGCTGACACCCAATAAGCGTAGGCCCCATGACACTGCATCGTTCAGGGCTGTATTTTCTCAAAAGCATACAGGATTAGGGTTAGTGTTTCTTGGTTTTAGGTACTTAAAGGCATTGTTAAACAATGTTTCCAGTTTTAATAATTTGAGATGCATGGCCCTACGTGTTATCAGTGTCTGTGATATGGTGTAACATTGAAGCCCTAAACAAAATTTGTCCTCAGAATAATAATGAAGTGTTTCAAAAAAGTAAAACAATTTAAGCGACCATTTTTTTACCATACTGATTTTCCCCATTAGACTGTGGTGTTTTAAAAACAATTTGGAAAATGGTTATTGAAATTTCGAATTCCAATCATATTCTTGATAATCAAACAAGGGATTGGCTTGTAAAATGTCATGTGATTCATTTATGACCTAATGTTTGTTTACAGTTATGATTGCAGCATGACCTTATTTATAAATCCAAGATTTGTTATTATTTTGTTTAGAATCAGAGGCAAGTTACCTACCGGTAATAGTATACCTTCAAACGAACGTCACCTAAACTCTAACCGTATGAACTTTAACTTTAATCCTAATCCTAAACCTAAAACCCAATTTCAACCCTTTACAACTAACAAATGCATGTATGTCTGGTCAACATCCATGGACTCCGAGCATCATTACACCATGACCCAGTTAGGGAATTCTTAGGGTTACACAACAGTGACTGACTTGTGATTATTATTGTTTAGATACCCTTCACTTGTTATTCCTCTTAATCTTTTAACACTGAAAACTATGGATTGATTTTGTATCACTTGAGCCTGACTCTCCTAAAGAAGTCTTTAGGTACAACCATTGATTGCTAATCCCCTCTGATAGGATGGAGAAGAATTACAGTAGGCTATATAATCCTGTGAAGTTTGTATAGATTGTATTCATGGCATGACTCCAGCCCCCTTCTTCTTCTTCTTCTTCTTCTTCTTTGGGTTAAGTCTACCTCCTTCACAGTTGAAGATTCTCTCAAGCATATAGCCCCCATAGAGTGGAAGCTTTTTGTTCAGACGTTATGTCAGAGATTATGTAAGAAATAGTGACTGCTTGTGAAAGTCACATGTATGACATAATGACACTCCTGGCATTCTAGTATTGGAGAGTATAGTTGACCCAGTTTTAGTGACCACCTGGCCATAGAGACCACATATTTTGTTTCCCTTTATAATCATTTCCTATAGCCCGCTATTTCTGATTCTGACAATCAGCCCGATGTTACAAATCGCGTCCTCATCAGCTTGAAACTCGAGCTCAAGAATGTTTGCTCAGTGTTTGCGTATAGTGCAAGTCTTCGGGCTGGTGAAGCTGGACCGGACAAATAGCGGGCTATATTGCAAACTATTCCAAGATATCTCGGGAAGGTTTCCCAATCGTCTTCACCGGCCAAATAGCCCGCTATTTTGTGATCGGGTTCATTTCCTATTTGGCAAACTGGATGGAGCTGATGAGGACAGACCTAGTGAAAAGAAAGTGTTCATCCGTGAAAGAATGTATTGATCAATTGCAATCAATGACCTTGAATGGTCAAACTGTGTAGAGTTTGTATCGATTGATATCGTTTTAAATCAAGTCAGATCGCTTCATACCAAACATACTGAAAGGTCTAGGTATGTTACTGCATGAAATAAGCTTTAAAAGAATTATGGATCCTGTAGTACTATGTGGAGTACCGATAGGGTCTACGGATTGCTTTTTTTGGCCTCACATTAATATTATAAACCTTAGATTCTTCTAATCTTTCGGAAATGTTTGTGTAAGAACTTTAAAAAAATGGAATGTAATAAATAATTAATAATTCCCCTTTTGCTTTTTGAGAGATTCTTAGTTTTTGCAAGTATGAGGAGGAAACCAAAATGAATTTGAGTAATACTTTCTTTTGTATTAGTTACCCGGTACATGCTGTGTGTGTGGAGGGAATTTAACTTCAATGTTACGCCAGCATGTACCGATGTAGTTAGGGCGCGTTCATGCTTGATTTTGAAGGTAGAATGAGCGATCTGAAACGCTCATCGTAAACGCTCATCGTGATCGCAGTTCCACGGTGTAGCTGTTCATGCTTACTTCTCTGGCTCATCCAGGCAATTCTCCTTGTGTGACCTTCACTGTGCATGCTACGTAGACCCACTAGAGGTCAGTGCGTTGACCCCATTTAAACGGGTTTACAATTGTAAACGCATCTTTTTGTGAGTTTACGATCGGCGTTCTTGATCGCCGTTTTTCAGTGATTCTACAAAAGTGAGCATGAACGCAATCGTGTTTTAAACTAAACACGTAACAGATGCCTGATTCTGGCCGTCAAAATCAAGCATGAACGCGCCCTTAGAAAGACTGCTTGCGCAGCTTGTAGTTGAAAACTTGGATTGCTCGTTGTTTTAGTCCCGTGTGAACCCTGCTCAACAATGATCATTGTTTATAACTTCAAGGTTTTGGTAGCGTGTGAACATGCCTAATAAGTTATTTCCACATTCCTAAAGTGTTCATGTTAAATCTCTCCTGTGGCCCAACCCTTAGGGACCTACTCTATCCAGGTGAATAGAACGTAAAGTGTATCACTCCAATTGGTCAATGGGATGTATTGATCACGATCCATCCACTATTATCCTCTGCCATACCTTCTTTGCCAGTTTAAGCAAATCGTTTCGTCAGTTGATGTTGCTGACACCCAATAAGCGTAGGCCCCATGACACTGCATCGTTCAGGGCTGTATTTTCTCAAAAGCATACAGGATTAGTGTTAGTGTTTCTTGGTTTTAGGTACTTAAAGGCATTGTTAAACAATGTTTCCAGTTTTAATAATTTGAGATGCATGGCCCTACGTGTTATCAGTGTCTGTGATATGGTGTAACATTGAAGCCCTAAACAAAATTTGTCCTCAGAATAATAATGAAGTGTTTCAAAAAAGTAAAACAATTTAAGCGACCATTTTTTTACCATACTGATTTTCCCCATTAGACTGTTGTGTTTTAAAAACAATTTGGAAAATGGTTATTGAAATTTCGAATTCCAATCATATTCTTGATAATCAAACAAGGGATTGGCTTGTAAAATGTCATGTGATTCATTTATGACCTAAAGTTTGTTTACAGTTATGATTGCAGCATGACCTTATTTATAAATCCAAGATTTGTTATTATTTTGTTTAGAATCAGAGGCAAGTTACCTACCGGTAATAGTATACCTTCAAACGAACGTCACCTAAACTCTAACCGTATGAACTTTAACTTTAATCCTAATCCTAAACCTAAAACCCAATTTCAACCCTTTACAACTAACAAATGCATGTATGTCTGGTCAACATCCATGGACTCCGAGCATCATTACACCATGACCCAGTTAGGGAATTCTTAGGGTTACACAACAGTGACTGACTTGTGATTATTATTGTTTAGATACCCTTCACTTGTTATTCCTCTTAATCTTTTAACACTGAAAACTATGGATTGATTTTGTATCACTTGAGCCTGACTCTCCTAAAGAAGTCTTTAAGGTACAACCATTGATTGCTAATCCCCTCTGATAGGATGGAGAAGAATTAGGCTAATCCTGTGAAGTTTGTATAGATTGTATTCATGGCATGACTCCAGCCCCCTTCCTCCATGATTCTCTCAAGCATATAGCCCCCATAGAGTGGAAGCTTTTTGTTCAGACGTTATGTCAGAGATTTTGTAAGATATAGTGACTGCTTGAGTAACACTTTGAAAGTCACATGTATGACATAATGACACTCCTGGCATTCTAGTATTGGAGAGTATAGTTGACCCAGTTTTAGTGACCACCTGGCCATAGAGACCACATATTTTGTTTCCCTTTATAATCATTTCCTATTGAAACCTGTACAAACTAAAACAGAGTGTCTATATAGAGACGATAGACAACCTGCCTGTAAAGACCACTTTGCGCATCACCCTTGACTGAGAGCAGTGTTTAAATAAAGGTTCCAATGTAGGTACTGATACTGTGAAACCTGTGTAGAAAGATCGACCACCCAGGGGAGATAAAAAAATGGTCCTTTCAGAATTACAGGCAGGTTACTGAACACAGATTTCCGTTAATCCATGTTGAAGAAAAAAAAACAACAACAACAACAAAGACGGATGATCTTTCTACAGGTTTTCTACTATAAAAATGCAGGTTCAACAGAATATACAACGATGAACCATCAAATTAGGAACAGTTTTGTTTTCCTCATTATTTTGTAAAGCATGAATCCTTGACAGTAGCAGGTATTGACCTAGAATCTGTTTTTACAAGGGGTCCGTATTTCATTTGACTTTGTTTAACTCTGCAGAATTCCTGTTTTCATTTAGAGTGCGAATGACATCTTCCTAAACCCATTAGTGACAGAACCTGTTTAATATGAACTCTGTTGTGAGATAATATTGAATGAAAGCTTGAAGATAACTCTCTTGGGTAAATTGTTATCAAGTTCTAATGGAGAATGTTGAAGTGAATACTTGTCCTTCATCTTTGCATCTTGACAAAAGTTTGTTCACCCATTGCCTTAGGCTTGTCTGAGCTATTATTTTACATAATTTATAAAATAGTTGACAAGCATAATCCCTAAACAGATGTATTTTGTTGTTTGGAGAATTGTTTTCAGACTAACTAAATGCAGAAACACTCGTGATTTTGAATACATCAGAAAACTGGTCTGTTACTCTGTTTAAATAATTAATGTTTTTTTACTCAAAGAAATGTCAACAATTTTAAAGGGACAATTGAAATAGTATATTTGTAAAACGCTTAGAGACATTTGTATTAAGCGCTATATAAAAGCTAAATATTATTATTATTATTATTAAGTAGAAGATAAAATACTTTGTATGTTTAGGGTGTCCACTGTCCAGCCAAAAAAGGTCAGAAAATATGATGGTCCCGACTATTTGTAGACATGAGTTTTTTGGAAAGTGTTAAGTGTTGGCACCACCCACTCGACTAGTGATGAGGCGTAAGAACTGAAGAGAATCCATCGGATGGTAAGAACCTCAAGCCAGGAACACATTCTCTCTCCTTCTAGGGCTTACAGAGGATTAATTTGTTGTCAATATTACCCCCATCTTCCTGACTAAATTGCCTTTGAGCTAGACAAGGGGGATGATGTGCCGTAGAAGGGATGACGTACGGTTATTGTCTAGGATGGTTAGAGGGTATTTACGTCATCTTCGTAGGTGCGAGGGAGTAGCATCTTGGGGCAAAATTAAGAAAGTGTTGAACTCTCGATGCCAAAACTCCAATGTTAGGCCTTATATTTTGCCTGTATTATCGACATGCTTGGACAGTATTATGAGGCAATCCCCCAAAGTTGTTATGTTGGGATGAAAGGGTTCCTAAAGTTCTATGATTCAAGTGTTTGTACAAAATGTGTTAAACATAATTTGCATTGTTCATACATGTATATTAATTGAAGAGAATATCGTGTGAGACAGAAATGTAGGTAGGCAGAGAGAGAGAGAGAGAGAGAGAGAGAGAGAGAAATAGAGAGAGGGGGATAGAAGGAAGTAGAGGGGCACAATTTGTAAGAATTTTGTCTGCTATGTTGGGGGCACTCTTTCAATTGACGAATAATCCTCCCCCCCCCCCTTCCCTTCTCTTGCATGGTGCAACCGCAAGCCTACTGTAAATCTACATCACCATGCAAGCCGATACTTACAAGCAGCATCTAATAACTTAGAACTAATGAACACGTCCCACACAAGAACAAAATAGGGGCTAACATGGAAGGCTAGAGTACAGCCTACACTGGCTACAGGGATTATTGAAGTAGCTTGGGGGGGGGGGGGGTTATAACAACCTCCCCTTACAAGCTTCAAGGTTACTGATCTGTTTCTACTGATCTATTTTTCAAGACTGAAAAGGGAAGTAGTACAATAGACATTATGAAAGGAATGTTAATAAAACATGGCTTGACAAAATGGGTCGCAATACAATGATCTTCGATGCCCATACAGGGTCCAGGTGAGATGTAATAGGATTAATCGATCTTTAGCCCATCATAAAAAGTGTCCTTGTTTAATTATTCAAAATGAGAAGGAAGAGGGGAGAACGTGGAGGAATTACATTGGTTTCTTTTCAAAAAGATTCTTGTAATGTTATGTCTGATATTGTAGTCTGTCGCAGGTATTAGCACGAGGACATATCTTCTGAATATAGTATGTCTGCAGGGATGAATGATTAAAGAGATTATAACTGCATTTACACTGCAAGCTAAAATCATTGATTTTTCTCACATTCCGGTGTTTCATTGAAAGTTTCTAATACCCCTTTCAAACTGGCCTGATATTCCTCGGATGCATCCAGACGCAGCCGATGAAACGACCACTATGAATGGTACAGAGGAGAAAAAGGCGATGAAAAGAAGAAAAATAGGCGAATAAATTCTCTTTCTATCGGTGTGAGACCAGTGAAACAGCCACTGTGAATGCGTTCGGGAGAAAACACCGATTAAAAGTCTGATGAAAATGGTCAAACACGCATTTTTTTGTAACCAGCTGTGTTTATTGACTTTTTGTTGAACACGCTGCATGCTAGCTAGATGGGCCGCGGGCTTAATCATTGCGCAATAATCCTTCACTTCCGGCAAGGGCTCGCCACAGCGAGTGAATTTCACCCGCAGTATGAAAAGGACAGCAGGGAAAGCGGCGGTTTCACCTTGGTTACATAAGGAAAATTCAATCAGTATTTTCATTGGTGCGACTCCAATAGAAGTACTATGAAAGGGGTATTGGCGACTACTATTAAACATGACAAACCCAAATTTAAAAACCCACCTCTGGGAGTGTGGTTTTTATTTAAACGCCACCAGAATTTCACCAGTTTTTGCAGTGTATGCTTGCTCTCGAAATGATTCAAATGAATTATATTTTTATCTCTGTCAGGTGACTGTCCTCGCATGCAGAGCAGCTTATTTTTCTGCTTTAATTATTCCCCTTTCATTATTCCCCTTTAACAGCTAAAAGCGCTCAGAGCAATTGTCATCTGATCCAATGTTAGAGCACTTACGAGAGATGTTCCTCTTTAATGTTTGTTTTCAAGGTGATGTTGTTCCCTAGCAACTAAGAGTCCACTTGCTCGAGCAAAGAATGCATGGCAACGGAATAATTCAGTTGTATTTTAATGATTGATGAGAGTACAGTATTGACATTCTGCATAGGTTTTCATGCAATTCGCAGTCAAACCCTTGATCTTTGTTGTGTGTAACAGTGTCTGCACAGTGAGACTATGCTGACAGCATACTGCATAGGCTCTGTATGTTAGCTGCTCCGGACACAGCTAGAGACTGAGAGGGGTAGGCTCTGCTCAAGGCTGTAGGAAATGTGTTTCAGTGTCAATTTAAATAGGGTCCATTTTTTTGTTTTTTTTTGCTGAGTGTAGTGTATGATTATGTTCCTACAGACTAGTTTTCATGGCTGTCTTTAATTTAAATTGTGAATCAAATCTGAAAATAAAATGACACTGGATTTACCATGCAAATTTAAATTACAATACATGTATTGTAGCATTTAGCATTTAGCAGTAATGGGTTTTCTTCTGCCTTATACTGTGGAAATTTTATTAAAAAAGTCTCCTTATATGTGTTACATAAGTCGTACTACACTCAGCGACACTGTAAAATGAAAGAAAATTGCCCGAATGGGGCATCTGGCCATTCAAATGTTGATGAGCATTGTCATTTTTCTCCATTTCTATACCTCCTGCGCCCCTCCCCCCCCCCCCCCTCCCTCCACAAAAAGAAGTCTTCTACAAACATCTTAATTAGAGGAAAAGACTTTTATTACTTAATTGGATTTCATTTGCCAATCATGTGGATGTGGTTTGGGGTGATAAAAATATCCCTGGATTCAGCAGCGGTTAACTGATACTCGGTCACATTTAATTGTAGATCTTTTTTCTTGTTATGACTTTCTGCAGTAATGTTATAAAAAACTCTGTTTTGACTGCCATCGTTACTTTTTGCAGCCAATCAGAGCCCTTCATTTTTTCACACGCTTTCCCATATTGTACCTTTTTTCCTGTTTATCTTGCTCAGTTTTTGCAGTTTTTATCTTTCTAATTATTCTTGCGATTTTAACCTGATGAGTGCAAGACGAAAACCTTCAGTAGTATCTTCACCATTATTCTATGACTTTCTTTATATCATGTTTAAATCTCTTTTCCCCTTCTTATAGACATTTAGTATTACCTTTTCAGTTCCGATAATGATAGGTTTGTGCTTATACCATGATACAGGAAATCTATTTATACCTAGATACGTTACACATGACAACCGTATGGTAAATAATGCGAAGAGTCAATATGATTTTGATTAATACTTATTTTTTATGAAAAATTAGAAATGAAAGTAAAAGAGGATTACAGATCAATGAATCGATCTTATTTACTGGGGGTATAAGCCACAAATACTGGGTGTATAAGCCACAAATATGTTTAAATAATTGAAATTTTTCCCAGGAAACATTGCATTTATCAAAGGAGACCTAGCTGTCGAACATGGAAATTACAATCAAACAGGAGGCTTGTATAATGAGGAAATAACATTGAATAATAAATAGCCCCCTCATTGAAATCACATTAAAAAAAGTCATCTGCAGGGAGACCTGAAATGCAACTCTTTATATCTAGCAGGTGATCTCTATAAATGGGTTGGCATAGTAATACATGTTTGAATGAGAAAGACAGTTTAGTGGACAAATTATGTGCCCTCTGTGTAGTCTCTCTATGCAGGTTGACTGTAATATCAAAGTGGAAGGAAAAACAAACACTAATTGAGACAAATCTGTGTCTAAAAAATGTCATTTCAACAATTTTTCTTTCCTGAATCATAGAATGTTTATTGAGATTATAAAAACATAACAACTTAAATTTTCACCAGAGCTCCCTCCCCCCCCCCCCCAAAAAAAAAAAAAAAATACATTTGTCCTGAAGATTGTTGACTGTATAGGCTTAGGTTTGTATTGTCTGGACCTACTTTGTAGATTTTTTTCTATTTATTATGCATGTTTTGAATTCAATATAATTGTGAATTATTTATTATCTCCCTGTTGTTGTTTGTGTTATGCCAACGACTATAACCATATGCTGGTACCAGCATATTGCCCATAAAAACATTTGTGTAAAACTGTAAATGTAGGCCGTAGAGGTCAAGCATTTGAATCGGCATTCTACAGAATCGGCTGTACAGGACTTTTTGTTTTTCCAGCAAGAAAATTTGACTCAACCACATTATTCATTTTCACTCCTGGAAAACACTATACCTACCCCCCCCCCCCCCCCCCCCTCCCTCAAACTACTGGTCTATCCCACGTGAGGACCTTGAGCGATTGATGCGTTGACTCAGTGATGTCATTGAGGCTCACATAGACTATGCATTACTTGAGGGATACGCTACGTGACCCTGAGCAATCATCCCTTTAGCAGTGCATGACCATCAGGACCTGAACAAGGCCTGTGATCTGTGAGGTTTCACCTGGATGGTTATAGGACAGGAGGCCATCTGGATGAGACTCCTATTAAATACCATTCAGGTGTAATAACAGCAACGAGAATATTATACTATTATCTAATTAATCATGCACATTTTGCATATGAAGAAATTCCAAGAAAACTATCTTTGTAATATACTTACCACATTCATTCATGAATGAAAAATCAAAAGGAAAACACCACAAGTTAGTAAAAAGATTTTTCTTAGAAATCTATGCCATTACAAATTTACAATGGCCTATGAAACCTAAAGTATACAAAGGGTTACAGTAAAATATGTGAATGATCGTGTAATATAACTACCCTTTGAACAGTAAAATACAGGAATGTATATCATGTTAATCTGTTTCTTTTATTCTAACAGCTATTTCTTAGAAATAATGCGTTGACCATCTGGACATTAAGATCAAATGATTCTCACTCTGGATGATAACTCATTAAGCAATGTCTGTTATTAATTGTTCTGATCGTTTAATCACATCATGAAAGAATTTGTCGGGAAGCAATTTAGAAAGTTTAATTGTGTAATATATAAGAATTGATGTAAACTCTAAGGGTTTTGAATCATCAAAATGATACAAAAGTGACTTATATGCACCCTAGCCAGGCTTTATGTCTCCCTTCATTATACAAGGTTACAGGAATGTTGTTTTGATTGTATCATTAAGAAGTTTCTACCAGTAATTTCCAAACGAGGTATCGTATAACTTGGCGAATGCTGGTTCGTGCAAATAGATGTTTTAAGAGTTTCAGATCGCATAAGGGGTAAGACGTGAGGGGTATCTTTTTTAGATCTGTCTTAATTGGCCAGTGATTGTGAATGAATTTTGATTGCTGAGCTTGTTCTGTCTTTGGATTGAGATCATGTAGCCATGATAGAGGCTTTCCCTGGGATTTTTAAAACCTTCTCAAATTGGAGGGTAAGTCATTTTGTTCAGTTTTTAAAACATTTTTTATAAATGAGAATAAAACCTGTTTGCTTATCACTTTGACATTTTAACAGTGATGATACTAAACGCAGTTAATGTAAAAGAATCAATACACATGGGTTGAACCAAACCTAAGCCAACTCATTGTCTAGAAACTTCATATTTGGAGCTCACCCTGTTTTCAATAACTAGAAATGGCTATTAATTTCTTCCCTCCCCTCCCATCCCAAATGCCACATTTTAGCAAGAGTAGAACAAAGTTCATGAAATTGCATGTTTTTCTTGCGGGGTTTTGTTAATGGATTACTTGATAAGAAGATGGAGACCTTTGACTGCTATATCCTTCTAGTCTCTATCTTCAAGGCATACATACAGTCCAAGCCATAGCAAACAGTGTTATCACTGACGCACTTTAATGGATTATCAATCGGGTCAATGACGTGTGTCATATGCTAATGAAACGAGAAATCGTTGATACTGGCTAATAGTGGTGAAAATTGTTAAAACAGGTAGTCCATCTGCGCAGTTGCACTGTTAAGTAGCAGTTGACGTAACCCTCTTTTGTTTCGAGTAGGCAGTTGAGACAAAGAATTAATTTGATGATGTTCTTCTCTTCTTTATCTCTCTGTAATGAGCTTTCACGCAACGTGCTTTCAGTCAACGTGGGCATGGAAATGTGACTTTGAAACGTGATCGGTGAAAGAGCAGGAGAGAGAGAGGGAGATAGAGAAATCAAGAGGCCTTAACGTTAAGTTTATTCACTAACGACTTCAAGGAGAGTATGCTCATCTGGTTGTATAGCCACGTGATAACTAGCAACGTTGTTGCTTAGGAGCTCATTAGCAGCCTACCTGTTCAGCCTTTAAGCTTACATCATCAGCGATAGTGAAGGTGGATGCGGAGGAACTCTTTCGTACTGGACTCAGCGGGGGAGTGTCATTGTTTCCGTCTCGTCGTCGATATTAATTTCTTTGCATCCATCGCTGACTACATCTGTTATGATTTGATATTTGTCTTCAAAATCTAACATTTTCTGTTGTAACCTAATGGTAGCCTTAGTGAAAATTAAGTATTTTCTTTTGTGAAAGACCATGGACTATTCACTGTAGACGGTTGATTTGTTAGGATGTGTTTGCATTTGTACAATCGATTGTGTGCATTGTATTCACTTGTGGATAACACATTGCGGATGCTGTATTTACTAATGCAGTGAGATCCTGCTTTAGTGACAACCTGTATAGAAAGACCACCTGTCTATGAACACCACGTTTTCGTTCCTACTGAGTAGTGTTTCTCAATGAAGCGTGAACTAAAAGAACCTGTACATAAAGACCACCTGCCTAGAAAGACCGCTGTTCTCGTCTCCCTTGAGTGGGAGGTTTCTTGTATAGAGAAAGATTTTGATTCTCTCCATGTCTTTAATAATGATGGATCACTGAACATTCGTATTGCTTGAAGCTTCTTGATCTATGCAAGGAACTTGATAAGAAACAGTGAGGAATCGAAGCCGATACATCAAGGTCTTGCTCCCTGTACGTATATCGCTGTCTGTGAGGGAGAAGAGGCAGCTAGTGCAAGCAGATATATGTGAAAGTTGGAGTTCTGGAGAGCCAGGGAGAGAGGATATGCACAATTATATTGCTGTACGTGAGGCATGTCCCGTGATTGTCACATATCGTTGCGATTTTGTTGACTAGGACACGATCTGTCTAGGACAGACAGCGACCCCCTCCTCCCTTTTTTTGGTCAAAAAATAGTAAAATCAATATTTTTCAAACATACACTATAGCTGTGCAAGCTATGAGACTAGATATTTAAATAGTTCACTGTTTATGAGACTTGCATCAAAAAGATTTGTTGCTTTGTATTTTGGAGACTACTGCTGGGAATTCGTTGACTGACCTGTCATTTTGGGGATTGTACTCGCATTTGGCCAGGATTTCTCTTTGTGAGGTCATCGTATGTAGAAGAGAACCCATTACAGTAGGCTGACTCAAGCTACAACTCAACTTCCCTTTTGTTTCCCCTCCCCGTTCCTGTATCCCCCTGCAAAATAAACAACCTTGCCAGAGCTTACAGTTCCTGTACACTAGCTAGCTTCCCCCTGTCCCCCTTCCCCTGTAACGTTGTGCCAGACCCCCTTCCCCCTCCCTCCTGACAATCATCTCTAGGCTATTACAGTGACGATTGAAACGACTCGTCGCTGAGTAAGGCAGCGACGGCTATCACTTTCTCTCCGTCGCTGCGTAGCTAGCTGATTGTGATCAGTTGTGCTTGCTTGCTCAGTTGTCGGGTGCTAGCTGCCAGGCAAACTCCACACACCAGCAAGCTCTCCAAGAACTCTCTTTGGGGTTGTTCTGTCGCTTGGCAGACGGACGGACGGAGGGCTTGAGAAACAAAGATCTTCTCTTGGAAAGACAACTCTTTATTGCCTCTTTTTACTCATGTGCTGCTCCTTGTTAAAATGCTGCATTGAATAGTACTGATGAACTTTGTGGAGCTTGAAATTGAACTACATTTACAACAAAGATCTGTACTAAAATGTCTGTCATTGGTGAACTTCGCAATTCTTGATGAATCTCTGTTGTCATCAGAAACTGGATTTTCTTGCATATAACATTCTTATTAAAACATTTTCAAGATTCACGACATCATTGGAACTAAAGGAATTCAGATACAACTGAAAACATTCTGCAGAGTCACTTCTATCTATCTAGTTACAACAAGCACAAAGGCTGCTTTACTACCTGTGCAACATAACTTAATGCAACATCAAAAATATTTTAAAAAACTTTAAAAAATGACAGCCATTACCAAACCACGCTTTGGATCGCCCGATTCCGGGCGCTATACGTCGGGGATGAACAGCCTCAACTATTTGAGTTCTAATAACTGGTGTGCTCTCGCTGGCTTCGGGAAAGGACAGAAGACCAAGATGTATGATAAGTTCATGCACGAGAGGATATTGAATCTACTCCTGGAGGTAAGTCCTTCTTGCGCTTAGAATGCTCAGCAGCTGTGTGTATAGTCTATATGCTCTGTTAATATCCAAGTGCATAAGATCTTATCTTCCTTGTTGATAAATGAAGGAAATCCGTTGAGAATCAATCAGGCTTGTGTAAAATGTTGCGAGGAGCAGAAAACAAATGTATTTAGATAGAGAGCTTAAATGCTGTACAGTGATCAGAACCTTTTCACTTTCTCTAGTAGCCTTTTGATCTTTCATCTGTCATCTTCCATTTTTTAGGTGAAATAGAAAAAAATATGGAGAATTAAAGAAGGCACATATGAAATTGAATGCAAGAGAAAGTATTTTGATTTAGTATGGATAGCTGATTTCTTGTAGTAATTGTTGTAACATCAATCTATAGTGTCAAAGCAAGGAGGATATGGTCAAACGTTTGTGCCACATACCTATATCATTTCCCTAATCAAAATAAAATAGTCTCAAATTAACTGAAGAATAGTGAATACAGCCCCCCAAATATGTTTTCATCTATCTTTTGTCCAAAATTATTATCCTAAAAATATATTTGTTGTCTTTTTTCATTTTTTTTCTCCTAAGAACATAAAAGGAAAGTAGTCTAAGTTTCATAGGAAATACTATAAAAATGCAGAGAAAATAGCCCAAAACTTAATATTTCATATGTGAAAAACAATCAGGTTTGCCTTTTTTGTATTGATTTTAAAATTATTACCGTAAATGAAAAGAAAACCTACAAATATATCATACCAAAACAGTGTTGAAGCGGAGTATTAGCAAAGAGGCCACATGTGCACACAAACCTTTTGTGACTCTTAAAGTGATAATTAATTTTTATTAACCAGGGTTACGCAAGGATTACTGTTTGTATATTACAAAATAAGATCAGTTTAATCTATTTAAGCTACCTCTTTAGAGGTAGCTTAAATAGATTGAACTGATCTTATTTTGTTGCTGCTGATTCAATTGCGAAGCTGTCAATTGCAGGAATGATTTTCATGGTTGGTTCTTGCAAGGTTTCTATGCGATGTAGTTGATATTGCTGCTATTATATTGATGCATCAGAAAAATTTGGAACGCTTCAAGATTGCAAGTGGGTTTCAGACTAGGTTTATGGTTAGGGTTAGGCTGGCCAGTGTTTTTTAACTCAGGGTAAATTCACTTAATGTACGAAATGGACTTTGAGGCAGTTGTAAATTCAGGCATGTGCCACACACACACACATGTAAAACTTTGCAAAGGTGTTACGTATGTCTGTAGGAATCACATGTTCGTAGTTGTGTAAGTGATTTTTAATTTGTATTATTTGTCAGTTTTATGCAGCCAAAGTGTGTACAAGTTTTTAGTTTCTTAAGTGATTTGTCATTTTTTTGGAGCCAAAGTATGTTATAATAATACCTGCTTTATTGACAAGCTGCATAGAAAGACTGTTTATACAATTATAAGAACAGACCTTTGTTTTTCTCAAATGTTACTCATTGAAAAATGTTTTAAAGTCAGCCTGCATGATCTTCTATTATCCCTCGAATGGTCTTTAAATGTAATAATGATAATAATAAATTCATGTAAAACTCTTATGACTTTAAAAGTGTGTGAAAATAATTTTCTTGATGTGCTTCTAAATAATGAGCTTATGATTACCACCCCAGCATAAGGTTCTGAAGCATTCAAGGAATTTCTTTCTAGCAAGCCCATTTATTTCACCTGGGTAGAGTGTGGCAAATATTTATCTCTTGCCCGAGGACATTCATGCCATGGAAGGGGTTTGAACCCGGTACCTTATTATCCACAAGCTCATGACTTATCAACAAGACCTCAGGACCACGTACAGATTTGATTGTATAAAGACACAGGATGTTGAATCCGACGTGACTTGAAGAACCGATACTGTCTGCAAGCAATGGGGATAAGAACCGATACTTTGGGGAGGTAGTAGGGGGATAAAGTAATAGAATATGACCCGGGCGGGGTGAGTCTATCAACCTACATGCATGACCTTGGAGTCTAAGTGGCCGTGACTTCATATTTCCACTCATGACACTCTGACACTCTTGTGGAGTCATCTTTAGTGAATGACAAGTTTTACTGTAATTCACATTTTCACATGGGTGAAAGCAGTTGGATTGGTGATCAGTTTGGTTTAAATGATTAAATGTCTGTCAAGACTCACAATAGACCAACTGAAAATGAAAAAATACCCTTTTAAGAATCATTGCATACCATATATACAGTTTTAAAAAGTGCAAGATGATCACACCAGATCTTGTCTGTTTCATTTTGGTTTACCGTACATTATATAAGGCAACCATGCCATGCTTTGCAATGAATGTCATATATTCAACAAGTTTTTTATTGATTAGTTTGTCTTTATATTGCTGGTCCGAATTATCCATCTACTGGATGAAATGCAATTCCGAATCATTTTAAGTCATTTCTTTTGTACAGAATACCATTCTACTCCCAGAATTCTAGATTAGCTCAAAAGAAGCAAACCTCTTGCGGAAGATTTATTGCTGATGTGAAGCTCTTCTGTAAAGTGGGATTGAAGCTTAAATGTCAAGTAGCGGTAGATGTAAAGGAATCTTGAGGGCAATCAAAGCTAACCGACCGACCTGCAGATGGATGGTCGCGGGAAGTGCTACGAGTGTATCATCTAATATCAATTAACCAACCCTATCATCTAACAAGCGCTTCAAGTGTTTCACATCGTGGATCCCAACCGGCATTAGCGGTTCCAAGAATGCAGAAGGGGTACGCGACACATGTTGCAGTTGCGCATCCAATGTCGTTTGAGCCGCGTCAAAGCGTAGTTAATCTCTCCAACTTAAGCTGGGGGGATCCGTGAGAGCCTGGATGGGGGTAATACATACCGATGGAGGACTATGCAGAGTCTGTCAGCTGGGATCACGCGGAGGGCAAGCTCTAAACGTGACTTCTGTATTTCACGTTGCATGCAGGCGAACGTTGTTCTGTTCGGGGGGGGGGGGGCAGTCTCAGACTCGGCTCTGTCGTTGCACTTCTCGAATTCAATCTTGGGCGATTAGGAGCAATTGAGAGCTGATGTGTGAAGACTTCTGAAGTGCATTGGATCCCTCTTTTTCTTCTTCCTCTGCCTGAAGTTTTTTGTCTTTCTTATTCTACTCTATGGATCTCTTTACCCTCTCTTTTCCCTCTCTTTTGGATCGCTTTCTCTTTCTTTTTCTCTTCCTTTTTTCTGTTTATTATTACCTCTTTCTCTCCTATGAGATGTTCTGTCCTTTCTGCTATGTATTTTGCTGACAGTCAGAAGTATGTTAATTCATACTGCCTTTCTAGCTCTCGACAGACATGTAACTGGTTTTTTTTTTAAAACCTTCTTCTCCCCCCTCCCCCCCCCCATATATTTGTCCATGTGCTAATTTCATTTCATTGAAGTCTTTTTATTTTTGATAATTCATTTTGTTCCCTTCGTCAATCAACCCATCCCCCTCCTCCAGTTAACCTTCGACGTGTAAACCACTGTCTGCATAAAGATCAAAGCTCATAATACACAACGCTCACTCCCGTTTAAATCATAGTTGCGCTGTCACGTTCTCGAAAACATTCAGTATGTGCTAATGAAGTCCTCTCTCATTAGCGAACTCCCAGACTCTCTCTCATACTCTCTGTCTCTCTGTCTCTTTCTCTCTCTCTCTCTCTCTCTCTCTCTCTCTCTCTCTCTCTCTCTCTATCTCTCTATCTCTCTCTCGTACTATGCATATTTTGCTCTCACATTCTCTACAACATTCAGTAGGTTCTAATAAAGTTTTCTCATTAGCGAACTCTCAGATTCTCTCTTGTACTCTCTCTCTCTCGTACTCTCTCTCTCTCTCTCTCTCTCTCCCTCTCCTACTATGCATATTTTGCTGTTACATTCTCTCCAACATTCAGTAGGTTCTAATGAAGTTTTCTCATTAGCGAACTCCCTGACTTGATCCTTGCCTCTCAAATTACTGATTTTTTTTTAATGCAATTACGCAGCAAATTTGTTTAATGCATGAGTAGGAGACAGATGGATCGATGGAGAGAATAAATGAGAAGGGTAAAGGAGATAGAGATAGAGAGGGAATGAGTCAGAAAGGGTACAACAGAAAGTGTAAAAGATACATGATTATAGTTTTATAGGGAAACAAATTGCTGTATTGCTATAAATCAGTAATCGAATTTACAGATATTTAATATTCGGGGGGGGGGGGGGGTATGTATTGACAGACAATTGTAAAAGAATTTCTCTAATTCAAAAGAAATAAGTGACTTTATAATGTTGTGAATCATTGATTGAATCTAAACGTATAGTGATGAATACAAGTTTTCTCCATATTTACCAAGAGGGAAAGGGGGGGGGGGACAAATATCAACAGAAAGTGTGAAATGAGAGAATCATTTGTCAATCAAAATAAATAAGTGACTTTATTGCTATGAATCAGTAATTAAATCTCAATACTTCTGGTGATAGATTAATAGGGAGATGATTTCCGTCATCCGTACATGACGAGTCTTGTGATGGTGGCCAGCGAGGAAATTCTCATTAAATCCTGAACCACTTGATATCACATGGAGTTCCCCTTCATGTTATGAATTCATGACTAGTGTTATTCATGTCATGTCGGGTACCTCGGGGGAAAATGTTATCTACTATCATGACCGCCAGGAGAATAATTGTCCTTAGGAGCTAAAATTTAGATTACTTTGCTTCAAATAATGGTGGAGATGACATGGTATAGAGGTTTATTCACTTGACTCTGAATCCGAGGGTTGAGGGTTCATATATACATACATACATATGCAACTGTGGGACTACAAGTCTTTAATACGAACTGACACAGCTTAGTTCTCTTGTTTATTTTTTTCCTTTTCATCATTTCTCAGCTTTTAGTATTCTTTACAACCTGTGTTCTTGAACTTTCATTGCTCAGTGTTTGATTATTAGAGAATGTTATTTGTTTTTAAATCAGAGCATGAAACTGTCTACATAAGCTGTATTTTGAAAGGTTTAATCAGTTTGCCGGGGAATTCAGAGAGCTGGCTGCCGATCAAGCTTCGTTTATTTGTCATAATCTTCCCGCTCCCCGCAGAATAGATCCTCGGATCTGTCAGCATTAAAAGCGCTGTAATCCGTAAACTTTTAACCTCCCGGGAAAAGTACAGCCTTGATAGAGCGAAAGAGAGAGAGAGAGAGCAGAATATCATTGCCAGCTCATTCTGCCTCAATTAAACCGCATGTTTAGCATTGTGGAAGTGTCTCTTGCTCAAAAACAATGCTCTCTATTCCGTTTTGATGAGTTTTTAATGTGTTGTTGCTCCAATGTGTGTAACCTAGCTTCACCTTCAGGTGTTGCAATTTTTTTCTTACGCCACATTTTATTTCAAATTTGTTAGTAAGCAAAATGTATGTAAGTTTATTGATCATGAAGATTATTTTGATGATGTGAAGAGAGAGATTGTATTATTTTGTTGTGAGTTGAGAAATACTTGAGTTGATGTCAGTAAAATTCCAGAAATTGCTGACGAAATCTGTTTTTCTTTAAAAGTTACATATACCAGCATCATGATAAGCTTAACAAAAAAATCAATTGTGTTTTTAAGTGAGGCTATTACGATGCTCTGAAGGAATAAAAACACAAAACAGGAGATGTTATTGCGCACTTGTGAAAAGATTGAAGTGAAAGCTGGCTTCATCACAATAGGAAGTTATTTCTTAGGCAATCTTTTGATTGACGCAGATCCAAAAGTGTCACATAGAAGCCGAGATATTTGTTTGATTGCTTGACTGGCACAGGATATCCATCGTTAGCTGTTTTCAGAAATAAATAGAAGATCCGTTTGTGCCAGCAGTTCAAGATTCAAGTTTATTGTCCAGAATAAAACAGAAATTTATTTTCCTTTGGTGTTACATACAATATAAACATAGGTATAAACATGATATTGTATGTTAAGAGACAGAAAGGTGTTAATGTTGTGCAAAAATGATTCAACACCATTCCAAGCTCTCAGCAGATAGTACATAACAACAACATTATTCTGAGTCACATCACATATGCATTCACACATGGATAGCGAACTGATATAAATAACAGTACCGTAAGTTCCTCTGAGCAAAAAAGAAGAGGAGAGAGACAACTAGAGGGAATGACAGAAAGAAAGATAAAAAAGGGATAAAAGACAGAAAGAAAGAGAGGATGATCGAGAGAGAAAGTGAGATTAATTAATTAATGCTGAGTTTTTTAATGAGATTTGATCATGCTTGAACATGTAGGCCTCCATGTATTGGTGAATAATTGTGTACAGTCAAACCTGCTATAGCAACCACCTGTACATAAAGACCACCTTATCTGTCTCAGTTGAGTGGTCTTTATATAGGTGTCACTGTACTGCCAGGAAGGCGTGTGATGTAAACTTGTCTTCAGAAAAATTATTTAAACTTTATTGACACTTTTGGCATTCAATACTTAAATGGGCAGTCCTGTGGTAATGGGCAAGAAAATTTAGTATCATGTAATTAGGATGATTATAATTCCATATGACAAAACAATCATTTTTATTGCTTGGATGCTACACTGTTTCCCATTTTGCAAACTCGCATACAAAATTCAACTTCGCTAAGGTGAATTATCTGGAGAAACATCATCATTTGTTGAACATATTCCAAATTTTTGATGACGTAGTCAACAGACGACACACCTCCATTCTCGATTCCTGGCATCTCTCGCCAACTTTGTTTTGTTTGATTTTCTGTTTTACGTAGTATGGTTAACAATTCAGAGAAGTAAAGTTCAATTAATTGTCGCTGTGTCCGTTTGGCTATCTCGTAGTTGAAGGTTTGCCAACTTTGAAACATGTTTACAACTGTTTTTGAAGTGTTTGAAGTCCAAATCTCTTTGTAGATCAAGAGCATGATAATATTTGTTTTGAAACAGATGTGGGTGATTTTGTATGAATCTGCTTGGATTCGTTGCGGGATTGCTGCAGATTTATAAGATGATATGTTATCATTTCAGTTTGCCTACCCGCTAGTTCATTGCAACCAAATGTTCTATGGACAAGCACAAATGAATAGAACTTTGTTGTACTGTAATCAAATTAAATGCACAAATCTTTGTTAAGTGCCTTGTTACAAATCATTTCATTCAATTCTTACAAATAAATGAATTTCAATTAATCAGAATGCAAATTGCATACATTAGTGTTACTAGGTAAGGACAATCATTATGGCCTGTCCTTTCTTACAACACGTACGCCATCATACATAACAGATCAATAAAACAGTTTGTAAATTAGGTTCGTGGAAGTAATACATCGTGGTAATAGTGGTAAGAGAAGTGCTTTGCACAAACTGGACATGACTTCAAACCACAGAAGGTTTATTATGACGTACGTATGTTAACTTCCGTACTCCAAAAACCTTCCTCGGCGCCACTACAGTATTCCTCGTAAAACATTGCCAACCAGCTATGGGGGAGGAAGGAAGTGGCTCAATTAATTGAGACATTATCTGTAATGATATTAACCTTCTTGTTTCGGGGAAGCCCTGAATAGTTATTGTTTAATGTGACATCATTTCTGAAGGATGGTAGAGGAGGAGATGTACAGACTTTTTTGTGTAAGGCCTGCTGAGTTTGATTTGTTCTTTTCTTCTAGCACCTTTTCTGAGAGTAGATGTAGATATTGCACTCCACTGTAAACAAAAATTCAACGATACACCTGAGATATTGCCTGGTCTAATATTTATATTGGCATGGGATAGAAATATATTTTCACAAATACACCATGTATGTTCTAATATCCTCCTTAACCATTTCTCTGTAGCTGTACTTGGTAACCATGACAATTGTGCTTAAGGATTTCCTGACATAGTAACAACTGATCTATATGTATGCATTAACTCTCCTTGATCAACAATCATTATTTTCAAAGTGAATACCAAACAAAATCACTGACCACTTGAGAAAAAATTGTTTATGAAATTAAAGATATTGGTATATTTTCTTGTTTTGAGCAGAATTATTGAACTTCATAACATTTGTTTGATAAAGTTTTTCTTTCTTTGTTTGTTTTTTCAGCGGAGAGGTGGGATATCATTTGACCGTGCGGATAAGACAGCTCTTTATGTTCGAATGCTTGGTGAGTAGAGAGGGTGCACATATTACACCCACAGTCTTTTCTAATGTATTTCCTCTTTTCCCTTCTTTTCCCTCCAAAAAAATAATCTAGACTCATTGGCCCGAATTCACAAAGGAGGTTTAACATAACCCATGGTTTATACCCTCATGTACATAACCCAAGGTTTAAAAATTAGAGAAAATAAGCTACCTTGTCTTGCGCACGTCTAATATTGGACCTCTGACTATGTCACGCTTATTTTGCGCTAATTTTAAACCATGGGTTATGTAAATGAAGATTTAAACTATGGGTTATAAAATGTAAACCTCCTTTGTGAATTCAGGCCATAGAGTCTAGACCATATCTATACCCTGGTTCTTATCATATTGTCTGACACATCTTTTTCTTCTTCTGCCTCTTCCTCTTCTCGTAAATCAATGATTATAAAGCACAGAATGACACAGTGACTTGACAAACTTGACCTAGTAGAGGGGCAAGCTAATTGAGATTAATTAGCTCAAGGGTATACCTCTTCCTGCCCCTGACCAACCGTCTGTCTACCGACCCAGTTAGGATGACCCCCTGACTCCTGCCCCCAATTAAGCCTTATGTACATTGACATTAGCCCAGGGTGCGTTCAAGCAACACTTTTTCACCTTAGAAACACAGTTTTTCAAAGACGTTTAATTTTAAACATGGTTGAGTTCAAGCAATTTTTCGTCGGTCGTTTAAAAAAAAAAAGTTTTTAAAAACGCAAACATAAAAAAAATGCATTTTGTGACGTGATTCTGCTAAAAATCTCTTGAACGCACCGTTAGTTTTCAACTATCACCCCAGATTTGTCCTCCCCCTCCTGATTGGGTCTTTTACCAGTAGATAGTTTTCTCAAACCTGCCATGTTAAGCAAGTCTAAAAAACTTTCACACCCTCTTGGGACGATTTGTCTGTTTGGAGCAAGAAGGACATAATAAAGTTATGTTAACACAGAGTTAATGCCCTTTTGGCTCCAAAAAGATGAATTAAGACTGGCCCGGCCTGCCCATGGCACAGTTCGTTTCCACATGAAAATCAAAGTTTGTATGGTTTTAATTAAAGGGGCCAGTTTACACTGGTTGTAATTATTTTCATCATAGAAACCCAGTTTACATTACCAAGTTAGTCATATCATCTGCTGAAAGCCAGAGGGAGATTCATGTTAAATAAGTATAAAAAAATTTAATCGCTTTTGGCTCCTACTCCTAGCTGACAGACATTATGATGTCAGTAATTTCCACCAGCAAATGAGGAATGTGCCAAATCCTTGTTGTCTTAATTGTTTGTACAAGGCTTAAAGGTAAAGACCAGTATTGGAAACGCCCCAATTTCAAAAAATGAAATGGAAGCTCTTATTACCAATCATGTGAAAGAATATGTTTTGACTAATACATGATAAAAAATTTGCCAGGAAACCGCCTACTAATTGATATATTTGGTAAATTAGTTTATCTATTGTTATGTGAGAGATAAACGCATGTGTTGCGCACGTGTGCGTAGTCCCATATACATCTTTCTGTGTACAGTGCTTGTAACTTTACGAAGAATGGGCCAAATTTTGTATAATTTTGATGATTCCAGAACCTTGCAGTACCAATACTTATATGCTAGATGATCAACCTTTTCTGATCAATTCCACAACGTTTCTTTCACAATGCAATCGCATGACCATAACTCACCTTTATCTTTAACTAGGAACATATTAATTAATATTCCACTTCACACAATGGCAACGTATGAGTAATGTATAGTGTGGCCCACAAACAGAGCGCCTGTTTGAAACATGACCCAGAATCATTATCAGAAGAATGAACCCAAATTGGCAGCCTTTTCTCTGCTTTGAAGGTACTTGAAATATCTTTGTGACATAAAACTATCATGCATTGTTAATGATAGCAAATTGTATACAATACATTTTTGAAAGTGTAAATATTCAGTGTTGTTATTTGATGCCACAAAATTTAGACAAATCTGGATCACTTGCAATTTTCTCGCAGACTCATTTCCAAAAGTTTCTAGTTTGACAATACTAAGTGACATAGTAAAAAAATGTTTGTTGGCTGTTGAATTGATCTAGGATTTGTTTACCATGTTGGAAAAAAGATATTAGAAAGATGGTATATTAAGGCAAATGTAAGAAGAAGACCTTGATGATTATTTCCCTGAACCTTGTTTGCAAACTTTAGTTAGCATATAGTATTGAGGCAAACGATCTAATGATCTTATTCTTTCAGAAATACTTCACCTTGTAAGACATTTCTTTGTTAGCTTTGATATCTCAAACTGATTTTGGGTCTTTATAGATATTCAGGGCCAAATTTCATTATGTTTAAACAATTTTATCACGAGGATTACTCCATCATTAAAGCAATAAACCCTTTTGAGTGAGGACGATACAAAACTACCTTGGCAATGTATCCCCATCAACCTTTGTGAAGACTCTGTAAAAGGGTTGCACTTGTGAAATAGTAGAACTGGATACCGGTATATAGGAACTGAAAGTAACATGATGCAAAAATCAAAGATCTTTTCCTATTTTAAGCAATCTTGTGGCAATAGTTGGTTCTGATCGAGGGATACTGATTCTAATACTACTTGTGAAGAAACTGAAATTTGAAACAAGTTTCACTGTTAAGTCTTTTTCAGACATGGCGCAGTAACCACTGCAAACAACAATGTACTTGATATAGATCTTACGTTGTTAAGATGTGTTTCTGAAGCATGTAATAACGTTAACATTAAAAAAACGCCAGGGTTTTGCTGTGTCATGTCTGAACAAGCCCCTAGTAGTTTTGGCAGAAGTTTGGGAAAAAAGATACTTTGTAGATGCTCCTGAAGTCATATCAGAATAAATATACTTGAGTGAATTACCTTACTTAGTTATCATATGAAATGAAGGGTTTAATGTTGAACATTGGACAGATTTATAGAGAAGTTGAGAGAAGGGCAGAAAAGAAATTTACCTGCGTAAGTCAAGTTTCACTTTAGATTGTGCACATGAATTTCCTTTTATGCAGATGATGGCGGGGTTTTTGTAAAAGATTAAGTTGCAAATTCAATGCCTGCAAGTTGATTAGAAGTGAAAGGAAGGGAAAGAATTTACTTTTGTGGGGGATGAGTTTCATATTCATAGCATTGTTTTTATTGAATCAGTTACATTGATGCACTTGAATTCCTTTTGTGATGGTTTTGGTCGGAAGTTAAAAATTCAATGTGAAGCATGCAAAGTACTTGACTAAAAAGATAGAAAAAAGGGAAATAACATATTTTAATATAGCGGGGGACAAGTTTACCATGTTGTGAAGTTTATTGTGGAAATAGTCTGAATAAATTCCCTTTTTGTGCGAGATATCAGTACACTTCTGGTCATCATAATAATAATAATAATTATTACTTGCTCAAAGATCATACATTCTCCTCAAAATCTCCTGGCACACGACACTTGCAAAAATCAGCAAGTATATAAACCTGTCTTCTCTATATATACATTCACAATTGTATGGAATAGTTTATTTTTATACAGAATACTGAATGAATCATTTATTTAACAGATTCCCTCCCCCCTAAAATAAAAAAGAATGAATGAATAAATACATTTTAAAATGTTGGTAATCCCTTGTTATTGTATGCAACAAATTGGCCGATGGTTGCCATGGTTATATTGCTTTGACAGTGACAACCATTTTGGCAGCAACTGCTCTGAGCTTTATTTCAACAAAGATTTAGGATTAGGATTAGGGTTGTGATACGGTTGTGATACGGTTGTGATACGGTCTTGGTTTAGCTTAAGGGAAAGTGTTAAGGTCCAGGGTTGAGGTTAGGAATTTTTTTTATTGTAGGATTTGCCCACAGAGTAATTTCCACTATAGCATTTGTGGTACAACCCATGCACCTCATATTTCCAAGGTTCAAATACGAGACTGCAATGTGGAAGTTGTTTGACCTCATTCTCTAACTCACCCAGGAAAGTCAGTGGCTTCCTACACACGGAACTTAATTATGGCTTTGATGTTAGCGCGGGATTATCTTGGTCCTGTTTGGGTTCGGATCGTGACAGACGCAGGATTTAGATAGGTTGTCGGGGCTATGTCAGGCAGAGACACAAGGTCATAAACAAGGTCAGCGACGGAAGGCATTTTTAAGGAAGAAGGAAGGGAGGGCATTACATGAGTGATGTTTCTTGGTTTGCATGAGATTAAAGGGGCATTTCATTAGTAGTTGCCCCTAAATTATAAGATGGGAACTAATGTCAAAGATAAGACCTGCAGTATTCTCTAAAGGTTTGCACTTTGGGAGTTAAGGTTATAAATTGCATTTCTACATTATACTACCACTGAATGTATGCGTACCACTACAACTGCCATACCACTATATGTCACAACTAATCAGTATCCTCTGTCATTACCCCTACCACTACCACAACCAGCTACAACTATCCACTTTTATCATCACTACCACTGTCCACTACAACTGCTACCACTTGCACTACCACTACCATTTCTATGACTACTCCAACCACTTCTACAAGTCCTACTAACATTATGACCATTAGTGCTCTTCTTGTTTCCATCTTTCTTCTAAAGCTAGTATTAAAATTGCAATAACCTCTAGTTTTTTTCTTCAAATTCTACAATTGTTTCAACTACCTATGACCCGTTTGCCTCTTAACTATCATAAGTACATTTCTTTTATGTTGCATGTACTTGTAACTCCCACTCCACAAAACATGTGATTATGAGACTCAGAGCTACT
The DNA here is from genome assembly GCA_035222895.1 of Strongylocentrotus droebachiensis. NCBI lineage: Eukaryota > Metazoa > Echinodermata > Echinoidea > Camarodonta > Strongylocentrotidae > Strongylocentrotus > Strongylocentrotus droebachiensis. The sequence goes on along the minus strand of JAVYIG010000754.1, from coordinate 191,487 downwards.
GACACTAATGACTCACAAGGCCTGTCCTCATCAGCTCAAGTTTGCCAAATAACCTGCTACTTTAACCATCCCGATCGCAAATTAGCCAGTTAATTTGCATCTTAATAATAATAATATACCGTACTTATATAGCGCATATCACAATATGTCTCTATGTTCATCAGCCCGCAGTTGCAATTAACGGGATATTTGGTCAAAAAAATATCACGAGAAATCTTGGTCTTGTTTGCAAAATATCCCACTATTTGGGAAATAGCGGGCTAATTTGTGCCTGTCCGAGCTAATTTGTGATGAGCATATCAGTCTGGTGGAGACGCGATTTTGAGCTTTGGGATAATATCCTGAGTCTGAAAATAGCGGTTTATTTGGCGAACTCGAGCTGATGAAAACAGGCCTCATGTGAAGAGCTTTCCCAACATGAATGCACCAACCATTCAGCGTACGCTCTAGTTAGTTTGTGATTCAGTCATAATCACAAGTGCAATATTAATTGCAGCAATCACTATCATCATTATTATTTGGATGTTCACTTTTTTGTCTTTTCAGGTGATGTGATAGTTCACGGCAAACTGGTGACAACGGAACCTATACCGTTTCCCCGGGTCCCCGAAAATGTATATAAGGCACCAGAGAGTAAGTAGACATGTAACACGCTTTCACTTATCTTTTTTTTTAAATCAGCATTTTCTTCACTCATACTAGTAACTGCACCTTTAAAATCACTTTCCTGACTTATCTGGAAAGTTAATGGGTATTGATACTAGCCCTCCCCCCTTCCCCCTCCCCAATCTTTTTTTGCAGTAACTATCTTGCTACGCCCATTTGTCTGGATACACCCCCATGATTCCCTCTGTTGTGCCTCATAAGCACCAGTGCGGCAGAGGTTCATGCACGGCTTCATCTCGCATCCCGTTTCCGTCTTTTTTGTTTTCCAAACACATTGGTCTCTTGCTTCAATGAATAATAGAATGATGCAATGGGTCAAAGCTGAATGTTCAATACAGCATAAATGGAGAGAGTATTCCTGCCTTACCCAGACAAGAGGATGCAAGTCACATATTGCATGAATTTCTCATGTTTGTAAAGTCCCTCTAAAAAGTTATGGGAGCCCCAAATTCACCAAAAATTTGATGGCAAAATTTCACTTAAATTGTTTCACAATGTGTAGAGGGTGTCATTTAAGACACACTTCTACAAAGATTTCACCCCAAAAATGTGGTTGAAGACAAATATTGATACAAAAATACATAATTTGTTGTACACACAAAACCTAAATTGTGTATTCTTTTATCTTTTATCAATATTCTACTTCGAGCACATTTGGTTTGAAAATCCTTGCAGAAATGTGTCTTAAATGACATCCCCTTTCACATTATGATACAATTTTAAGTGGAATTTTGCAAGGGTTAGGGTTAGGGGCTCCCAACACTTTTTTCTTTAATTTGTATGTAATTTCTTTTTTTCCTTAAAGGGATCAATTCATAATCTGATCTCATCAGTTTTACTCCTCTCCCTTTCTCCTTTCTTAATATCTCTCTTCTCTATCTCTTCTTTTAAAATTCAGTTGACTGTTTGATTGCACCCCCATAGTTTGCCATTTGAATAGACTTCTATACTTTCTGTGTAGTTATCAATGAAGATATCAGTTAGGCCGGGTCAGATTCATGTAGGGGCCTCTCATCATGGTCCATATAAACCTCACGCCTAGAAACATAACAAACTAACTCTTTTCATTGCAATAAACAGAAGATAGATATCTCAAATAGTCTACTGTATTCCATATTTTTACTGTGAATTCGCAGAAATTGTTTTGTCATTGACAGAGATAATATCTAACCACATCTATTTCCTATTGTGCAACGAAGGCAATAGTTTTTGCTATATCATTGATCGATATTATATGACGTAGCCATGTGGAGATATATAGTATTTGTGTTTCATCTTCACAACTGAATTACTTTTACCACTGTTATGTAAGATAACTGAAAAACAAAAACAATAATTCAATTCCTGAAAATGTTTGATTTTTATATGTATACAGTGTATATTGATTTCAGAACTTTGTCAGTCACGCATAACATGAGGTTCTGTTATTCATTTTGAAAACATGAAATTGCATAATCTCCCTTACCAAACAAGCCAAGCCGCTGCTTGTCGGGCATTAGGTGGTATAATTTTACTGTATTTAGTGAAATGAGTGTATTTTTCCCGTTCGTTCGTGTGGCCCAAGCGCTGCGCCCCCTGCAAAACCATTGAAACCGAATCCGAGTCGGGTTACTGTGTACACTCGTCGCATTACGAAGTTTCCAGAAACTCAAGAACAGGAGGAAATCCAGAGCTATCTTTCCTGATCCCTAATATTCTATCTTGTCCTGCAAGCTTTTCCCCCCTCTCTCTAATGCCCTTCCCGTTCTCTCTCTCTCTCTCTAATGCCCTTCACCCTGGCCATGTTTCAAGAGTGCATATTTGCTCTCGACTCATAGGCCATACGTAGAATCAAATGACAGGGACTAGAGCGAAGTAATCAGGCTCTTAGTGACATGTGGGAGCTGTCAAACTAGTTGTAAATAGTGGTCAATGTTCATAGTGGTCTTGTAAAAATTAAATGAGAAGGATATTAAGATGAATAAAGAAGAAGAAGTAGGATGATGGAGAATAAAAGGAAATATGAAGAATGGAATAAGATATGAATAATGAAAAGAAAAGAAAAGAAAAGAATCAACGTTAGAAGGAGGAAAACAAGAAAAGAATCAGTAAAGAAGAACCAAAAGAAAAGACAAAGACATATATCATATACCGTACACAAAATGCATAGTTGTTGAAATTCATAATTTCATCACATTGTTAGGAATATGGAGCTGGTAAATACATTATATCTCGATTACGCTCCATGTTACCTACAATTTTATTCAGATATGTATTCTTTAAATTAATTAGCAAACATCACTAACTATCATGCCTTTTGCATTCTAGACATGTCTTTTTATGCCACTACAAAGCTACCTAGAATCCTGTTTCTCCCTCATTTCCGATCCAAATTTACAATGAAATTCATACTAATATTAGATTTTCTTGTGTGTGAAGAAAATCCCAAATTGAAGATTAAGCAAACAATGACACAAGCAAATATGTTTTGGATGTTTAAGTATTTTTCTCAAGACTTAAATGTCTTCTAATTGTTTAATACCCATATATTTTAGCATGATTCATACTAAGTTTTATACAAGAAACTCTTCAATAGTTTTGCTTTACAACTGAATTCAGCTTGTATGCTCAAATGACTACAAACATTTTTGTATGACCCATTTTTTCACTCTCTTTTTTTTAATCTACAGTTTTGCCCTGCAACAAGATTCGGCGGACCAGCCTACAGACGCCCACGGTGGCGGCCATTGAACCCTCCCCGCCATCAACGTCAGCTTCGCAGGCGAAGCAGGCGAAGAACGATGACGGTAGCGACGACCAGGCAAAGTTGTCTACTGTCCAACAGCGCACACACCCTACAGTACTCCTCGATGCTGCCTATCACGGGAATGCACATGTAAGAAACCTAGCCATTTCTATAATTTATGCAAATTTATGCTCTTTTTTAATAAGAAATTGATTCCAGGGCCCTATGTTACAAAGAGTTGATATTAATCACAACGTCTTTGCGATATGAACATAAGAGATAGGAGACTTGCGATTATTTTGGATCAATCGCAACTCTTTGTATGACAGGGCCCAGAAAAAATAAATTTTGTTCATATTTATGAAGTTACAGAAGAGGTTTGCATTTGGTTCTCCATAAATAGTTGGAACAAATCTGCCTCAGAACATGTGCTGAAAACCAGGACTAAAGTTAGATGTAGTCTTTATACATGAATACAGTGTATGATTTTTTATATTTTTGAAAGGCAGTGTGGTTTTTGCTAGATTCTGTGAAAATTGTTTTACGTCACCAGATCTCATGATTACCTTTACTGTCCACTGTGGAAGGGTCTCAAATGGAGGGCATCTAGGGCATCTAATCTAGATCAGTGGTTCCTTATAATGTCCACTGTGGAAGGGTCTCAAATGGAGGGCATCTAGGGCATCTAATCTAGATCAGTGGTTCCTTATAATGTCCACTGTGGAAGGGTCTCAAATGGAGGGCATCTAGGGCCTCTAATCTAGATCAGTGGTTCCTTATAATGTCCACTGTGGAAGGGTCTCAAATGGAGGGCATCTAGGGCATCTAATCTAGATCAGTGGTTCCTTATAATGTCCACTGTGGAAGGGTCTCAAATGGAGGGCATCTAGGGCATCTAATCTAGATCAGTGCTGGTTCCTTATAATGTCCACTGTGGAAGGGTCTCAAATGGAGGGCATCTAGGGCATCTAATCTAGATCAGTGGTTCCTTATAATGTCCACTGTGGAAGGGTCTCAAATGGAGGGCATCTAGGGCATCTAATCTAGATCAGTGGTTCCTTATAATGTCCACTGTGGAAGGGTCTCAAATGGAGGGCATCTAGGGCATCTAATCTAGATCAGTGGTTCCTTATAATGTCCACTGTGGAAGGGTCTCAAATGGAGGGCATCTAGGGCATCTAATCTAGATCAGTGGTTCCTTATAAAATAGCCAATATTGACACCTACCCGTCTTTGTGTTTTCTGATGGCTATCAAGGCAGATAATGGAAGGGTTTTGTTGACGTCAATGCAGGCCTTGCCAAACCAAAGACCCGTTCAACAATGTGAGGATTTGTCACAAATTTCTGCGTTTGTGGTTTGATTAGAGTCTAAGCAGATCTTGTGTCCGGCTTTTTTATTTTTATTAATCATAAATTGTTTGTATGTGTATCTTATTTCCAATTAATTTATTTACTGGTATACACTGACCATAAATCTTGTTGGCCTTAATTTTGTTAAAAGTAGATTTTTCTGAATATTGAAATATTCATCAAATTGGCAAATTATAAATGAGATGAGATGGGTTACATATTGTTTTTCACATTTAAACAAGGGCAGTGTGTGTGTGGGGGAGGGTCACCTTTCCTCCCAACCACCCAGTCCTCTTTTTTCACCCCCAACACACCCCTAAAATCTGATGAGCTAAAAAAGAAATCTGATTTTGGCAGTTGCCAGAATTCAGATTTTTTTTTTTTTTTTTTAGGGGGGGGGGGGTGGGGGTGATTTTTTAACAGGAGTCCAATTTTATGCTCAATAAAAATAAGAATAATGTTTGTAGTAGCAAATGTTACAACACCTACATCTAATGGGTTTGTTTTCAATTTCAAAGCTGATGTACCATGCAATTACATATAGTTAAAATGATGAAAAGTGGAAATAATTCATAGAATAAGAAGGACAAAAATGAACAAAGTTGAATGCAGGGCATTAGACTCATGATTGCTATTTTTCCTGGTTATCACTCTATAAGTTTGTTTTACCTTGGTATCTGGATACGTGGGGTTTGAAGGAAATTCTCTCTGACTCACTTGGCGTCACTCCCATGTGGATGAAAAGTGAACCGCTGTGGTTTAATGAACTACACATGTAACAAAGTAAAAACATTCCTGGTCCATTTGTAACTTGAACCATGTATACACAAGAGAGGAAATCAATATACGAACTTTGGATTAAGAAAGAAATAAATTATTAGCTGTACATAAAGATCATAATAAATATCAATTTAAAGAAATTTGTTTGGAGAGAAGTACAAAGATGTGTTTTTACAATTTACATAAATACACTTTTTATTATGTTAAAGTCAATCCTTATTTTATAATCAGGAAAACTTTTGTCTGATACAGATGTAGAACCTAAATGCAGTTTCAAGTAAGACATTACACCATTGAAGGTGTTGTGTAACAATACCAATTGATTAGGAGCTTGAACAAAGCTATTTCCAAGTATTCTGTATTGTTTCCAAGTTGCCTGTGTTCATTAATCACATCACTGGCCTACATTGTAGTATGCTAGTATTGTAAACTTTTACAATAACATTATAGAAAAAATCAGCATGAGATTTCTGCTATGCTCTACTCATGAAAATAGCTACCAAGACATCATGATATTTGTTATTGTATTCATATTTATAACAAACCATTAGGAACTAAAACATAACAAGGGCTAATATAACAGCCCCATGGAATGTGCATACAATAGAACAACCAAAAATAGTGTATTTCATTTGAAGCATAGCGCTGTTTGGCATTCTTATTTTCTCAGAAAAAAAGGGTCTAGATTGCATTTATTTATTTATTAACAATGGGATATGACCTTATAGCTATGATGGTTTAGAATTTAAATGAAACATAATAAAGTGATTAAGAGATAGATGGAGCATTTGTTATGTTACTGCTGCAGTCAAGCTGCATACTTGAAATCCACTTCTTTCAAGCATACTTAGGGCATGTTGCCATAAAAATCAAAAACTGCTTTGCTACTACTTAGCCGTAGGGCTCAATAACCTACCTATGTGTATGCAAGACAGAAGGATCTCAAAAATGTATATAGACCCTGACATTTAATCATATCTGTTTATTATTATGTGTTGATTGCACATTGAGAAAACAATGCAAACTCACGTACAACATGAATTTGAACATGTACGGTAACCCCTAAAAGTTGTGAAAATTCTGGATTAACGCAACAAAAATATTAAAGCTGTAAGTAATTACTGTCTAAACCAAGTTTTAAAAAAAAAAAAAAAAAAATCTACCTTCTAGAATATAAAATAGTTTTTGATTGGTTGATACATGTTTAAATGTGTGATTAAAGTGTGAAGAAATGTAAAGAAGTTGACGATATTTTTTTCTTCAAAGTACTTTGCACCATTTTAGCGCACTCTGGAAGTTTGGTATGACAGTTAACCTGGTTCCAAAATGGGTTAACTCTCCCGGATGAGGAGCGGAAACAGGTCCAATTCTTCCTGTCCATGGTTCCCTGGCTCTAGGGACTTCCTATATGAAACACAAATACCAGAAGGTTTTTAGCCATCCTTCTTCAGCATAGAAGTTTGTCTTTTTTGTGATTGTTCTTTTCATTTAATAAGGGGGTAAAAGAAGTAAGATTATCTTTTCTTTTGAAAAAAAAACAAGATAATTAAGCTAGCTTTTTCTAGTGCACCTAGGGACAGAATTTTGAGACAGAAGGGACAAAACAAATTTCTCTTATTACTATAATGAATCATCATCATCATGTAATTTCATATCATATGTAATTAAAATATCAGTCTACCTATCTTTAAATCTATGCATAACATTCCATAACTTTTTAGAATAAGAAGAGAACCATCAAGCATAAATTTAGGGATTCATGAAAAAGTCTTGAAGAATCGCGAAAGCTTATCATATCTCTGAAAACAACAGATGTTTGTTATTCAGGTGAACATGTATAAGTAGGATACCCCTACCTGTACTTTTCTAAGGCTACTCTCGTCCTTCGACTCACCCGTCATATAGTTTGCTTTTCAATAGATCGACCATGGAGGAAAAGGTCAGAAGCAAGTGACCGATCAATGAGACGTTGAGCCGTGCTTGACCAAGATGGGTCATTTGAAGTCAGACCGCTTGGTTATAATCAATATCTCCTTGAACTATCTCTGCAAACAATTGAAAATCAATCCCAAGATCTAGTTCTTAGTTATTGTTCCCATTGTCTCTGGCTTTAAAAACGTTTATTGATCTCAAGTGGTGCCCCACATACTGATATACATGTATGTATGCAAGCAGGAATGTTTGACTGCTAGTTCCTATTGTCACTAGCTTAACGTTTATTGATCTCAAGTGGTGCCCCATGTACTGACATAAATGTATGTATGCAAGCAGGAATGTTTGACTGCTAGTTTGCCGTAATACAGTAGGCAATGGAAAAGATGCACAAGGGCAGTGAGCTGAAAAGCTCTAAAATACATCTTGAAAACCAAAGAAGAAAAGAAGGTCAAAGAACTGGAATAAAATACAGTAAAACTTGCTTTAGTGACCACCTGTCTACAGAGACCACCTGTCTACAGAGACCACATTTTTTGTTTCCCTTGAAAATGGTTTGTCATTGAAACATGTACCGTACTAAAGGAACCTGTCTACAAAGGCCACCTGTCTACAAAGGCCACTTTTTGTGTTTCTCTTGGGCGGTCGCTATAGACAGGTTTGACTGTATATGGAAATTATCACGAGAAAGTTTAGTCCTTTAAGATTTCCAGTGAACAAAAAGTGATCTTTTCACTGATTTTAGGTATGTGTTTGGACAAAGTTTATGTAGTAGTACATGTATCTCAAAAGTTATGGTGTGTACTTTTGTACAGTAGAACGCTATAAAAATAATAATAATATGTTGAAGCTATTGCGATTAGTCGTTTATATTTCTCCTAACTCTTACATATTATCTATTTAGATGCAGAAGGTTGTTGAATCATATACTTTATTCACAGCTAGTGTTTATAACTTTCTGGCTCTCAACAAACAACAATCACTCACATCTCTTGCAATTATAGTTTGTTTGCTCTGCGGTATTTTTTTCTTTCTTCAATCTTGCTCAATTAATCATCTATCCCTTACAATTTGAATTGTTTTGTGTCATAACCTCTCTCTCAAAAAAGAATGTGTTATCCTGGATACGGCTGTAAGAGAAGAGCTGATTGGTTGTATTATATGCATTGATTGAACAACCTACCTTTTTATTGATTTCTGTTTTCCATGCATTTTTTCTCCATACTCTATCCTAGCTATACAGAACCTCAGTTTTAGTCAGGAAACTTCCTGAGCGATCATGAAATATTCATTTCTCGACGACAGGTGTTTTGAAATGCCTAGAGCCCTCGCTTGATTTGAGATGGACAGTCAAAGTCAAAATCTAGCTTCCATTGAATGTTTAGTCTGAATAAAGATGATGTCATTGATTTGAGTTCTAGAGAAAGGACCTGTTTTATTTTTAAGGATGACTGTAAGCATGAGGAAAACTTGGAAATTCAAAATTAGTTTTTGTTTGCTGTGTAAATGCAGCTATTATGTGTTAGCCTCTTGCCATGAGAATCATTGTCATTTACGATTCTCAAAAGTTCCATGTCAAAAAATGTTTCCAATTTCACAATACTCAGGTGAGGAATTTGAATTATTCTTGTTCAGCTTGATTAATCATTGCATCTCTGTTTCTTCTTTCTTTATTTCAGCACATGCTTCAGAAGATTGGGCACTGGGACTTCAATATTTTCAAGTTTGATGAAATGTCCAAAGGTAAGAGCATCTTCATATCCTCATGATAATTGAGAAGTTAATTGCATTGTTAAGAGATGGAGAGATGGAAGGATGATTGGCAGGTGGAAGTGGAGGAGAAAGGAGAGGATATATGTGATTAGATGATGAGACATGCGATAGAGGGAACGAGTGACAGAAGGGTAGAATGATTGAAGGCTGGATCGATTGAGGGAACGAGAGACAGAGGGGTAGAGTGATTGAGGGATAGAATGATTGATGAATAGAGCGATGAATTAGTCTTTGATTGAATGATAGTCATTATTTATGGGTGACTGAAATGAATAAAAGCTGATTTGGAAATGCTTGATAGCTTGACGAAGCGATGAATGAAAGAATAAGTAAATGGATGACTTTGCAAAATTAGTGGAAATATGCTGATCATAATAAAAATCAATGTAGCTAAATCTATGCAATAATTGTCAGCATTTTCCTATGTTAAAAAATAGCCTTGTCCTAGCTGAAAGAAGCACAGGAAAGAATGTGTTGTAATCTGCTGATGATCAAATGTTAAAGGAAGACAGCGTGTTGTAGATGATCTTGGTAGATAGTGTGAGGAAGCAATCCAGACCTAGGATCCATGTTTATAAGATGCGATCGTACTCATAGATAATATGCATAGCCAAGAGGGAAGAGGCCGGGATGCATTGTTATCATAGTGGCGTGTTGACATGGACAGCTCATGAAGAATTACTGGCAAACGAAGTTTTGATTATACTATTCAACATTACTGCAGGCCTCCCCCCTCTCCCAATAAAGAGTTTAAAATGAAAATAACACTGGGAGAGTGTGGAAGCATCAACTATGGTGTATAGTCATAACCATATTGCCAAGAGGGGAAAGATGTTGGTAGTGTTTTCTTGCTGGTTATCTTTAGAGCTCACAATCCTCTCGTCCCCTGCCTACAGTTTGGTGATGGTATGTCACCCAACTGAATATGAGCTTTGTCCTTAGAGTATGAAGATTGAATATGATGAAGAAATGTTCATGAATAATGGAATAGGGTGGTAATTAAATTCCATACTTATCTAAAACTTAATTCATCTTCAAATTTGCTATAAAATCTGTGTTATTAATGGAAGGACTGAAGATAGTTGAAAGTGGAGTGACATGTTCACTTAGTGTATGCAACATTAGGTGGGTCATGGGGGGGGGGGGGGGTAATCACTCTCCGACCTTGTCAATGTTTTTCCATGGTGCCCCTTCTTATTTCAGAATCCTGGATACACCACTGCATGAATCCTTATATTTCAATGCCATATTGGGCTCAGGTGCTACTCATTCATTTTCACCTTGCCAGCGTATTGAATGCATTTTTGTGTCGTTGTTGCCATCAGCGTATCATCATCATCGGTAATTTTTCACTCTTCGGCCCGATGCAACAATCCCCTCTTTTTCTCTTCCCTTCTTCGTATCCTTTCGTCCGTTTGTTTTTGGCCAGTTTGCCCTGGAGCTGTGCTCTTCCCATCGCGACTGTCAGACGATGAAATGGATGAGGGGATAACAGGAATATGAGCGAGTTCCCAGTTGCCATGGCAACCCCGGTGATGAATTTTGCTACCGTCAATAACAAGCTCACTTTTGCAGGTGTTTTTTAGACTAGTGTTATCTCTTGATGAGTTTATTGTGTTCATGTGTGTCGTGGCATTTCTCTCCCTCTCTCTGTCAAATTCCGTCTTTCTTCTTTCTCTCTCTATTTTTCTCAAATGATGATCATAACGATGGCTCCATGTGTCTGTCGTGCCATTGGTGCTCCTGGCGCTCGATCCAATGTTAATACCCCTGTCATAGCCGAGCAGCTCAATATGTAGCACTCTTGCACATTGGGTATCCACCTGGGTGGAGAGCGGCAAATGATGAGTCCTTTCTTGCCTAAGGATGTTGGTGCATGCTGGGCTGGGATACAAACCCTCAACCCTTGGATTGAGAGTGAACCACTTTACCACACACACCACAACACCTCTTGATCTTTCTCTCTCTTTCTCTCTCATTCTCTACCTCTTTTTTTTTTCTCTTTCCATCTCTTTCATTCTCTCAGTCTCTCTCTCTCTCTCTCTCCATCTCTTTTTATCTCCCCCTCCTTTCTCTCTGTTGTAAATTTGTTTTTGAAGTGATGTAATGGCTCTATTTATGATAACCTTCTACATAAACCAAAGAGTCATGCCTCATCTTCATTCTGTGCACAATTAAGTTAGGAGAATCTTATCCTCTGGTTACATTGACAAAGCATGGAATTATGTCTTTAAAGTTAGGAACTTTATAAAAGAAAAACTGAAAATGCAGACATACTTATTGATGGCAACCAGGAACAAACGTAGACGATCCAAAGTTTGATTTGGTATTATTAAATCTCGGGTTTGCCAATTTGACCCATAAGCAGGTTAAACGCAGGCAGCGGTAATTTGTATTCTTTTGTTTTGCTTTGATAGATGATATTGCTCTTCCAATTTAGAACACCCTCCGGTCATCCTAGAGAACACTTGTTTGGAGGTTTCAGTCTGACCTGTAATTCAGTTTGTTTTCTGATTTTGCTTTCATAATTCTTTTTTTGGTTTCTGGATGATTCATTCTTCTGTAAGCCTATTTTAAGGTGAAGCAAATCTTTCATTATTGGCATTTTGTCATTCTTTATATTGGTATATTATTATGAGGCATTTAGGATTGTTTTTCAATTATATATTAATCAACGTTTTGACCTGTGAGTAATGGTAAGATAAAGGTAAGTCAGTGATTTCTTGATAGAAGCATAACAAGTCTTGTAGATTTAAACTGTGGGAAATGCATGCAGGGAGATGGAGAAACAGAATTTCTTTCTTTCTTTCTTTAACTAGTCTAATTTTTGCCAAGGTGCACGGCTTCATTTAATGTAGGATGAGAAAAAGAGAGGATAGATGAGAGAAGACCTATTCCGAGAACGGACATGCAAAACAGACAAGAGATGGGTGAAGATAAGAATAGGGTGTAGGAAATGGAGAAGAAAATGCAAATGTAGGGAAAAGAAACAGATATTGTCAGGGATAAGAATATATAGAGACTGCGTAGAGGGAAAGAGAGAGAAATAGAGAGAGAGCGAGAGAGATAAGAGAGAAAATGGAAAACATGCACAGATGAAGACCGCTGTGTGAAAAAACTTCAGTTTCAGTGTCAACAACTAGGCACGCTCGCTTTGACCGCTACCAAAATATTGAAGTCGAGTAACGTTATACTGTCTCAAAATCGATATCTTGTATCGCTGTGTTTAAACGTGACCACAGTTTAGAAAAGTGTCAGCCTGTAAATAGTCCGTGTTAGAAATCTCTGAGTTTGTAATTACACGCGAAAGCTTTACCACAAAGTAATTTCTACTTCAAGCAAAGCTGCCCCTCGACCATGTTTATATCCTTCCTAACAGTCCTGTATAGCGCAAGTAGTCATGTGGTTCTATAGATAATGTACATCTACATCTACAGTATAGGAACACTGAGGTGAATCACTTTTCCAGAATGTCACAGATTTGCAATTGATATATCAAGCCCATGCATTCACAAACACATTAAAGAAAAAAGGAGATATGACCCTCGATTAAATCTTCAAAATCCCTTTTATAATATAGAATATATACAGACTCAAATACTGATTTGATTTTCATTGCCTTTTATGCGGCAATTAACACAGCATGTGAAAGTAAATGATAGCTGTCCACTCAAAACCAACATTACTGTTTGATCTAATATATTCGTTCATACTGTACATGAAATAATTAAAAATAAAGGTGAGTTCTGGTTAAAAAAAAAGAAAATTAATTCTCACCGAATCAAACGAAACTTACACTGAATGTTCAAGATTACAATTAAATGACATTTTCCAAACAATTTTGTTTGAAAATGTATACTGGCTGAGTAATGGGCATAGAAAGATAAGTAAATCAAGGTAGGTAGCCCCGACACTATTTGTGTAGTCCCATATACATATTTCTGTGTACAGTGCTTGTTACATTACCAAGACTCGGTTCAAAAATCATTTTTTAACCTACCTCCTCGATCGTTTTGTATATGTGAACGATCATAATGTGAAGCTGTGAACATGCAAAGAAGAAAGTCACGTTGAAGGACGTCTATAAAGATCTCCTGCCTGAGCGTCCTTGCCATTGTCTGTGTCGATTCAGAGTATCAGCCCTTCATGTGAGGACACCATCCCTCATGTGATCTAGAGGGGTACATTCAGAGGGGTGAAACCTGTCGCCTCCCCCTGTAAAGAGAGGGGAAATTAACGGTGAAGGCATGCCCCTAGCGGAGCCCCTGTATGATCAGGTATTTGTTTTGCAATGGGGTCCTGCTTACCCCTTCCCCATTTTCATCATGATTACTAAGTATGGATCCCTTGCCAATTTATGATTGGACAGGATTTGCTGCTATTATAGTTTATGGTTTATGCATGGACCTACTTCGTAGTAGGTTCATGGTATATGTAGGTTGGTCATTTGTTTGGAAAGTGCTAGGGTACATTAGAGGCGTTAAAAGGATGTGTGTAAGTCCATTTTGAAATTTGTAGCAGATTAGAAATTCATACAGAAAGCTTCTTTGAGATTAAATGCTCTGCATAGTGCAATGATTTTTAAATCTAACATTGAAGGTTATTACTCATTTCAAACAATCATTTGATATGTTGTGAGAGAGATGAAGAAAGACTCCTGCATTAGGAAGCATGGGCTTACAGAGAATTATTTACACATTTGTTTTAAAGATGCATGACTGTTAAATCTATCCAATATGTCTTTGTAAAGGATGGCAAAATGTGAGCACATGTATAACAATGTTATAAAATCCCCCTTGCTTTCAGACAGTAAAAGTGTGATTATTGATAAGTAAAGAAACCTATGTGTAGCGTCTCACCCCCCCCCCCCCCCTGGATCCCTAAACTGAAGTGAGTGTGTCTGTCATGCAGGCACGTAGCCACGGGAGGGGGGGGGCACGGGGGGCACGTGCCCCCCCCCCCCCCCCCAAACATCAAACTCTGGCTACGTGCCTGCTGTCATACAACATACCACATCTACAATACGCATGTTCTCTGATGTTTATTAATCGGTAAGGGACAATGTCATGGCGTGTAGACCGGGATACAGAAGTTAAGAGACAGCGGGGTAAGGGTATCTGATTTGGGTCGATACGAGGGACCTACCTGTCTGCCGTTAAAAAGAGATATGTGGAGTGAGTCAACTTCTAGAAGGGGCATCACCATCTCTGGGTCTCTCTCTCTCTCTCTCTCTCTGGGTCTCTCTCTCTCTCTCTTTCTGGGTCTCTCTCTCTCTCTCTCTCTCTGTCTTTCTCTCTCTGGGTCTCTCTCTTCAGGGGCAATCCTCAAGGGGAAGGGGTGTTATTCATCCTCCCTCACGGAATGTAGTCTGTGTTCAGACTATCAAAATTCATCATATGATATAGGAGAATCGTATGTATAGCTTTACAATATTAAGATGAATTTCGTTTAAAGAAACGTATAGCGAAACGCCTGTTTGAGCACAGTTTTGAACGTAAAACTAGATTAAGAGTAAGGACCCCAATCTAATCCGAAGGTTGGAGGTAGGGTCGGGTCATTTATAGCGTTTGATCAAGGAATGAAGTTTAGAATTCATTTAGGCTTAGAAATTGATTGCGGGAGCTGGAGTCTTTCAATCATACAGATAGGGGGAACCCAGAACTAGTGAGTGGTTGATTGCTAGAAGAAATTAAATTTTCCCTAGTAGGCTTTGATGAAGAATGGGAAGAAAATGTAAAATGAGAGATGGAACAGAACTTAAAGAGAGAGAGAGAGAGAGAGAGGGAGAGAGAGAGAGAGAGAGAAGGAGGGGAAAGAGAGAGGGGGAGGGGTTTGAAGAGATGGAGATGGAGATATAGGAGTAGGAAAGACGATGATGACATTGCAGGACTATCAGAGATAGGACATACGTGACATATTCATAATTCCTGTTAAGTTATACAGAATTCGATGTTGGCTGCAAATGGGACATAGTACCTTTAAGTTGTCACATTTTGTAAAAAGATCTATGGTTGAATGTATCAATCAAGAGTCTGGCTGCATGAGACTAGAGGCCAGTCTTGTGACACGGAGTGTACTGGAGGAAGCTAATCGTTCTGAATTTGTTTTGATCATCGTCATGGGGATAACTGTCATTTGGAAAGACTATCCTCGCGAAAGATGGGATGTGACATATGCGTAGTGTGATTCTGTGTCCTCAGGTTTCGATGCGACCCCCCCCCCCCCCCCCCCCCCATCCCATGAATCCTCGTTCATCCTGTTTTGGCTTATTTCATGAGAGCTCACAAACTGTTTTGTAATAGCTCAACTGGTAGCAAACCTGATTGTTAATCTTATTGAAATTAATTTTAATTTTCCTTTACTTAAATTTGCCAATTTCTCTTAAAACATGAAGGGATGATTTCCATCTAATTTTATACCAAATCGATAAAACAATTTGTACTTTCATAAATGCCTTATGTACATGTAGGCCAGCTTGGGGGGAAGGGTTCTTCCATGTGTCTGTTTCAAAACCAGATTGTGCAAAACTTGTACAACTGTTTTCACAGCAAGAAAGTCTCATGAATGTTTCATAATATTCAATTCTATGTTTTAATTATTTTGCAGCTTGAAACGATTTGTTGGATTTTTGGTTGAATTTTTAGTTGCATTGTATAACTCTCTTTTGTGCGAGACGTTTCATATTTGAGCAAAAAAAAGTTTGCAACTTCAATTTTGACCTTCTCAAAGTACTAGTCATTGATGAGATACACCAGATGGAAATTCAGTTGAGAGACGGCTGTCCAGAATCCCAATATTGACCAAGATATCTGTGTCCAGGTTTGAGACATAAATAGCCATGGTGATGACAAGCAAACTAGTGGAGAAAGACGTTAGAGGATGAGTCAAAATCAGTGCGGCCCTAGTTACAGTCCATGCCAAGACTTCATTTGGTCTCTTTGTGTCCTCTTTAAGGACAGTGGCATTTTGGAAGAGAACCCTGGGGCTAGTTTCCTGAAACCGTCAGTTTGGAGACAAGTCATTGAAATGCAGAAACATTGTTACATGAACATTATGAAACCTGTTCAGAAAGGCCACCCTGTTTATAATGTTCACTCTGTTATCCTTTGGTGGTGTTTACCCGTTGGATGCAATTTGATTTTGTCAAAGCACACATTTTCCATAGGTTCTAGCCTCTTAGTATTCAACGGGTTAAAAGACAGGTTTCAATGTATCAGGATTAGTCTGGGCTAATGGGAACACAGCATTTTGTGTACAGTGTCTCAGTGATGGCCCTGTTATGACAGGTCTAGTGACATTGATCTCATGGGACTCTTGCATATAAAAGAGAGGCATTAGACGATGGGAACAGTGCTCCTATGTCATGTGCTGTTATGACAGGTCTAGCAACATTGATCCCATGAGACTCTTGCATATAAAAGAGGCATTAGACGATGGGAGCGATGGGAACAGAGCTCCTATTTTTTGCACTTCTCACGCATGCAAGAAGGATCTGAAGCGGTGTCAATAGACCGGTTTACATATCAAATTTTATTCATACTTTTTAAATAAAGTGAAAGCTTTCCTGAGGCTCACCTGACAAAGCAACAAGTAATGTATGCAGAATAGATCCCAAGTATTGAAGTTCATTGACTAATAAGAGGTTAATGGAATACCTCATTACTTGGTCCCCAGGAAAGAAACATCCATAAATATGAATATGTTAGTCTACCGGCCTATTGGAGCAGCCCCCCTGTGTAATTTGCTGTTTTAGCAACATTGATCTTGTACCGCTCTTTTTGCGAGAAGCTGATTCTCATGCATATGAAAGAGGTATCTGAATCCCTAACGGTATGAACAGTGCCTTGTTCTGTTATATCAGGTCTTTCAATGTTGCTCTCATGATTCTCGTGCATATGAAAGAGGTATCTGAATCCCTGACGGTGTGAACAGTGCCTCGTTCTGTTATATCAAGTCTTGCAATGTATCTCTCATGATTCTCATGCATATGAAGAAGGTATCTGAAATCCCTGTCGGTGTGAACCCAGCCTCGTTCCGTTATATCAAGTCTTGCAATGTATCTCTCATGATTCTCATGCATATGAAGAAGGTATCTGAAACCCTGCCGGTATGAACAGTGCCTCGTTCTGTTATATCAAGTCTTGCAATGTATCTCTCATGATTCTCATGCATATGAAGAAGGTATCTGAATCCCTGGCGGTGTGAACAGTGCCTCGTTCTGTTATAATACAAGTCTTGCAATGTATCTCTCATGATTCTCATGCATATGAAGAAGGTATCTGAATCCCTGACGGTATGAACAGTGCCTCGTTCTGTTATATCAAGTCTTGCAATGTATCTCTCGTGTTTCTCTTGCATATGAATGATATATCTGAATCCCTGATGGTGTGAACACCACCCCTCATGCTGGTCAGTGAAGCTTTGATATGCCCTGCTTGTGATTCACGTTTCCTGATCAAACTCTGACACGGAGGAAGCAAGGTGACAGTTCCTAACGGCGCTGATAGTCAGTAGCTAGGGGTGCAATGCGCTGCTCTTAAAGGGATCGTTTAACAATGTGAAATCTGAGATACACGGCCCTACATGTTATCAGTGTCTGTGATATGGTGTAATATTGAAGCCCTAAAAAAATTGTGCTTCAAAATGATCAAGAAGTGCCTCAAAAAGTAAATATCTTTGAGTGACCGGTTTTACCATACTCGTTTTCCCCAATAGACTGTAGTGTTATGAAAACCGTTTGGCAAACGGTTTTCAAAATTTGTAATACCAATCATAAATATCTTGATAATCAGACAGGCGATCAGCTTGTAAAAGTCATGGGAGTCCTGACTGACCTAAAGGTTTATAATTATCATTGCAGCATGAGCAAAATCAAGGATTATTTCTAAAGGATCTAAGACAAAGTTACCGGATCCCTTTAAACCATTTTAGGCATTCAGTCAGGGGTGATATAGTTCTTATATCAAATACAATTAAACCTGTCTATTGAGGCAACCCAAGGGAAACAGAGAGAGTGGCCTCTGTAGACAGGTAGCTTGTTTAGAAAGGTTCTACAACACACGTTTCATTCTTAAGGGAGACAAAATACATGGCCACTGTAGATAGATGGCCCTTATAGAGAGGTGGCCTGTATAGAGAGGTGGCCACTATAGATAGATGGCCTTAAATAGAGAGGTGGCCTGTATAGAGAGGTGGCCAAAGACATGTTTGACTTCATTATTTTGTGAAAAGTCACAAAAATTTACAATGAAACTAAATCATTGCATTCCTTTGGCATCATGATTTAGTCTACCAGTAAATGTTTTAACAATGTCTAGTCATATTTACAATATGAGGGCATTTTAATAGTAATCTCCTTTTTTGTGAGTGAAAATTGGTTTATATTATAGTATTAATGACTGCTTTGAGAGAAATAGTTGTTTTATTACGCTCAAGGGAAGGTTAGAATTGTGCTATTCCCCGAGGCTTGCCGAGGGGAATAGCCCAATTGTAACCTTCCCGAGAGCGTAATAAAACAACTATTTCTCTCAAAGCAGTCATTAATACTTTTATATGCCGAAAAAAAATAGACTAAAAAATAAAAATAAAAAAATATTTTTCATTTTTGTCGAAGACGGGATTCGAACTCTTGCGTACAACAAGAGGTGTATCGAAAACCAACGCTTAGACCACTAGGCTATTGCGCGTCGTTAACATGCTTGGCAGTTTTCTCCAATATATATGAAGGGGTGACCAAAGTTCGCGCAGATTTTAGAACAAATTAGAAAATGTGATATTCGATCCATGTTTTCTCATATTCTACACAAATTTATTTATTTTAATTACTACCAAATGGACGGCAAAGTATTTTACTACCAATTGGTTCAACTACAACATTTATCGTCGAAGGATTTCGGAGATATCGCGATCTAAAAATTCGATGTCCGATCGTGCATGCGCGCTGCATCTAAAAAAGTCATAAAAACAACGAGACCTAAGTTCACGCACGGGGGTTAACAGCTGATTTATACAAAAATACGATCCATCAAAAATAAGGTAATTTGATAATTTGCAAGGCAAAATATCATACAACCAGACGGTACCACTTATTACTTACAATTTTGAGGATATCTGCTCTCAAAATGAAGATTTCCAGACCCTTATCGGTAAGTTGGTAATTTTTCGGAACGGACGCAAATAACTGCAAAATGTGCCGATCTTTTGTCAATATTTTCACAATTTCGCACCCAATTCCAAAGAAAATTTCGTTTCTGGGTAATTTTATGATCCTCTTTCCATTGGTGATATCAGATTTTCGAAATCTTACCGATTTTTTGAGAAAGCGAACTTTGGTCACGCGCGAACTTTGGTCACACAGCCATACATTAAAATGGATTGAAAACGGCTCTGCGTGAGGGCCTCGCAAAAGCTCCATGAAACGGGCCCTTCTTTTACTTTTGCAATGCATATTGGCACGAACTTAGATCAAGATCTATCGGCAGATGTTGTTTTTTTGTTTTTGAGAGTTTATTTTCGTCTTCATGTCAACAATGCAAGATAAAATTGTCGGTAAGATCGATCGAGATTCAATTGTAGACCAATCCTTCGCACACATACGGTATTCTCCATCGCTCAAACCATTTTTTAACATGTAAACCTATGGGGTAACCATGGAGTAACCATGGTTATTAAAAATAGTGAAATGTTTTATGCATGGTTACCGAGAATTTTACAGGAACAGTTGAAGTTTATGAATGCAATTCGACCAATCAGATGGCTGGATTTCTTAAGTGAGGTATATAAAATATTCTTCCTCATGGGAATAAAATAAGATGAAATTCCTCTTAGATTATTATTATCCTTGACCAGAACTTGGCCATCTCATTTTTTTTTTTAAATGAGGAAATACTTCACAATTTTAAATGCCCATTCTGACATTAACATTGAAACTGAAGATCATATCCTTTTCCTTTGCATGCAATGAAGATACTTACAAATTATGCCATCCATAAAATGGAATCAAAATATTTTTTCAACATGATGACGTCATTGAATTATCATGTAACAACCCACAATCTCAATGCATTATCTAAAGTTTAAACTTCCTTCCTGCAAAGGCCATTGCATTGCCAATGTAATGACACGCATAATGTAACATACTGAATCGCTGAATAATATGCATGCATATTGGGTTTGTAGGCCTATATCTATTGTGAGAACAAAACTTATTGTGCAGCAGGTCAAACTTTTGTTTTCAATTGTGAGGACTATTTGACTATCATATTCAAAATTCAAATTCAATGCATTCATTTGTCCAAAGTATGTCTAACATGGCTATTTGTTTCGCTCATATGTAAAATGAAGGCTCAAACATAGTTTACAAGGAAACATAAATAGGATACAAAATATGGATACATTTTGGTGATCTTTTGAGGTTCTTTTGTTGTTGTATTTATCATTTAAATATATATTTATATTTATATATAGTGCATTAAGTGAATACTTCAGCACGCCTTATAATATATGCTATTATCACTACCTGTGTACATTGGATATCAAGACCACACACATGTGCACTAGCTCCACTCCTTCGGGAGGAGGAGCATTAAAACCCTTTTTTAGTTGCTTTTCAAAGATTTAATTCGCCCTTAGCCGTGACTATACATTTTTTTCTCAAAATCTGAAGACGAGCGTCAGGTTTAAATTTTAGTAGAATATAACTTTGTGTAGTCTTGCTTATATGGTAATGATTTGGAGGTAGGGTACATGTATATGATATAGGATACCTTTTAAGGCCGTACAAGGCATGTGCACTGTCGGATCAAAGAGATTACTAAACGCTCTCTCTCTCTCTGTATTCCCACAAGCGGATGCTAACCAGTCAGATATTGCACGTGTGTCTGGCCTGGCGCCTATGGAGATGAGATTACTCCACTTGGGATTAAATAATTAATGAACGGTGATTTGCATGGACAAAACTCACCTGTCTGTACTCCTAATTAGTGCTAATCTGTCTCAATGCCTATTCAGACTGGATGGACAAATGTATGTGCAACTTGTATAGGGTGTTATAAAGATTCATCATAATTATAACAGAAGGAGCGTACGTGTATATGAGAAGGAATATTGTATCAAGAAACGTTGTGTTAATATACTGGGTTTTAAGAGGTCAGTGGACTGTAAAATGAGAGTTGAACACAATTCTGTAAAGCCTTGTGTTAAGCCTATAGCTCTGTCTTTCTCTGGTTGTGTCAGGAGCAGCTATAGTGTAGAGTCTATGGGGTGCAGTAGACCAACGAGTCTTCATAGTCTCACTGCTCTGACACTATGTTTAGCATTACGACTGACAAGGGTATATATGCCTGCATGCACACTACTTGTTGTAATAGCGATGATTGTATTATTGTATGACTCAGATAAACATCCTTTCTGGTTGACCTTCAAGTGTGAAATAATCCAAACTAAATGTACTTTCATTTCCTGGAATTGTGAATTATGATATTATTTATATTTCTCTTGTCTGTACTCTACTGTATGGAATGAATTAGGACTGAAAATAACTAGTTTCATTCGTTTTTTATTCCTTGCAGATTTCTTCTTTTTCTTTCCTTTTTGTGTCACGCTATCATCGCAATGCTGTTATTATAGTTTTAAATAGATTTTACTTCATGTATAGTCCAAAAGGCCTTGTTCAGTTATGAAGTGATAAACCGTGATGTTATTTTTATGATTACGTGAGTGTAATATACTTTAGATTTCTGTATTTTTTAATGCAGAGCTCAGTGAATGTGCACCTTAACAAACGTGACATATGTTGCGCTAGTTTAGTGCGGCATTTCTGAAGAAACCTTCACCTTCATGAAAAAAGTTTGTTGACCTCAAGGTTGAGGATCGTCGAGGGTATGACATTTCCAACGCATGAATCATACATGTTAAAATTGAAATTGAAATCGATATAAAATGCATCTTGAAGCCCTCTTAGTCTTGATGGAACCTGGCCAGATGGAATACAGAATCAGTGGGAGGATATACCTTTGAGGGGCTTGCTCCCTCCCTCCCACCCCTCTCCCAGAGATCGAGGGTTGTCCAATGACAGAGCAACTTCTACATGTCAGCAGCCGGTTGGAATACAGTATCGCTATCACAGGCTATCATCATAGGTGAAATGGTACGATGACTGAGCTCTGTATGCTGCATGCCACATGTCGAAACATATCTTCGAAGATCATTTAAAGCCTATCTGCACTAGGTTGGCCAGGAGGGATTGGACCTCCCTGCATGGTAATTGGCAGGTGGTTATCTCATCAAATCGACTCTCAATTAACATAAGAAATGGGGGATCAACAGATACCGCTAAGCATTGTTGTCTATAGAGGGCGCAAGTAGCTACAAGTAGTGCAGTCCCGCTTAATATATAGATTTCATTCAGTTCTAACTAGCTGTTATATCAGTAAACACAGAATAAAATGCTGTTAGAGAGTTCAAATCATATAAATACTGTATAGTACATGTATATGTATTTCAATTTTTATACTTTATATTTAGTGTATACCGATTTGACACAACCCAATGATGAACTCAAAATGAAAACTTTTCTGAGTGCATATGATTTGGAAAAGTAACATCCAATTGGTTCAGATTTATGCACTATGAAGTTGCTTTTATTTCACAAAGAAAATGCCAAATTTCTGGTAATGCTCATTGTAATAGGGGTTGACTGTAACTCCCAGGGACCAGCACCCCAACCAGGGCAGTGGATATACTCAGACTGCTGGGTAGAGAGAGGGGCCGGGGTAGAATGACTGAATAGCTAGCTAGTCAGCTCGCCTGCGGAGGGAAATTGAATCCGAAATCAGCCATCCAGGGTCAGGAATAATTATGCGAGGAGAGCACCTGGGTTTTATTTTCATCACCTCCAATGATTCTCAGAAAATGGCAGATCATTCTTATATCATGGCGGTATTAAAGCATCAGGGAGCAAGCAGTTAGTAACTGTTGCAAGTTTGTCATAGACAAGTATACATGGAGGTACCAGTCTCAACTTTTTAATGATTCCCTGTTTGTTTTGTTCATGCTTTAATTATAGCCATGAAGGCTACTTTTGAGTACATGTACATGTAAATGCATTTGATCTAGATTGACGATTCATTTCTCTATCAGGGTGCATGCATGGTCTAAAAACAAAGATCCAACATATAAAATTGGAACGTGGGAGGAAGTGATGTATTGTATGCAAAGCACAGAGTCCCTTGTGACCAGGCTCTTTTTAGATGCACTCTAGTGCAATCTGAACCATATTTTAAGACTATGATTTCATGAATAATTTTGGTTGAGATTCAATATTAAACCTGTCGCTGATTTTCAAATCTGTAAAATCAAAATTTAAAGTGGTCGCTGGTTGTCAAACCTGGATAATTGAAATTCAAACCCGTCACTGTTTCGTGTTGACTCCCTTTGTAGACCATGTAACCTGCTGTATGCAAATGTTTGTGTTATAATAATATGGCAAGCTGACGTTTGTTCTGGCATCGTGATGCTTCCAGACTTTGTTTTGTCAAAGAAATGGGATTAGTGCTTGTATTGCTTTGGGGTTTTAAATCAGGGCCACAAAACTCAAGGGTTTGCGATCAGCTGCACATTTGAAATAAAGAGTCTGATTGGTTGATGGTCAGCCTTGTTAAGAGTATGTTCATGCAACAAAGATCTTGATTGGCCATTATCATCTTGCAATTGATTGCACAATATTGTGTTAGCTCAATGCAAGATGGAATTACAAATTTTATAAGGTCAGACATCACAGGAGCAGGTGTCATCAAATTTATTTGATTTTGATTTCTCTCTTTCTCCCTCCCTCTTTCTCTCTTCCTACCACACTTGCTGCCTTTATGAAACATTTTCTTTGATACATATGTAGGCCAATATGTCTATCTCCCAACAAAACCCTTCTCTTGAATCTTCCTAATTTTGAATAAAATGTGGGTGATTTTTTCATTTTTGTTTGTACATGCTTTATCCTTCAAAAGTATGCAAAGTGATTAGGCCTACATTGTAATGTTTGAGTGCTGTCCTCGTAGTGTACTTTAATTTGAGGGTATTCAACTTTCAGTCTCTTCACTTGAAGTGGAGTAGGGTTCCCCTGAAATTGTATCGAAAGGCTAGGCTAGGAGACCTTAACAACGTTCTAGAGTAATACACGGGGGAGGGGACTTTGATGGGGCTTAGAGTTCTTGCATTCTCTTTATATATGTGCCTCACTTGAATTCATTTATAATCATGAAAAGTTGGGGGAAGGGGGGTTTCAAAGAAATTTTTTGAGGGGCTTGAGCCCCCAAGCCAACCTATCTAACGGAACGCTACTGATAACATGTGACAGTTAATATTTTAAAAAAGAAAAATGTTAAGTTTGAAGTTGACTTGGGTTGACATATGACTCTGTATCGAGGGGTTGGGCAAGCTAGGAGAGCTCGAGAACGTTGGATTACCTGGGAAAGTTGTTTTGAGGAAAGCCTGAACTGAATTAGGCAGATGTCATAGGAAGTCACAAGCACTGGGAGGAAATGACCCAAGGTTGGTCCTGATCCGTAGAAGTTCCTTCAACCGGCTGTGACACTCAGAGAGGCAGGGTTGTGGGAATGGTCAATCCAAGAGCCATCTGGCTGATGAGTTCTGGTTCTAACATAGAGGGGGCTGTTGTGGCGACGACTCCTCCAGGGAAACAGAGGGTTGGGAGTTTGATGGCAGGATGATTTTGATGTGGAGGTTTGGGTGGCTAAATGGGGGGGGGGGGTAGAGGAAGAGGTGATGATGAGAAGGAGGAGGTGAGGTGAGGGAAGAGAAAGAGGGTGTTGATGATGGTAGTGGTGGAGATGAGGTGGAGGAGGAAAGGGAGGAGAAGGATGAGGAGGAGAAGGAGGATGTTGATGATGATAATGGTGGAGATGAGGAGGAGGGGGGAGGAGGAGGAGAAGGAGGATGTTGATGATGATAGTGGTGGTGATGATGAGGGGGAAGGGGAGGAGGAGGAGAAGGATGACTGATAAACTGTGATGTTGTGAAAGAGTAGGAGAAGGTATATGATGGAAATGGAACGATGAGGAGGAAAGTACTTATGATGTAGATAATGGTGGGGATGGCTGTAAAATCAGACATTGCAACAGAAGGAGGCATGGATGAACACTGAACAGTGAGTTTGTCACAAGAATGGCCTACACCAACGGGCATCTGCCAGATGAGCCCTGCTCCTGCCCAGGTGATGCTCGTTTCCATAGCGACCCATCCTGAATGCAAGACAGTTGACACGTCTAGCATTTCCTAGAGAGAAAGAGCGCAAGCTGGTTATTCTGCAGAGGGAAGAGTAGAGACGGAGTGAGACGTCAGTGATGATATCAGAGAATACATAGAGGAAATTAGTCATGGTGTGTGCGAATATGATAATATTATGAAGGAGGATGATGGTATCACTGACATCCATGATGATGATGATTAATCGATTACTAAGAGGATGTTGCACACATTGATGGTGGTACTACGAGTAGATCATATTGATTTTGATAGCCCCTGGGCGATCCTATCTGCAATGATATTTTCAATGACTACCGGGACAGAATTCCTGTAAATCATGATGAGATGATTGATCATATCTAGATGACATGATGTTAATGGATGAAATTGATGTCGATGATGTTTATGACATTTGATATTATGGCAAGAAAAAAAATGGCCATCAATAACTAAAATGAATGTAATGATGTCAATGATTACAAAGAAGTAATGAACGTTAATGAATGTCATAAAACAGAAGGAATTTCAACAGGAACAATTTTCAGAAGTGTATCTCATATATTTTCTTGCTATTGATAAAAATCTTGCAAATTATTTTAAAAATTTGATGCAGTGAAGAAAACTGAGATGGAATATGTGGAGCACTACGAGATGAAGCACTGGTGAAATATAAAGACTTCAAACTATATGAAAATGATGGCGTAGAAATTCCAACAGAAAAAAGAGATAAGAGCTCCTGTGACCAAATAATATTTTATGGCTAATCTTGTCTTTATCTTTCCTCTGTCTTCAGGTCACTCATTAAAGATGGTTCTCTTTCATTTGTTTGAGCAATACGGCCTGACCAGACACTTCAAGCTGGACGGCTGTAAGCTCATGAAGAGTTTTGGTGAGTAACCGCTTCTCTCCTTGTAATCAGTAAACCAATCGCCAAGATCCATTTCTACTCTGTACGCTGGAGTGCCATATTGCTATCCTTTATGCTTTGATGATGAAAACATTGATCATTTCCATTGGTATATATAAGTGTAAGGATGAAGGTATATCATTATTACCAATGCATGTACAATTTTAGAAATGCATGTAAGGGGATGAGTGCTCGGTCCGCCATTTGTTAACATGTATCGACTTGACCCTATTACATTGTGCAATATCCAAATATTAATTGTTTTAGGTAAGGGGGAGCATCTTACATTAACCTGGTCTAGCATTGTGTAGGTACTGATCATTTATTGTCTTGGATTATCTTATCCAAATGGGGAGTTCTTTTTAATGTTGACAGTTAGAATGCATTATGATCATACTTTATACATGTACATGTACATTCATATCAACTTATTGTGTTAAACATACATGTATAGCTTGTTTATTAAGTGAGTCTTGACAATTTTGCTTTGAAAATGCTCTTTCTTTTCCACAGAATTGATTGAGGAAGCATACTACAATAAAAGCAAGAACCCGTATCACAATTCTATGCATGCAGCAGATGTTTGCCAAGCTATGCACTGCTATCTACAGGAAGAAAAGGTAAGAATCCCACCGCTGACATCCATTGTATGTGTTCATACCTGGTTATGAGGAGGAGGAGGAGGAGGAGGAAGAGGAAGAGGAAATGATGATGATGAGGAGGAGGAATTATCGATGATGAGGAGGAAGAACTAAGGATTATAGTGCCGGTCCCCTCCTTACTCCAAAAATTTGTTAGAAGCTTTTGGCTGCTAAGTTTCCACCATCATAAATGGAAGCAAAAGCAGACACATAATCTTCTTTATTAAACACCCTTATCGCTGGTATCATCATCAACATCATGGCTTTAATCTGGCCTGATACAATTAAAAGCATATAGGGATTAGGGCATCTTAAAGGTTTATGATGATAGTGATAATAGTGATGTTGTTGATGATCTATGTATTATCTCTCTCTGGTTCATCAGAGTTCTTCATGGGTTGCACATTAAGATAAACTAAAAGTAAAGTAAGGTGAAAAGCACTCCAGGTGTTGAGAGAGATTACTGCAATAAGACGTGTGGTGACCCTCCGTTTACTAATGAGTATATGGATCAGTTAGAAACAGGAGAAGGCTTTATCCGCCATCAGAGCAGCTTTGATGTTTTTCAGCTCCGTCTAATCCCGCCAAATCTAGAACATCCAATTTGCAAGTTTGCCTGGAGATATTTTTCTGTGATATCTGGATTGTATCTTCCATCTCCCATCTCTCTCTCCCTCTCTCTCTCTCTCTCTCTGTCTCTCTGTCTGTTTCCCTCCCTCTCTCTCTCTGTCTGTTTCCCTCCCTCTCTCTCTGTCTCCCTCCCTCTCTCTGTCTCCCTCCCTCTCTCTGTCTCCCTTCCTCTCTCTCTGTCTCCCTTGATCTCTCTCTGTCTCCCTTGATCTCTCTCTCTGTCCATCTCTCTGTCTCTCTCTGTCCATCTCTCTTTCCTCACTTTCCACCTGTATTTTGTATTTTGCCTCTCTCCTCGCTACTCAAGCAGCGCCTTGTTTTTGTAATGAGAATCTACTTGATGACAGTGAATCATGGATGGTGATTTGAAGGCACGTGGTTGGGCTGGGAAGAACCTCTTGACTCACATCCCTTATTGTATTTGATCTCGAGACTCTGCTGTCATCAAAGATCTCCTCTTGCTCAGTGATGAGATGGGCAAAGGGTGGACGGTCATGGGCGGGGGTATGGAAAAGGGCGGGGGTACTAGGAAGAGGAATAAGAGGGGCAGGGGTGGGTAAGGGTGGTTAAGCAAGATCCCCTCAATTACGATCACATATCATAATAATAATAATAATAGTAGTAGTACATGTAGGTTCTTGTATAGTGTTCATGTCCGTCAAACTTGATACTGCTGGCGCTCCACAATTATTACCCCCGCATTGGCGCTCTAGCATATCAAGGAATTAATTCCTGCCAGGTACCCATTTACCTCACCTAGATTAATGTCTTGCCAAAGGACATTAGTTTTGTTGAAGGGATTCAAACCCTGTACCCTGTGATTCAGTGTCTGGCGACTTATCCAGCAGACCACATCACCTCTATATCATATTATTAACACTGCTGTGTTTCATTTAAACTCTGAAGGCGATGATCAGTATAAAAATAAGCTAATACAATGTAAATTAATCTATCATCTCCTAGTTATCAAACTCCTAGTTATGTCACTGAATAGTTAAATATGAAGTCTCAAACTCCTAGTTATGTCACTGAATAGTTAAATATGAAGTCTCAAACTCCTAGTTATGTCACTGAATAGTTAAATATGAAGTCTCAAACTCCTAGTTATGTCACTGAATAGTTAAATATGAAGTGTCTCAAACTCCTAGTTATGTCACTGAATAGTTAAATATGAAGTCTCAAACTCCTAGTTATGTCACTGAATAGTTAAATATGAAGTCTCAAACTCCTAGTTATGTCACTGAATAGTTAAATATAAAGTGTCTCAAACTCCTAGTTATGTCACTGAATAGTTAAATATGAAGTCTCAAACTCCTAGTTATGTCACTGAATAGTTAAATATGAAGTCTCAAACTCCTAGTTATGTCACTGAATAGTTAAATATGAAGTCTCAAACTCCTAGTTATGTCACTGAATAGTTAAATATGAAGTCTCAAACTCCTAGTTATGTCACTGAATAGTTAAATATGAAGTCTCAAACTCCTAGTTATGTCACTGAATAGTTAAATATGAAGTCTCAAACTCCTAGTTATGTCACTGAATAGTTAAATATGAAGTCTCAAACTCCTAGTTATGTCACTGAATAGTTAAATATGAAGTCTCAAACTCCTAGTTATGTCACTGAATAGTTAAATATGAAGTCTCAAACTCCTAGTTATGTCACTGAATAGTTAAATATGAAGTCTCAAACTCCTAGTTATGTCACTGAATAGTTAAATATGAAGTCTCAAACTCCTAGTTATGTCACTGAATAGTTAAATATAAAGTGTCTCAAACTCCTAGTTATGTCACTGAATAGTTAAATATAAAGTGTCTCAAACTCCTAGTTATGTCACTGAATAGTTGAATATAAAGTGTCTCAAACTCCTAGTTATGTCACTGAATAGTTAAATATGAAGTGTCTCAAACTCCTAGTTATGTCACTGAATAGTTAAATATAAAGTGTCTCAAACTCCTAGTTATGTCACTGAATAGTTAAATATGAAGTCTCAAACTCATGGTTGTAACCTTTGTAGTACACAAGACACATTTATGTTGCAAATACCCCCATATCAAATCAAGTGCAGTAGAATATATCCACGTAGTTATTGCGCTTTACAAATGAATATATTATTATTATTATTATCTTTCAGTTGCGAGACGCCTTGAAACCGATTGAGATCATGGGGGCGCTGTTAGGGTCAGCCATGCATGACCTGGACCATCCTGGCGTAAATCAGAAGTACCTCATCAACTCCAAACATCATCTCGCTGAGCTCTATCAGGTTAGTATTACACTTCTCTTCATAATCCTTAAAAGTGTGTAGTCCAACACATGCTCTTCTGGCGATTGTTTGGCCATCGCTACCCTACACTAACCACATTCATTTCTTCAACTCTGAACCAAAGATTATACCTACTATGTATCCCTATACCTACACTTTACATAAAACCCTATCACAACCCCTACCTTAACCTAATATTTTTGATAAACATACAATCGGATAAATGAGGGTATGAAAAACCCTAACACTTAACCTAACCTGAAACCATATTACAACCATGGCCCAAACCTTATAGATTTGACAAAAGAAAGCCTGTAGCAAATGATCCCTGAGTAAATATCATAAAACCATTTAGCATATATACAATAAAACCTGTTCTAGCATCGACCTGTCCATAGTGGTCATCCACATTCCCTCCCTCTAGAAGGAAATGTGTGTTGAAGAACCTGTCCAGAAAGGCCACCTGTCTATGTATAGTGACCACCTATCATGTTTCCCTCAAGAGGCCTTAATAGACAGATTTGGCTGTACTTTCTTTCTTTCTTGTCAGATCAAATCAAAGTTTTCATTCAATCAATTGCTTTATGATTGAGCTTGTATACCAATCAGGTTTCTGTTTCAGGTAGAGAAAACCGGTAGAATAGAAATTCTCAAGCCAAATTTTCTTCCCAAACTGCCCCTCATGATCATAACAAATATGATGTTATGGTGTTATTTTCCTTAGTTTACTTTCTTTTTGTGAAGGTTACTATGTTTATTCAGCATGAAGGAAATGATGTGGCAAAATAATAAATTTGCAGTTTCATATGCCTTGGCTTTAAATGACTGTATGTATAACCCTTCTGTCCAAAAAGAAACAGCTCTCTTGGCATTCAAGCATAAACTAGGCTTCATCCTCGCTGCTATTACATTGCCCATATTTATACAGCACTGAACGATTTAAATGGAAGTCATTCCTATGGAGTACCCATTTTCTACATCTGTGTTGAGACAGATAAATGTATATAGAATGCCTTGTTTATGGCTCTACACTTTCAGCTAGAATGCTTAGTGTTAATAAAAGCGGTCAAATTCATATACCTGGTACTATGCTGAAATAAATGGATTTATATACAAGTAAGAATGAAAGTACAGTCAAACCTGTCTATCATGGCCACCCAATGAAAACACGATAAGTGGCCACTGTAGACAGATGGCCTCTTGAAGTCTTTAATAGTGAAAGATAACTAGTGTTTGATCATGCAACTGTGCGAGAATTTGTCTATGACAAATGACGTTCATATCACAAATGACATATGACATCATAATTGTTTTGTTTTATTATTAAATGTCACATTCAAATTTTTCCCTCTCCATGTTCTTTGTTTTAGAATTCCTCAATTCTTGAGAACCATCACTGGCGGGTGGGCATCTCAGTTCTAACAGAAACAGGCCTTCTAGACCATCTACCCCCTGAGCAATGGTAAGTCTCCTCTCATTGGCTGTTTTTGATGATCATCCCAAGTGGTAACCAATCACGACTGCTGTTAAAGAAATGTTTGGATAAGTTTATTTATCTGTAATTTTGGGGAACTTGTTCAGTTGTTATGATTAATTCTTTTAAGAACAGAACCTTGTTAATACCTGGGTTGAAAGAAGTAAAAAAAAAAAGGTGTCTTTCTGTGATTAATCATGAAGCCATGTATAATGGTAGGCCTTCTCTCATTGGCAGTTTCAGAAGGTGTTTTTAACTTCTTACCAATCATGAGTGTTTTTACATAAATGATGTTTATCAATTGAAAACTTGTAGGTGTAGTACACATACTTTTATCATACATACATTTTGAAATGGATGTGACTTCAGCATCACTTTCATTTGTTGCAATTGTATGCCTTTTCTGAAAGTTCCTTTACCGGAATCTCCATTATTTGAACTCCTAGTCTAAAAGGTGCACATTATTGTTTGTGATTTCTACCAAGTTTAATTTGATTTTTAGTATAATTTGCTTGTCCAGCCTCTTATTTTAATTGGAATTACCTGTTAAGTACATTATGAACATTTTAAAATAACTTCAAGATGGTTTCCTCTCAAAAATTAATTTACTTTTAGTAGCCTCCACTACATTAGAAATGTTTTGAACTATTTTGAAATTATTCTATCTCTATGACAAATCACATAGATTGTGTTGGGGTTTTCCTTTTTGTTTTATGTTTTACTTTGCTGTATCCAGAAGAAATGCAAGTCATAAGTGTCTCATGACTGAACTTTTCTCCTATCTCTCCACACAGGAAAATGTTTGTGGATCATATACGATCGCTTATCCTGGCGACTGATATTGCCAGGCAACAAGAATTCCTTTCTGAATTCCAGGTGAGTTGATATCTACTGACTATTCATCATTCATAGCATTCCCCTGTACCAAGTCATTGTTGCAATGCATTCCCCAAAACAGCTACTTCAAAGATAAACAATTTTATTCACATATTACAAAGTATTGTAGTTTAAGGTCAAACTGATTTTACGGCCTTCATTTATGATTATGATTCTTTTTTTCTTTTCTACAGAATATACTAGAAAGGAGTGACCTGAATCTTAAGAGTCATGAAACTAGGAAATTTATCTTACAAGTAAGTTACCATGGCGATCTCCCAAAGGGAATGATGGTGTTAATGGTGGTGATAATGATGGTGGTGGTGTCGATGATGGTGATGAAGATGATGATGGTGATGGTGATGATGATGATGATGATGATGGTGATGATGATGGTGATGATGATGGTGATGATGATGGTGATAGTGATGATGATGATGATAGTGATGATGATGATGGTGGTAGTGGTGATGATGGTGATGATAAAGGTGATGATGATGATGATGATGGTGGTGATAATGATGATGATGATGATGATGATGATGATGGTGGTGGTGGTGGTGATAGTGATGATGATTATGGTGAATCTTAATACATTGTACTAAATTATAGAAAAGTAGGATTTATCCATCAACTTCCTTTTCCCTGTGATTCAGATAGATTCTTCATCTCTCATTAACTCTCTCTCTCTCTCTCTCTCTCTCTCTCTCAACCGTACTCTAGATTGCTCTGAAGTGTGCTGATATCTGTAACCCCTGCCGACCATGGCAGATCACTGAGAAGTGGGGCAATGTGGTGTCCGAAGAGTTCTTCAGACAAGGTAAGAGCTAGCATCAACAGCGCCCTCTTGAGTCTTGATTCAATTCAACTCATTTATTTATTCAACCATCAATATATATATATACAACCAAAATAAGTTACATCAACAATTTTGCAGAACACAATGATTTTTTGGTGACCCCAGAGAAAGCGGGGCTTACACGTCCAAATTAATTTACAGAACTTGAATTTGATGTTGAACGTGGAATGATTCTGTTGTTGCCTAGATAAACGATTGAAAATTCAACCATGATAGTGAACTTATCTCATGATACTTTAGTTGAATACGTGCCTTGCAAACTTGTTAGCACCGTGATGGATAAAATGACAGAACTTGATTCCTTGTTTTCCAGACCTCCTTGATAATCCACTTTAATTACAAAAGCACTGTGATACTCCCGTCTGTGAAGGATTTGAAACATAATCAAAGATGTTTCAGAATGTTAGGCATTTTCCCAATGGCCTGACCTCAACTTTAGAGGATGCAAACACCCTTAAAAAGTTTCCTTTTTTTTTTAACTATTTCTATTTTAAAGTAAAAATGGTATACAATTCTTTTTGATCTCCCTGCACTCCTGTTAGGTGACAGAGAAAAGGCTGATGACCTGCCAATCTCAATGAACTGCAATCGACACACAACAACAATTCCACAGATACAATGCGGTAAGTTTCATTGCATTCTCATTCTATTCTCCCAAGGGTTGTAGGTGTCTCGATCCTTTACAGGCTTCGGTCCACCAATGTCACAAACGTTGGACAGCCAAAGTGAACTTTGGTCACAAGTACAGTGTGGCTACCTTCATAGACGCCTGTATCATTCACTTTAGATGAAAATGGCAGTTCAGGGTCTGCATCCTAGTGATTTAAGAGTTCATGAAACTGAACAATTCTACGATTGATGTTAACATCTTCATACCAATGAGCATTTCGATGAACTATTTAACCTTCACAAATTTGATATTCCACTGTCAGCTAGAAGGAAGATAAGGCATGATCTCATTGTTTGGTTAAATTGAAATGAATTACTGGTTCCTCTCAACAATGGGTTAAGTTTCTCAATTCTACAAGTTATTTTGATGTCCCAATATTTACATGCAGTTATTCTTACAGTTACATTGAGCAACTGTATTATTCATATCCCTTGTAAATGTGATCTGTTTTTCATAACTCAAAAATGAAAGATGAACTGGTTGAATTAGGGCCTTTGTTGAATACTTCTAGATGTAAGCTTTAATTTAATCACATCCTCAAGAAACTTATATGGGGACAATTGAATTTGTTTACATACTTGACAAATTACAAAACTTGTTAAGGGTATGAATAATGTTAACAGTTGTTTGGGACACATTTTAATGTTGATTACCTGGGGATTCCTCTTGGCAAGAGTTTAATTGTATCGTATTGTTTTTGCCTTTGCCTTGCAGGGTTCATAGGCTTTGTGGTTGAGCCTCTGTTCAAGAATTGGGCTCGTTTCATGCCGTCTGCCCTCTCCCAGTCAATGCTTCACAACATGAGGGAGAACAAGAAGGTTTGGACGGGAAAGAGAGAGAAAGAGCAGGCAGCTAGCTCAGCCCAAGCCACAGCCCAAGCCACAGCCCAAGCCACAGCCAAACCAAACAGTGCAATTCAAAGTTCCTTGAGTGAGACGAAGAACTGTAAAGCAGAAGAGAAGGTAACGGACAGCTCGGTGCAGAGCGCAGATCTTAGAGAACCAGAGCCCAAGACCTTGAAGTTGAGTCCAGCAGCAGAGGAGAAAGTAACAAGTAAAGCAATGGAGAGTGGGAATGTATCACTCACTGGGAAACACAAACATAGTGCAATGCGGGAACCTCGTCACATGGTCCAGGTGCATGCGCACCAGGGACAAGAGCGCCCTCGTTCTGCAGTGCTTTCACCACCAACACATCGTGCTCTGAACGTGCACAGAACGGTGGATGTGACGCTATCAGACTCAAACACGATGGGTGTTCATTCTCACAGCGCAGACAATCTACGTAGTGCCAGCTCCACCACCGCTGTCTCGATGCATTCAGCGTTGGAGGCGAAGCAGAGAGACATTAGGTCGCCTAAGGTCAACAAGCGTGTCAAAAGTGCAACGGAGAACATGCTACAACCTTTTAGTTTACGACTGTCCCGCTCTCCGAACACGTTAAGAAAGGAGCTACACTTTGAAGACCCTTGGAAAAAGATTGAAAAGTCACCAAAAAGCCCCGTACAAAGCCCGCCACCATGCATCGAATCGCCTTTACTCCAACGTGCCAGTCACCCCCTCAAAATTAGCCACACATCGCCGGGATTATCGGACAGTAGCGTACGCAATGTGGACACTCAAGGCAATAACGCAATAACAAAGCCAGGACACGGCTTCAACAACAACCTGGATTTCTCTATGCCTGTGGATGTGAGATCTACATCGCTTCATCATAACATGTCGCACAACAAGCAGCACGACGGCTCTGAGCCATTATACTGGCAGGAGAGAGGTCTGCTTATGTACTCTGAACAGAATAGCGTGCCTCAAGGCAACTCCAAGCACTTTATGAAAGCTGCTACGTCGCCCTCTAGCTCGCATCGCCACACCACCAGCAGCAGCAGCATGTTAGAACATAGAACTAAAGCCACACCCTCAAGTCTCTTGGTGAGATCTACAGAAGGGAGAGGGGCTTCCCCCTCACTGACCCCTTCCACTTCACAGCATGCTAGGATAGAAGGGTATTCACCATCTCTCTTGGTACCAAGTGATTCATTAGGGAAGGATAGACCAAGGGAGAAAGGATCACCATTCATCAGGAAACGCATTGTGGAGAATAAAAGAAAGAAGGACTTGCAAGTGCCAGGTAGGTTCATATTATGTCAGTCCATTGAAAGGGCATAGAGATATGTTATCAAAATGTGATATGCGCTATACAAGCATTGCATATTATTATCGATACAGTAAAAACTGTCTACAGCGACCGCCCAAGGTAAACACAAAAAGTGGTCTTGGTAGACAGGTGGTCTTTGTAGATAGGTTCCTTTAGTACATGTTTCAATAAGAAACCATTTTCAAGGGAAACAACAAATGTGGTCTTTGTAGACAGGTGGTCACTAAAGCAGGTTTGACTGTATTACATTGATCATAGAGTTTCAATGATTCATAGCATACTCTTATTTGATTTTGTTTACAGTAATCAGTTCAGGGAGTCTGTCACCCCGGGTACCGCCCAGAGGAATGCTGAACATCTACGCTCCCACATCACCACCCTCGGACCACACCCCTACGTCCCCGTCGGCCTACTCCGTACCCTCCGCCCTGAGCCCCCTACTCCAGGACTTCACCAGTAATCAACTAGCCTCCATCGCCCGCCGCAGGCAACACATGCAGGAGGGGGACCAACCCTCCCCCTCCTCATCCACCGCCTCCATGGGCATCGCCCCTCTTGGGGACCGGAGTCCGCGCCTGCAGCGTCACAGGGGGGAGTCCAAGTCGGGTCAGAGCACTAGCAGCACCCATGACAGTACCGACCTGTCCAGGTGATCGCTGATGATTGGTAGAAAGCGATTGTTTTGTGTCCTCAGAGGGTTCCGAAGTTCCTAGTGCCAAAAATAATGTTGGATGAGTGTGATGAGTTAACCCTATGTCAACTGGGGGGGGGGTCAATTTGACCCCCCCCCTGTAGAAATTTCGCGACTACTCCGAAACCGCGGCAGATATAAAATTTTCCTTTCACGACTTTTTACTTTCGAGTCTTACGCATCTTTTAAAACAATTTTTTCGAAAATCGGACCTACAGTTACAAGGTCACATGACCTTTTGTCTTTGCATGTCAGCCCGAAAATCGCTCATTTTCATGATTTGTGTACAAAACATATGTAAAAGTCATTTTTCCTAAAAATAGATAAAACATTGGTTATTGAGTCTTGTTTAAAGTTTAGATGTTTGTTTTTGGGTCAAAATAGTTGAATTGTAGTTATAAATGAAATAAAACAACAAAAACAATAAAATACATAAGTTAAAAAAACAATGAAATACATAAGAAATTATCAAAACAAGAGATAACATAAGGAATAACCTGGCTCTTCCAATTTTTTGTGTTGTATTATTATTCCAAATGGTCTAATAAATATATGTAGTGAAAAAGAATACTTAAATATGAATAATCTATGATTTATGGGCAGAAATGTGAATTGTATGACCTTATTTGCATAAATTAGCATAAATATGCAAATGAGTGAATTTTTCAAAAATTTGAAATTACCATAGTATTCTTTACACTTCACTTGACATGCATGCAAATTTTTGCGGCGATCGGCGGTGAAACGGCCGAGATCTTAGGGGGGGGGTCAAATTGACCCCCCCCCCCCCCCCAGTAAAAACCTGGTCTGAAATAGCCCAGTTAAGATAGGGTTAAGGTATACAGCTCATTATATAAACGGCCGAACCAACTCGGTTTATAGGGATGTAGCAAATATTGGCAGACTTTAGGATTGGATCATCATTTCTTATCAGGTTCACGTCATCAAGATTGTTTTATTTGGAGAACTGTTCCTGTGTTGTATTGAAGTGGGGTACAATAGGAGGAGATGGCTTAGTCTGTGCTATAAGAGAAGAGAAGGAAGGTATCTTACATGTGGCAAGATGTTGCTTCCTGTTTGACAGTCAGCCTGTATATAAAGACTACATGTACACAAGACAGGTAGCAAAGAGAGACTGGTTCATTGCTCTTCACATACCAGTGGTCTTTATTTACAAGCTCATTTTGATTTAGATTTGAGCAGTTATTACACCAACTCCATGCTGTGTGCAGCAATTCCAACCTAAATTCTGAGAGGTTTGCAATTTGTTTGGACAAGAATTGCATAGTTTATCATCCTTCTTGTATCTTCATTTTAAAGTTACACTCATCAAGGATTTTCTATACCCAATGTGTAAAATGAATGAAGCATTATGGGTCAAAAATTGTGCTTGAACGTACATTATAGACTTGGTTGCCCAGAAGCTGACAAGTCATGTAGTCTTTATATACAGGAGGTTTGTTGGTTAGTTTATGACTGGATGATGCATGTTTTGTTTTGTTATGTTTTTGTGGCGTGCGGGTAAACCACGAATCTGAAGAAGGATTGGTTTGTTCAAAATTTGTTGAATTTGTTTATTATCCATGAAATATTGTTTGATGTTAGCTAAAATGTAAAGTGAACTTCTCCTTGTTTTAATCCTTAAAGGAAGGAGTGTTGAGTTACAGGAAGAAGAGAAAAAACATGTTAGTTTGGTTGTCAAAGTTGCATTAATGTGCCTGTTTAATAACTATAGAGATAAGTTTTAAATATGTGACTGAGTTTGACTGTATTAAAGCGACTAGTATTGTGCCGTGATTTCAGTGTGTTCCATTTTAATGTGTGAGATAGGTAGCAGAGGTTAGAGGTCATTGAGAGGTTTGCTGAGAATGGTATCCCTTAAAAGGGAAAGTTAAGATGTACAGTATTTGAATTTGGAAAAGAAGAAATGATAACATTCTGGCCCTTGGTAGGATTAACATGAATGTGTCAGAGCAATTCTAGACTGAGATGTAAACGATCTGAACATTGCAATAACAATGGTTGAAATTGTAGAAGGTTTTGATTGGGTCAGTTAATTTATTGATACTTTAAGTTTGTAACGCCACAAAGCATACATCCACCTTTGTTATTATCATATCTCCAAGTCATTTATATTAAACTAGCTTGTATGTATGTGTGTTCTCAGTAGCACGTTTCTTCAGGGAACCTTCACATTTTTTGTCTGAATTAATTGACAAGTGCTAGAATTTCAGACTTGCTGCAGGTAGCACAAAGCCCATATCTTCACTTTGCAAGTATTGGACTTGTATCTTTTGAAGATTGAAATTAACATATATGTGACAAGAATGGGTATTAGAGAAGTATAAGTTTAGTGTAAAAAACAGTATGATTGTTTATTAAGGTAGTCATGGGCAATTGAAAACGCCTGTAGTGGTGAGTAATATCTTTTGTGAAAATGAACAAGCTATTAAAGTGAGGACTTTTATTTGTTTTTCCTTATTTACATGAGGGATAAAAGCAATGGATTAGACCACTTGGTGTGACCTTAGTGAAAGAACTACCGGTAAGATATTTGAGCCTGGTTGTACTTTATGTGTACATGACATGAAACGAAAGGGTTTGTGTGATTGTTTGGGTTTAAAAAAAGTAAAAAAGGGTAAACAAGGGTGAAATATGCGGCCTGCGTAAGTTGCTATGCGTTTTTCGTCTTCGTGAACAAGCTTTTAGGTGTTAGTATAGACCGAAGGTTAACGCTCCGGTGCCAATGCAAGCATATAGTATCGTAGTTGCTTCCACTAAGCTCCATACATGTAGGTTTATCAATTTAGCTTGTCTACCAATATATTTCATGTAAGAAACCTGTAAAGAAGTCTTCTTATTTAAACCTATATCATCTAAGAGACAGTTTAGAGATGCTTGAATTAGTTGCTTCTGTGAATGAATTTGCTCTGCTTTTACCCCCCTCTTTTCTTCCATTGTATTTTTACTCTGTATACTCTTCAAACAAATTATGCTTCCCCTTACATGTATGTCTGTTTGTTTGTGCGTGCATGTATGTTTGTATCTACATTTGTACTCATCATGATTGTTTCTGTCTGCTTGTCACTCACACTTTCTTTCTCTCTCTTTCTTTTTGTCTCTCTTGCTCTTCTGTCTCTCTTTCTCACTTGTTTCTTCTTTAGCTTTCTCTCACCTTTTTTTCCTTCATCTTTTCTTACTCTTTACGTCTCTCTCTCTATATGTATCTCTCTCTCTCTCTCTTTTCTTCTGCAGACTTGGTTTGCCTTTTCTTTCCTGCTCCTAGCTGTCTCTTCCCTCACCCTCTTCTACTTTCCCTACTTTCATTATGTCAGCACTCTTTAGAAGTTGAAAGTAAGACATGAGTCAAGACTTTAAAGTGCATGCAAACTTAGCTAATATATTTCATTGTTTCATGATGTCTTGATTTTAGAGTATAATATTCTTATCCTACATGTAGAAATTAGCAACAGATCAGAGTGTCTCTGACATTCTCATGTTTATGATCACTTTTATTGATGAAATAAAGTTTATAGAATAGTATTAATTTAAATTAATTTCAAATCAGAAATTCTTTAATTCTTTCTCTACAAGTACACATATGTAGTTGCTGCTGGCCGGTCTAAGTTTACAATCAGTGCTAGTATTTAAGTATTATTGAGACAATTAGAAATACTTTACTTTTTGTCATTATGAATTAACTGCAGGAAAGGTACGACTATATAACAAGAAGGCTGCATTCTAGACAATTTTATGTACAAACATGTTACAAATGTGTGTACTGATTTATACAATGGGAAATAGCTGCTTTTCCTCTCATGTCTGTACTAGATCTATGAGCTGCTGGTCACAAAAAGAAGGATAAATAAATTGATTAATTAATTAACATATAAATAATACTCATTTTGTCTTTTTTATGTTTGAGATATAAATTTGTCTGAAATGCTAATGTCATTGAAATACATGGTGATTATGTCAGTGGCAAGAATGCATTTACCAATTGGGATTATAAAAAAGCTGCACAATTCAATGTACTAGCCCTAAATATTATGAAAAGGAGATTTTTGAAAAACTTTGGGAGGAAAAAAGAATGGAGTGAGGTTTACAGATCCACTACATGTAAGC
Organism: Strongylocentrotus droebachiensis; assembly: GCA_035222895.1. Taxonomy (NCBI): domain Eukaryota; kingdom Metazoa; phylum Echinodermata; class Echinoidea; order Camarodonta; family Strongylocentrotidae; genus Strongylocentrotus; species Strongylocentrotus droebachiensis. Next base: position 150,709 of record JAVYIG010000754.1, on the reverse strand, counting down.
CTACGTGTTTATCTTACTTGAATTGTTATTATCTTCATACCAGAGATTCAAAATATAACAGGAGGATTTACGCCCACTGCACACTACACGATCCAACTGCAATCCAAGCTTTGGAAGAATATGCAAAAGCATTTGATACGAACATTCAAACTTTTAAATCTCAATGACCGAGGATCTGAATAGTCTTATGATTAAGACAATCTAATTCCAAGGGATTTCATGCTTCCATTGAAAAGGAAAAGCTAAATTAGCTCAGAGTGACATCAGACCAATAGTGTGATTGTCTACGATTTGAAACCTATTTGGCTTTTATTCTGACTAGAGTTTAATGTACTTAAATTCCAGTTGTAAGTATTACTATCATTGTTTAGAATTGAAACCAGGAAGATGTTAGTTTAGAAGTCCTATCTAAAACAATTGCCATTTCTTTGAAAATCGGATCGCAGAATGATCGTGTAGTATGCGGTAGGCTTTACATGTACATGCCAATATACTTTCTAAACTAAGTTAAATGTGCCAATTTGTGGTTTATGCAAATACATTTAGAATGCCATTACTCTCCATATAATGTCTTTATGCCATTTTATTTAAACTTTAAGCTATAAATATAAGCTTCATGAAACCCCTTGCAGGAGAAGCTGTGATATAAATGTAAACAAAATATTAGTTACCTTTCTGCTGCAATTGTCACCAACAAATGTGAGTACTTTTAAACATACTGAACTTTTCTTTTCTCAAATGTTACTCAATGTTAAAGGTCACCATGTACTTTTGCATCTCAATGCAAGTAGCATGATTTTGTTCTTCCTGAGGTTTATAATCAAAATCATACATTAAGCTTACTGCAACCTTACTAGGGGGGGGGGGGGGAGGGGGGTCTTTCTGTCATGCTAATGGTCCATTGCAAAACTTTGGCAGTTTTTTATTTTACTTGTCAATTAACGACAAGTCAGAATATATGAGGAAGCTTTGCTCAGCAAAGGCTCAACACATAATCAATATCTGTGTATTATAAGGTACAGAAATGTGAATCTTATAATGCTGTTTTAAAAAATTGGTTAAAAGAGAGGAAAAACACCTGGTAGTTTAGCGCAACTTATGTAAAGAAGCCTTTCATCTTTGCAGGTCATGCCTCCATTTTGTCTCATTTTCTAGTGATGATATCAAGCAGTATTTTGGGGGTGTCGATCACTTGGATACAACGGCATCTCAAGGGATATTTGTGTGTGATAGACAATGATACATGTACATGCATGGATGGCAAGATCTCTTTTATTTCATAAGCCTCAACAAAAAAAAATCTTTCTTTCTTTTCTTCTTCCTTTGGATTTTTATATGTGTGTGTTATAATTCATATGCATGTATATGTTAAAGGTCAAAGAACATAATTTAACCATTTACTAGATATTCCAGTTATACATGGAACTTTATTATAGAAAACACTGATATAACAAGGACATTTCGATAGTTCCAGCTTTACAATATCTTGATACATTTACATACACGTATAAGGTTGGAATTTTCATAGTCCCAAGATTTGTTGTTTTATGAGGCTCTGCTGAAGAAGTACATGTTTCTTTAGATGGTGTTTTATTGAGGCTAAGCTTTTAAGGACTGTTTTTTTTTCTTTTGTCAACATTATTCTGAGTCTTCTAAGAATTTTTTTGTTTTTGTTTGGGGGGGGGGGGGGGATATCCATTTATTATTTCAAATGTGCCAAATGTTATAATAGATAAAACTCAGATATTTTGGAACATGCTAATTGATGTACCGGTAAGCTAAAATTGGTAGAGGTTATTTTGAACTTCAAACAAACACAATGAAATGGGGATGATTTAACTCCTTTCTTTTTTTACTCCAAAATTGAGGTTTAATTTCTCACCGTATTCTTTTTTCTATATTTTTCATTATTTCATTTACTTGCAAGCAATTTCTTTGTGCCAACTATTTGCACTGAATTTGAAGTAACAAAAGCAATACATTTAGATCCCCAATTTGTTATCGTCAAATGTAATTGTCCAGTGATGTACCCACTTTGAAATTTGCTAAAAGTGCATTGATACAGAAGCGAAATAAGATACTAAATATTTTGTGTATAGAATTTCCTTTTTTATTCACTGCATGTTTCTTTTTCCAGTTTGATTGTGGATAGTTTGGTCAGTTGTTAATGATTGTGAGTTATATAACTAATTATTAACTTATTTAGTTAAATAATTATTAGTTTATAAAGAATGACTAGTGCACGACGAGGTAGTGACTTTAACTGAAATTTCAACACTTCTGTTTCAAACAATGCATTTGCGTGTTGGTTTTCTGTCTGTATGTATGTATGTATGTACTTCCGTTTTTGTTGTTTGATTAATTGCGAACTGTGAAGTATTAAAGGAAGAACTTTGAGAGTTTCCTCATTCTACAACATGGCTATGATATTGTGTATTATTAATCAAGTCATATTTATATATTGTATCTTTGGATAGGAATGTACATGTATCCCTTTTTCTTCGTTGTTTTGATTTGATTGTTGATGGCTCCTCTTGTGGATTTATATATTGATAGTTGAGGGAAGAATAAGACATCTGATACATTCCAATGATAAGGCTTCTGTATATATCTTATTACTGTATATAATTATAGTATGTTTTACTGTGTGTAATATACGTAGATAAGAATGATGACAAATATTGTACATACTTATTTAAATTTCTGTTTGTTTAGAAGAGAGTAAGAAATTTTTATCTCAAACTTTTTCCATAGACGATTTTTTCCTCATTGTCGGTCTGTTTTTTCCCCCTGTTCAAACTTGATAAAAGATAGATAAGAGTTGGACAATTTGCATAAAAATCTACATTTGCACTGTTGTATTGACCTTTAAAAGGAAATAATAAATACTGTAAAGATAAGATGAGAATTAAACTTGTTTTCCTGTGTTTATTTCATGTTTTCTCCGATTCGACTATCAATAGTGTTCAAGATGGTTGCAGACCGTAAAACCTGAAGTTCCATGAATCCAGTGGTATATTGAAGAGGTCTATTATTTGGGACCTCCCACCAAATAAAGTAATCAAACTTCCTCTGACCTGTTCCTCTCATTTTTCTGCTTCTTAAAGGTATAGACCAGTTCTGGTCATAAAATTGCATCGAGAAAGAAACGTTGTGGAATCGATCAGAAAAGGTTGATCATCTAGCATATAAGTATTGGTGTGTTGTACTGCAAGGTTCTGGAATCATCAAAATGATAAGAAATTTGGTTAAGTTACAAGCACAGAAGGATGTATATGGGACCATGGGATATCTATCCAGGCCGGATAGATATAATAACTTACCAAATATATCAATTAGTAGGCGGTTTCCCAGCAAAATTTGTATGATCACGTATCAGTCAAAACATATTCTTTCACACGATTGGTAATAAGAGCTGCCATTTCATTTTTTGAGAGGGGGCGGTTTCAAAACTGGTCTTTACCTTTAACCTCGGGTTAATATCCATTAATATCCATCAACACTAAGCTCACACATACTGCAAAATAACAAAATAGAAATACATTTACAATTATAAAAGTTGTTTATTAAGATATCAGAAATATTTACAACATAAAAGTTTGTTTCTGTTTAGTAGACATGACTATGTACAGATGAATATATTCAGAACAAGAAATCGAAGATAATTATGATGCGTCACATAAAGACCGAACATAATCTTAAATAACTCTACCAAAAAATACATAGATGTACATTTAGTCTCTTTTGTACCTTGGTTTTTGTTTTTATAATGATATAGATATGATTAGCAGAAATTTGTAAACAATCCTGCAATGTAACCCCAATCCCAAGTATACCTAGTTATAAACCACAAAAGAATGATATACCTGCCAAATAAGTTTGATTAAAGATGCAACGGCAGAGTACGGTAATAAAGCACAATTTTGTGTTGTGATCTGGGCGAACTCGGAACTAGGGAGTCGGGACAACTCAGCCTCAGCAGAAAGCGTGGCCGAGTTGTTCAAAATGGCTTAAAATTACGCTGTACTTGCATCGATTTATGCATTGCGGTCATATTTTTTAACAACCAAATTCAACAGTATTTGATGGGAATATGTAAAAATCAATTACTGAACAGATATCAAGAGGTAAAATTCTATAAAACATGAAATTTATTGAGAAACCCTATCACTGCTCTAGACCAAGTTAATCTGACCCTCTGTGTTTTTTTTTAGTCATTGCATTCAAAAGTATCAAAATTTAAGATTTTAACGTGATCCCAATGACATCACATAACTAGCCCCTGTTTTGCCATTTTTCTACCGATCACATTACATTTTGGAAAAATCTCATTATAATCTCTTGGAAAACCCTCTCATGGTCGTATCATGAGGTGTGCAGTGGACTTTATACTACAACATTATTACATGAAAGTTTAATTGTCATAAGTTTTTACTGCTCTTTACTGTGAAAAATAAAATTGTGACTTGAACTCAAAAATATTGCTTGCATGGCATAAATGTATGTGTTAGAGTGAAAAGGACTCCTTTCATCAAAACCAACACATTTTCGTAAGACCATCTATGATGCATATAATAAAAGGAACAAGGTTTTAAAACAAGGGAACACAAAAGGGATAAAAACAAAACACAAATCACGTAAAACACTCTTTAACTTGAACGAATCAGAGACATTACATGTATATACTATAAGGAATAAGTGTTAAAGATTGACATAACACATGAACTCTCCTACAGTTTCTTTCTCTCTCTCTCTCTCTCTTTCTCTTTCCGTGACTGATAAAAGATGTACTTTTTTCATCCCCTATTCTTCCAGAAGTTGTAGAGCAGTTTTTTTTCTTTCTTTCTTCCAGAGGATTTCTCCCTCTCTGTCTCTCTCTCTCTTGCCCCCCCCCCCCCCCCCCTCTCCCTCTCTCTCTCTCTTCCCCCATCCCTCTCTCTTCCTCCCCTCTCTCACCATTAATTAGTTATCATTCCGCTCTTTGAGCTCTATTGAGTAGGGTATAACGTCTAATATCTACTGCTTTCACTGATTGTCTGTCAATCACGTATTGACATCTGCAAGGGGGCGGGGCTGCCTGATGCTGGGCTGCGCTCTGATCGAGGGTTTCAGCAAATGCTGTCCAAACTATACGCAAAGAAACAAAGAAAGAGAGAGAGAGAGAGAAGGCAGTAGGAAGCAGAAAGAGAAAAGAAGGAGAAACAGGAAGGAATGAGAGAAAAAACGACTTGGGATTTAAACATTAAAAATACAGCATACATGTATATGATTTATTAGCCTGTATGAGAATACATCGTTGTTACAGAAACTTTACCAGCCCCTACTCCCTCCCCTCCCCTCCCCCCCCCCCCCCAAAAAAAAAAAGTAAAAAAAAACTTAATAAATTGACAATAAATTGACTCCAAATTATTTGGGGAGCTGATTCTGACCAAAGCCAAACCCTTGAGCTTGCATGCAAAGCAGAACTAGATTAGAATAGTCACATCGGTTTTTAATACTGCTCTTCCTGTTTTAAATGCAATTATTGATACCACAGCATCACTAGGTACCCATTTAATGTGCACCTAGGTAGAGAGACAGATGTGGCCAAATACCTTGTCCAAGGATGAAAGCACCAAATAAGGATCAAACCTGGAGCCTCGTGTATGAGAGAGAAGAGTCTCCACCAATATACATGTACTACATTATTATCTAAATAAGGCTTCCAGGTGGTTTAATGAATCAGTGTATTTAATATCTTTAGCGCTGTACCCGGATGAATGATCAATATTGTTTTTGTATTGCTCAGTCATCCGGGGACTTCAACTATCGATATCGATATCACATCGATATCACACAAAAACAAAGCCATATTTGCTGAGGTAAGTCAAATTTTGTTATTTTGCTAGTCAGCCTGATATAGATAATAATAATATTATATGGCTTTGTTTTCATGCGATACAAGAATATATTGATCTAGCTATGACAATATTGGCCTCATCTCTGTCTCGTCCAATATTGTCATAGCTCGAGCAATATATTCTTAATAGTTTAAACATATTTGTGGCTTACACCCAGTAAATAAGATCGATTGATCGATCTGTAATTGAAAAACAAAAAATCTTGGAACCAGCGGGATTTGAACCTGCCATCTACTGCTTGCCGGGCAGCGATTCTACCACCAGTCCATCACTGGTCCATGGCACAGTCACGATGAACTAGAAACAAATACCCAAGCTCTCCTGTAGATGGCAGGTTCAAATCCCGCTGGTTCCAAGATTTTTTCTGACTTGTTTTTCAATTACAGATCGATCAATCGATCTTATTTACTGGGTGTAAGCCACAAATATGTTTAAACTATTGAAATTTCTCCCAGGAAGCATTACATTCATAAAAACAATATATTCTTGTATCACACTCAAAGCCATCCAAAATTATACAAGTACTCCTGGTAAATTTCAAAACTCCTTAACTTTCAAAACTCTTTTGAAGAGCCTAGGAACATTATAACATCATGCGATGCACAATACTAGAAGAATGAAGTATCATGTTTCTCATTCTTAATACCTTAGGGCTGGCAAGTTTGGCCGGACTCCACTTTCCCACGGGGGATCCCGAGCTGTTGATATTCTCCTTGTTAGCCGCCGTCGGGCTACAGCTGAGACGAGCGTGGGCAAACTTCTTCTTCAATGCCCTGGCGATGATGGAGGCTGGGTCGTTAGCTTCTGAAGGTTTGGGTTTCTTCCTGACGGGGGTTCCTCCCGGTGACCTGTCAAGAAAAGATAGGAAATGTAATGTCTTCAGTTGTATTTACCCTAGAAATAGAGGTTGACAAAGAATTTTGACAAAAAGTATACCTCCTCTCATTATTTTGTTTCTTTTCCCTACAAAAGAGTAGGGTATTGTGCAATATTTTTTTAATGATTTTACTGTAACAATTGATTTGGGATGTGTTTCTCTCACATGAACATAGAGTGGTGAGAGGGTTTTTTTATGTCATAACATACGATTTTGAGGATTGAGGGAAACAAAAAATAGTGGTCTTTGTAGACAGATGGTCTTTGTAGACAGGTGGTCTTTCTATACAGGTGGTCTCTAAAGCAGGTTTGACTGTACTTACCTTGCTATTGATTTTAACTTGACCGTACCAAGTCCCTTCAGAATATCAGCCATGTTTGGCATACTATCAGATGCTGCTTCCTTAGGCTTGTTCTTGTTCTTATTCCTGTTCTATGATCCAAAGGAAGAAGTAAAAACAAAGACATGTTTATGTCTATAATAAGATTATGTTCGGTACTACTTAGGCTTTGCTTTTCAACTTAATTTATGAAAAACAAATCAGAAATTACATATAGAACAACTAAATTATTCATACCTCTTGTAAATTTGATGCTTTTTTGTGTGTTTTTAATTACTCCAAAATGAAAGTGAAAAGTAGACTGGTTGAATTAGGGCCTTTGTTGAATACTTTTAGATGTAAGCTATGCCACATTCTCAAGAAATATAGATAGGGATAAATCAATTTTTGACACACTTTTAAAATTTCAAGAACTTGCTAAGGGTATGACAAATTTGGTTGCATCTGATCGTTAAAAAAAAATGCAATTCTTATTCACTGAAATACAGTATGCAGGAATTGGGAATTTCAAAGTGTCTGTGGTAAACGAAGCATGTTGCGGAACAAGCCAACAAATTTAATAGTTTGTGGCAATATCAGAAAATTGTGATTAGAAAGTGAGCTGACCTATGTTTCATGCACCAGAAAGGCTTTTCAGTGAATGTTCCCCCACTTACTCTAAGAATAAAATCAAGGTTGAATTTAGCTTTTAAACTTACCTGTTTGATGAGGTCAATTGCAGAGAGTTTAGGAGCTGAGATTGGAGGGGGAGGTGGTGGTGGAGGCGGGGGTGCTCCACATGGGGGCGGTGGAGGGGGAGGGGCAGCACCAAACGATGGGGGAGGTGGTGGTGGTAGAGGGGCCATTGTGGGTGCTATGCTCAACCGACTTACGGGAGTACATGGAGTGTGAGATGGATCTGGAAGTGAGGTGGAAATGAATAAAAATTATATTTACAATTTTTGAATATAGCATTGAGTTCTGGTCATGCAATTGCATTGTGAAAGAAACGATGTGGAATCAATCAGAAAAAGTTGATCATGTAACTTATAAGTATGAATGTGTACTGCAAGGTTCTAGAATCATCAAAATGATAAGAAATTTGGCCCAGTCTTTGTTAAGGAACAAGCACTGTACACAGAAAGATATATATAGGACTACACAAACATGTGGCATAAAAATGTGGGCCTCATTTTTAAGCTGTTACTTGTCATATTTAGAATATGAAGGCAATCGAAGAGCCATGCTATTCAGGGAACATTTTTTAAAGTAGATATTCATTGATTTTAAAAACTAACTTTATTTTCATTATTGCAAAGTTGAAACTGTGATTCGACAAGGTTATCAAAATTCAATGCTTGGAAACATTCGAAGTAATGATTATTATAAATTTTAAAAATGCTTAAATACAGCCCCGGCATAGCACCTGAAGAGCTCTCCGAACGCTGCTGAGATGTGTGAGATCACAGTATGGACATGACTTGCACAAGCAGACGATGCCCCATGACATCTCACACATTTTTAGTGCCTGTGTTTTCATCTTCTTTTGAGTTCTTTCTCTTACTTCACTACCGTCAGGCTAAATGTATAATCTATTGCCTCACTCTAAACCCCTCGCATGGTTTTATTTTGATGACAAATGCAGCGATACAAAAATAAAGGAATCTGTCGCTTGTAAACAAAATAAGACGCCATTGTATATTCAGCTGCACACACCGGGGTATGTTCGGCGTTTCAAGAGGGAACAAATGCCGTCCTTAATATAATTCTGGGGGGTTTTCAATTTGAAAGTCTGGTTTCTTTGATTGTTAATTAACCCCTATCCTGTGTATTTACAAGCAAAAGATGTTAGTTATCAGAATCGGGTCATATCCCCTTTTGAATGGTTTGACATGCCATTACATTTATATACACTAAACTCATTATAATTGGAGAAATAATAGCTTTGCAATTATGTTCATTCTCTATGGGATGTCGTCTGCTTGGGCAGTGTTGGTCCATATAGTGACGTCATTAAACATCGTTATTTTCCCGGCGATTCTCTCGTATATCCCAGCTGCTACGGAGGTGGTGGTATTTGTATTTTTATAAATCCCCCCATATGTAGTTGACCTATAACTTGTACGATGGCCATCTGTTAGCTTACCAGTTTCTAGTGATACATTAGTTGGCATATTTGTGATTTTCTTTGAATTTCACCTTTAATGTTTTTCTTCCACACTTGCATAATAACAATGATAACGCTCACAAATTATTTTTCACCTCTCCCCAGAACTCAATCCTCTCTTTAAGTAGTATTAACTATATCTTAATATCTTAATATTGTACTTTGGCCCTCTCCTTATAAAGGGTGCAGGAATATAATCAATTTGGTATTCATTGGACCAAATGCAAATAAACAACACCCACCTGCTTGAGGCAGCTGTGACTGCATGGTGACAATCATGGCAATCTGTGACCTCAGCTTCTCCAGCTCATCTTCCAGCGCTGATATCTTCTTCTGGGCAACAGGGTCGTCGACCTTTGCATCGGGGTCAACGTCCTTTGACCAGGGAGGAGACGCACCACCCTTGGGAGGCGTCTGTGGTTCTATTGTGAACGGGAGAGGGGATTGGCTGCAGGTGGGGGTCTGTTGAGGGGAGGGGGTTGTGCAGTATTTGGGTGGGGTGTGGTGAAGGGGGCGCACGGTCATGGTGATTCGTCGCTTTGTCTTGTTCTTGACCGGTCGATATTCAGACCTGTTTGGAGATGAAGAAGAAAAGTTTAATTCAAACTCAAAGAAGAATTTGTTAAAACTATTATTTTACCTTTCAATAGAAGATGAAAAGAGTGTGAAGAGAAGATGTGCTGTTATTGTAATAAGCATCAGCATTTCAAATTTTCTTCTCAAAATGAGGGAATTAAATTAATTTTGCTTATTTTATTGCATTTGTTGATTTTTTTTAACAGCTTAGCTGCAGTTTTTGTTGATGTCCTTTTTATTTCCTTTATAGAAATGAATTCAACACTCCAATATAGATTACCTAAGCGCTCCATATATTATAGATATAACTTCTTAATATATATAACTTCTAAAAAAGAATAAGATATCAAAGTTTGGTACAATCCTGAACTCAAAGGACCATTTTCTACTTATCAAATTAAACCAGATCCTGGGTCTAAAATCAGGTATAACTAAAGGAGAAACCTCCATTGTTAAACCTGATTTCAAACAAAAGCCTAAACCCAGCATCGGGTCTAAAAAAAAATAGAATACGACTAACGAGCCATTGAATTTTAAGTGCCTCGTGTGTGTTATTTCTCACCTGGACCTGATATCTTTATCTGGTGTTGCCATGATGATCCATGGTAGATCTGACAGGGTAGGGATAAAGGTCGGCTCACAATCCTCTTCAAAGAACTGGTGACGCCATGGTGGTGGCTCAGAACGTCGAAAAATCTGAAACAAGATAATGGTAGAATTAGCCATGTATCCACACGCACAAACAAAAAGTTCAATTTTAAAGCCCTGGTTTTAGAAAAAAGGTTATCAAAAAGGCACACCAAGATGGTATGGAAACCCATTGATGAAAGAAAAGAAATTGTGGAATTTTAAAGTAGCTTACCCCCAGACCACGAGGCATCTCATAGTCAAAGAGAACTAGAGACAAGACACATGAGACTGGGGACACGAGCTGGGACTACAATGGCTACAGTTAAAGGTGTATTGCATTGAGGTACACTGGTTCTGGTTGAAGTCGATAGCTTTTTATCTAGAAAGAGATGCTGTTTCACTACCTTGGGCCCTTTTCTCCCAAGTATATCTTTTTTATGTCACCTTTTCTTTTAACATTGGGGCATTTTGTTTCCAGACTTTAGTCAGATGAAAATGAAGAGAAAAACATCTATCAAAATGTCAGTTTGTAAAACAAGAAACACTCATATGAAAATGTGTCCAATATTAACGACATTGACTGCAAGAAAAAATGTGTGAATCACTCAAGTGATTACCGGTAGATCATTCGAAGCATGTCACTTTTGTGAATCATACTACTAATTTGTATATTCACAAACATTACATGCAAGCCAAGGTTTCTGATTTTTCAGTTACTTCCTTGCCTAGAAACATTAGCCCGAATTCACAAAGGAGGTTTAAATTTAACCCATGGTTTAAATCCTCATTCACATAACCCATGGTCTAGAATTAGCGCAAAATAAGCGTACTTTGCTTAATATTGTCTAATATTGTCTAATATTGGACCTCTGACTATGTCACGCTTATTTTGCGCTAATTTTAAACCATGGGTTATGAAAATGAGGGTTTAAACTATGGGTTAAATTCAAATCTCCTTTATAAATTCGGGCGATTGAGCATACCTGGAAGTGTACTCTCTGTATTGGAGCCAGGGGAAGGCTGGACCCTATCGCTCTGATCAGACTCCTCCTACGTCGTCTCTTTGCAGGGAGATGACTGTGTGACCCAATGACCTGAGGAAGGACAAAATATAAAGACTTTGTCAAATTGGATGACGGAATAGATGAAAGATCATTCTCCAGATGGCTGAAGGATCAAAAGTTCTCTAATCTATGACTGATTTATGTAGGCATTGAAATATTTGTCTATTATTTTCACAAAGCCTCTCAGAAAAAAAGAAGAAAAAAACATTTTCCCTTTAGAGCCTATCTGCACTAGTATGGCCAGGAGGGATTAGACCTCCCTGCATGGCAACTGGCAGGTGGTTATCTCATCAAATCAGCACTCAGTTAACATAAGAAAAAGGGGGTCATGGGGGACAAATGGGTACCTCTTAGGTATTGTTTGCTATATACAGTAGAGGGCGCAATTAGCTACAAGAAGTGCAGTCTCGCGTTAATAATCTTTGTTCGAGGGCTTTAGAGACTCAAATCATTGGACTGTGTACTTTATTTATCGCCAATTTTTTTTTTTACTCACCTCCTGGTCATCTTGTGTATTCCCAAGGATGTGTAGAACCATTCTGATGACGTAAAGGACGGCTGCGTCCAACATCAAGACCAAGTAGCTTCCAAACACAGAATTAGAAGAAACGCTTCCACAATTCACAACGCTACACTGTCTTGCTTCACTTCCGTCATTACCAGAAAAATGCTGCAAGAAAAGAGAACAGCAAATGAGCAATGCACAATTGCACATACATGTAATAGTCTCGATATAACATAACAAAATTACGGTCAGCGTTCTTGAAACCTAAATCACATGTTATCTGAGTCAGAGAAGGTTATTTGCGAGGTTCGTCAGGTATGGTACGGGAATGGGTAATTACCAACGCCCTTTACTAGGGAGGCCAATGACCGGGCGTAAGGCTTCTACACCTACGATTTGTGCGCTCGTTATCCAAGTCAGAAAATTACCAGAAGAAAAAAAAAGGAAAAAAAAAAAAAAAAATATCTATGGAATAAAATATATAACAAATACACAATTACACACTCCACAACATACCTATAATCACGAATCTGTAACGGTCTTTCACCATTTGTTGACGATCTTGCAGATTTTGACTCATTTGAATCCAATAATTGTTTTAGCAGACAAACTTAACGCGCACACAATAGAAACTAGAGGTGTCCTAGAGGGCGCGGAGGTTAGCTCACTAAAATCCTTCTCAATGGCAGAAGGTAGACCCTAAAAATATGGAATCCAATTTAAATGAAATAACTTTTGATAGAGATTAACACAAATGTCACTTTTAACAACTAGAAAATATAACGAAAAAAGATTATATCTTTTTAATTGCAGATTTCTACAAAGTGCACATTCGAAGGTAGATAGAGTACAATGTTTTTGTCAATCTTGCGTTGGTTTGAGCCCCATAGCTAGAGCCATCTCAAATTGAGAAGGAAAACTGTGAACAGAGATATTATTGTTCCAGCCCCAAATAGAAGTCTTGCGACATCATGATATGAATATGTATGAGCTCCGGTCTCATTGCGCGCAAAACAAATTTGACGTAGTCTCACACATAGTACCTTATTCTCAGCACTTGACACCAGTGTTGTGCAGTAATGTATGAGAAGTGTAAAAAAAGACGTGAGCAGTCTATACTCCAATTGAGAAGTGTAATGAATGCCATGATTTGAACGTGTGTGTTTTAGTGTATGATATAAGAAAATAATAAAAGTAATAAGAAAATTGGGTGGATAGTGATTCTTTACAATTTTGATATATTTGGATGCCCCTGTGGATGTATTATAAGCATCAGAAAATTTAGCCCCTAAAACCCTACTGCTTTCGAGAAAAATTGAATATAAAAAATTACCGGTGCTCCCGGTAAATTGATAAATTTCAAATAGCGCCTATGGCCGTACAATGGTAGCTGCGACCATGAAAATTTCAGAATATGTAGTCGTGATATATAATTTCCAAACGGAAATAGCTAATCGGTTGATTTTAGTCAAGAAACATTGCTTTATAGCTTAATTAATATCTTGACCTTGAGAGGGAGCTATACAACATAAATAGTTTATTATTTACAATTTCATAACTTTAGACTCGATTTCAACCGCGACAACGATCAATGAATATTGTAGGATCGCATATGCTTCCAATATATTCATTTGAACCAAATTCATGACCCCATACCAAAACTTTGTATTACCTTTAAGACAAAACGGGGGAATTAAAACATTAAATTCTTTTTTAATTATTGAAAGATCAAATATACTATTATTGTGCAAATACTGTTATGTATGTCATGTAAAAGAAAATTAGTAAAGAAAATGAAAAACTAGAATTATTTACTTACCCGCCGAACCTGTTTTTATGCCAAGCTTCGGACGCACTTGCCAAGCTTTGGACGTTCATGTGTAGCGCACGTATAGCACACGTATAGCGCGTGCGCTAAAGTGCGCATTCATCGTAGGTTTGGAAACCGGATCAAAATCGTACAACGGGGGTAAGTTTGACTGCGTTGATTCATGATAAAAAGTATTATTTCCTCGTTTTGGGTAGATTCAAGTTAGGTAGAACTATCAGAAAGGTGTTTTTCACAACACTCATACAAACTTTACCCAATGTGTCATGAGGGACGCTATCGTGATTTAAATCTTGCCATCACTTTTACCTTTTTTACCTGGAACTATTTCTTTTTAGCCATGTAAACTCATTTTGAACCCTCTTCTACTGTCACTGGATCTTTTAAAGCGCTGGGTTTGTGCTCATAAGAGGTAATTTATGATACTGTAACTATTTGTATTTTGAGACGTGTTGCTTCTGTGAGACTTGGACTATAGTACAGTCCCATCTACCAATTTTTGCGTGCGGTCATTTACATTTTCTGTTTGCGTGTGTGTACATGCCTACATGTACATCGCCATCGACTCATTTCATGCGAACTCACCTGACCTGTGCCGGAATCTGATTACTTTTACTTCCGTTGTGCAATATATTTTTCATCATCCTTCTCATCAAACGTCTCGCTACATTAAATTTACCTCGTTTTCTATTAGAGTTTTTATAGACTATCGGCAATGAATACTCGAGCTAAGCCTAAAGCACAAACCCAGGCCCAGCCATCTCAACCTCTCATCAGTGCTGAACAACTTGTTGATCTGCTTCAAAACGATGAACTTCTTACAATATTCCAAGGCGTTGTCAACAAGGTGATTGACAAGATACTGGCAGGAGTGAAGGAGCAACTCCTCGAAAGGATTGAGCAGAATGCAGGAACTATTCTGGATCTGCACTCTGCTGTCGAGCAGAAAAGGAAAGAGGTTGATCATCTCAATGTTGAGCTGACTAAGCAGCAAGACACCATCGGTCGCCTGGACGGGGAACTTGAGGAGCTGAAGCAGTACTCTAGGAGAAACAACATCAGAGTTTTTGGTTCTCCTGAAAGTGCAGGTGAGATCACCGATGATGTCGTGATTGACATCATGGTAAAGCAACTAGGAGTCGAGCTTCGGTCTTCTGACATCGACCGCTCGCATCGTGTGGGCAAGCCAGGTGGACCGAAAGCGCGTCCAATCATTGTTAAGCTTACTTCCCACAAAAAAAAGAGAGAAATCTTGAAGGAGAAAAAGAAACTTAAGAAATCAAAAATCTCAGTTCATGAGGACCTTACCCGCTATAGACACAGTTTGCTAATTGCTACCCAGAAGAGCGATAGAGTCACAACCTGCTGGACTATGGATGGGAAGGTATTTGCGAATGTTCCATCCACTCATGGTGAGTCTGTAAGACGACTTATCCCAAACATTGACTTTCTAAACACTCTCCCGAAACTTCTATGGTAGTTCTCTTTCCTCACTTGCCGGTAATATGTTTATTTTTTTCACTGATTATGATAGTGTCAAGATTCATGACAGTGACATTTCATCTGCTGTATTTTTCATACTGATTTATATTTGTTATTGTGTACATAGTTGTATGAATATAATGTATCCTAGTCTTTGTCAATGAGACTTTACTTTTTATTAACTTAAGTAAAATATTTTAATCTTTTTTATAAAGACCTTTTTATAATTCCTTGGTTGTGTGTAATTTTTTGTAATTTTTGTAATTTTTTGTAATTTTTTTTTTGTTGTTCTTCCTCTTAGCTGTTGAAGATACTGTTGTAGCCTAAGTTTTTTTTTTTTTTTTTTTTTTTTTTTTTTTTTTTTTTTTTTTTTTTTTTTTTTTTTTTTTTTTTTTTTTTTTTTTTTTTTTTTTTTTTTTTTTTTTTTTTTTTTAATTTTGATGTTTGATGTTAATTATTAGTTGTTTGTGATGTTTTGTGCAGATTGTAATCTTGCGATAAACACAGATTCATTCACTTGTTCCCATTGCAGAAACTATCATGATGATCGTCATACTTCTATAGATGATTTACATGATATACATGTATGTCAATGTCAATGTCCACGATGCTTCCATTCTATTTTTCCTTTCAATGATATCGACGATACTGAAT
The DNA here is from genome assembly GCA_035222895.1 of Strongylocentrotus droebachiensis. Taxonomy (NCBI): domain Eukaryota; kingdom Metazoa; phylum Echinodermata; class Echinoidea; order Camarodonta; family Strongylocentrotidae; genus Strongylocentrotus; species Strongylocentrotus droebachiensis. The sequence goes on along the minus strand of JAVYIG010000754.1, from coordinate 134,707 downwards.
TGATTGATATGTATGTTGACAGCGCCAATACTCAATCGCTCGGAACTCAAGATTTGAATAATTTGTATAAAAAATTTAATTCGAATAGTGATTCTGATTTTGAATTGGAATTTGATTTTAATTGCAAATACTATTTAGATGATCGATTTATAGACAGTTTTAAAAATGTAAATAATAGCTTTAGCTTACTGCACTTTAACTCTCGTAGCTTGAACAAAAACTTCGATGCGATATCTGAATTTGTATCTACATTGTCGTTCAACTTTTCTATCTATGGATTTTCAGAAACCTGGATTAATAACAGTACCCCTTTATTGTTTGATATGAATGGTTATGCATTTGTTCATTCTGATCGGAATCTTGGGAAAGGTGGAGGAGTAGCTCTCTTGATTTCTCATTCATTGAATTATGTAGTTCGGACAGATTTATTAGAACAATCACAAAATTATGAATCACTTTTTATTGAAATAATGCTATCACAAAGAAAGAATATTATTGTGGGTATTGTTTACAGAAAACCCTCATCAAATATTATTGATTTTAATTGTAACTTTGAAGATTGCTTAAAGAAAATCGATTTAGAATGTAAGCATGCATATATAATGGGTGACTTTAATATTGACTTGATGAAGTATTCTAATTGTAATTCTGTAAATCAATTTCTTAGTATAATCTATGCATATAGTTTCCTGCCTCTAATAGATAAACCGTCTAGGATAACTCAGTCATCGTTTTCTTTAATTGACAATATTGTTACAAACAATTTCAATTCTGACATTTCATCTGGCCTACTTGTGAATGACATCTCCGACCATTTTCCTGTATTCCAAGTTTCAAAGAAATACAATTTATCTAAAAATGCTTCGATATATGAACGTCGTAAAATCAACGAAAATACTATTACTACTTTCAAAGAAAAACTTGTTGTTATTGACTGGAATCAAACACTATTTTGTGAAAATGTTGAAGTTGCTTACAATAGATTTTTAATGAAATTTAGTAACTTATATGATAATGTATTTCAAAAAGTTTCCAAAATCAAAGGGAATAAAAAAAGGAAGAAACCTTGGATCGATTCAACGTTATTAAAAAAGATTCGGAAGAAAAATAAATTATTTAAGAAATATCGTGAAAATCCAAACCTTAATACCAAGAAGAAATATGCACAGATAAGAAATGTTGTTAACAAGTCGTTAAAGAACGCTCGGAAAAGGTTTTACGAACATAAATTTCAGGAATCTAGTGGTAATCTAAAAAAGACATGGAACATTATTAAAGAGGTACTTGGTAGTAAAAAGAATAATTTGCCTAACTTTGTATATGATAATGGGAACACTGTATGCGGGAATAAGAATATAGGAAATAGTTTTAATCAGTTTTTTATAAAAATTGGATTATTAATAAATGATTCCGGAAATCACCTTAATAACAATGATTATACCAAATTCTTACTGCAGAAATGTTCTAAATCATTGTTTTTTAAACCTGTTACTGAAAATGAAATAATTGAAGTTACTAACAAAATCAAATGTAGCAGTAGTTGTGGTATTGACAATTTGAGTCCGGTAGTCATTAAGAAAATAATAGTACTTATTTTGCAACCATTATGCCATATTTTAAACTTATCCTTGTCTTCTGGTATTGTTCCTTCTAAGCTTAAAATTTCTAAAGTGATCCCTATATACAAAAAAGATAACCTACATAATGTTTCTAACTATCGCCCCATTTCACTACTCCCATTCTTTTCAAAGATCTTAGAAAGAATTGTGTATAATCGATTATACGATTTCCTTTTTAGTAATCATCTTTTAAATGATTATCAGTTTGGCTTTTTAAAAAATGTATCTACCGAAATGGCTTTGATTAACCTGCATGATTATATAATTAATGCATTGAATAAGAAACTTCATACTGTTGGAATATTTTTAGACTTAAGTAAGGCGTTTGATTGCATCGACTATACCATATTATTACATAAACTGCAATTTTATGGAATAAGGGGTCTTCCTCTACTCTGGTTTAAAAACTACTTATCTAGCCGTGTACAATATGTTTCTTACAATAATGTTTTATCCGAGCCTTTAAATGTTATATGCGGTGTGCCCCAGGGATCTATACTTGGGCCACTTTTATTCTTGATATTTGTTAATGATCTTCCAAACTGTTCAAATAAGTTGAGATTTGTACTCTTTGCGGATGACACCAACATTTTAGTTTCTCATGATTCTTTACAATCTTTGAATAATATTCTCAACTCTGAATTGCAGAAGGTATCTGAATGGTTTTATTATAACAAATTATCCTTAAATACGGACAAATCAAATTATATATATTTTTATGTTAAAAATACAAAAAAAAATAACATAGAATTATTGGATATAAAAATGAATAATCAAGTTATAAAGCGTGTAAGTCACACAAAATTCTTAGGCGTCTTGATTGATGAAAAACTTACATGGAATAACCATATAACAGATGTAACAAACAAAGTATCCAGAAATGTTGGTGTCATCCGCAAACTTAGCAATTTCTTCCCTCAACGTATTCTTATTACTTTGTATAATACCTTAGTCTTGCCTTATTTATCTTATTGTAATGTAGTGTGGGTGAACACATATCCAACAAAATTACAACCATTGTATTTATTACAGAAAAGAGCTCTTCGTATATGTTCATTTTCTTGGAGACAAGCCCATACTAAAGAATTATTTGTTAAATTTAATGTTCTCACTGTGTTTCAACTCAACTCTTACTACTGTTCAATATTACTTTTTAAACATAAGCAGAATATGCTCCATAAATCATTATCATCAATGCTCACTTCTAATACAACTGTTCATGACCATAATACAAGAAGCAGAAATAAATATCATCTATGGACTGTTAATAAAAATTACTCACTATTCTCTTTTAGACATCATGCTCCTGTTATCTGGAATAATCTGCCACTAGAAATAAAATCACTTAACTCAATGAATACCTTTAAAAGAAAACTCAAATCGTACTTAATCACAAGTGTGTGAAATTTTAAATTGTTGATTTTACTGTCTTGTATTGTCCTGTGGTGGGTTTGTGCGGTTATGTATTTTTTAAATAAATTATGTCATATTTTCATAATTGTTTATTCCTTTATAGTACTTTATTATCTTTTATTTTTTTAAATATTATATTGAATGTTCAAATGAAACGTATTTTACCTTCATCAAGGGTGGTCGTCTCGACAAATCCACATGGTTTTTTATGGCCACCCAATTCCAATAATCTTATGTTGTTATCTGATGTATCACTTTATAGTTTTATAATTTTACCTTATTTTGTATTATTGATCGACTTATACTCTTATTCTGTCATGATTGTATTCTGTTTTGTATATTTTATTGGAATTGAATAAACTGAACTTGAACTTGAACTTGAACAATATTTTGGAGCTAAAATCTTACGAAAGCGCTATTTTTTCGTAGTCAAAATGACACTCAATGTTGCCTGTCCGAAGCTTGGAAGAGCGCCATCTTCTGGTAGGGGAATCTATCTAGTACCCCTAGGTCCGTGGTAACGGCCGCCATTGGAACATTTTTGTGATAGAGTGAAAAAGTATCTCATAAGCTCCCATAATTTTGGCAGAAACCACCTGAAATATGCCAAGGATTTGTTTGTAATCGATATATTGGAGGCTCTACACCTTAACTCCCCTGTTAAGGAACTGTAAAAAATCTGTCTCTGAATTCAATGTTTTTTGTGAGTTTTGAAGACGGCAACCTGCCCTAACTTTTTGTACTAACGATATAGGTTAGTAGTAGTATCAAATGCATGCAAGTTACCCGCCTGAGCTAGGCTCATATTTTGCGTTCGAGCCGTTGAAGTAATTTTTGTCCGAAGCTTGGCAACGTCCGAAGTTTGGCGGTTTTACTCTAGACCTAAGCCTATTTATTTAATTCAATCACTTTCTTAACTTACAATGAGTGGCTTTCGAGCTTTCTCTCTATTATGTTTTGACCCTCCATGCCATGGCTAGCATGGCTCGATTGCGGCTTGCATGCAATTACCGTACCTGGCCTGCAGTACTGTGTCGGTGTGTGCGACTAATTCAAGGCTAGCCGGTGATGATGAATGTACTTTCGCGTTAAGTTTTGAACTTGTTGTCCGGGCAATGACCATGATGACACGCCTATTTCCTCGGGCCTGTCTAATTCTCAACATAATTTTTGGGACCATGAAATTGATTGTTTCAAGGTTCTGTTACGTACGGCCAGGGCCCAGGCCAGGGCCAGGCGTAGAAGGAAAGGCATAGATCTAGACCTAGATCTAGAAAAGAGCTGGATATCTCCTATTTTATGGAAACTCTGGAGTCGGCAGATGGGTGAGTTGTCTTAGTGAAAGAAAATGCTTTCTTTTAATCTTTGTTTATTTAAAACAAATTCGTAATTAAAAAGTTAGATTTGGGCATTGGCCTCCCTACCTTTACAGGCTTAGCGCTAGCGCACTCAAAGAATGGAGCAATCACAGACGCAAACATCAACACATGGGACTACGACAACTCAAGCATCATACTTTTAGTGACTGTCGAAGCTTATTTCTCAGGAATTTCAACATCTACAACTCATTTCACTTTCATAATTTCTCAAAGAATTATTACATATGAATAAAATTACTGTATATATAGAAATACTTACTTATTTAATGATCTGTAAGACTGTAACAGGAAACATTTATTTGGGATTGACGTTTAGCACTCGCTTGTTTGACGGTCCTCGCTGTTTAAACGCCCGCGACACAACGGACCAATAAGAATAGAGTATTAAGGAACTCTGACCAATCAGAAATAAGGAAGCGCCGCAGTCCACCATTTTTAAATACCAATATGAATATTCACATCAGTATCTATGGCCTGCCAAATATTAAAGGTTTGGCTTTTTTTATTAACTGTATGACTGTATCTATTTGAAAAATAAAGAATTTAATTTTAGGTTTTGATAGCATCAGATTAGACGTGAACACCCACGCAGTGAAAACAATACAGTTACTCATGAAGTAATTCGAATAGCCTACGAAAATGGTACATATTTGTTCTAATGGTATTTAATATAATAGGCCCAAATGTAGACAATATTTTGATCATATCATAATAATAACTCTGAGAACCAAAAAAAGCTTGCGAAAAAGGGAGAAAAATAGATATAATAAATAAATACGGCTTATATAATACATTAAAAATGTTCTTAAATGTAAAAAAAAAACAAAAAAAAACAAATGGAATTTATATTGACAAATTTAGGAATGAATATAAATCTTTTTGTGTTCTTTCTCTTATTTAAACCATACTCCATTAATTGAAAATTTAGACAAGGTATGGAAACAAATTATTTATGGGCGTGATTATTTTTGAGCAAAAAAAAAGGGCAAACAAATTACCAACATCAATGATATATCTTACATAAGTTTGAAATTTCCATCCATCCGGTTTATTTTCCTTTTTGATACATTCAAATTCTCACAATTTATTTCTTACAAATGTGTACAACCTGAACAAACTAGTTTCTGTGAAATTCTGCCCACTCCGATTATTCAAGACTTATTTTCAATTTAGATAATACAAATACTATGATGCAGCTACGTAACTTCAATGTCTTTTATATGTTACCAGTAAAGCTGGAACTGCTTTTATTTTATGGAAGAGATGTTGATGGATTGTTTCCTCGTTTGGGGACCCCACTGGAAATAAGCTCTCGAGTTTTCGTGGGTTATCCTGTTCAAGCTGACTTAATGTTGATCTGTTATTATTGTATATTGTTGTATGATGGAAGCTTGTAAATCAATCAATCATCAAACAACTGCCAAGTTCCCCCTAAAAGATTAGGATTATTTTCTGCTTGTCTTAATTACGGTTCCTCATTCTCTTTTTGTTTTCTTTCTCTCCCCCACCCCCTTCCTTATATCCCTCCTCCTCCTCCCCTTTCTCTCTCTCTCTCTCTCTCTCTCTCTCTCTCCCCCTCTCTCTCTCACACTCACTCTCCCCCTCCCCTATATCACATGATCACGCTATTTATTTGGGATATATACGATAGACGTACAATCAAAGCCCAAACAAAAATAATACAGCAAAAGACAGGTGTCGATCTACAGTTTAGCAATTAAAACAATAATAATAAGTATTACTCTATGAGTTACAATTTTTTTTAATCTGTTAGAAATAATAAACCACCTCTTCCCATATTATATCAACACAATGCCTCTAATTCAAGTGTAATTCAATTGTGTCATTCAAATGTACATTATACAAAGCAGATTTGCCATCATGTGGGCTTAAATAAAAGAAGAAAGATCAGAGAAACAGACCGGTGAAACTTTGAAGGAAATCTGACACATATTAAAGATAACGTTGAGTTCTGGTCATGCGACTGCATAAGTGTGTACTGCAAAGTTCTGGAATCATCAAAATAATAAGAAATTTGGCCCAGTCTTTGTTAAAGTAACAAGCACTGTACACAGAAAGATGTATAGGACTACACAAACATGTGGCATAAATATGTGGTCGTCATTTTAAAACTGTTACATGTCATATTTAGAATATGAAGGCATTTGAAGAGCCATGCTTTTCAGGGAACTTTTTTTTCCTGATGTTCTTCCACACTTGCATAAAGCAATGAAAAAGCTCACAATTTATTTTCACCTCTCCCCAGAACTGAACCTTCTCTTTAATACAGTTAACAATTTCTGTAGAAGTGACTGATAAACAAATTGGCAGACTTCTGTGATTTGTCTCAAAGTTCTGTGTTTTAAACTTCAATTCAACTCATTTTATTCTATTCTTCATATAAAACATACATAATATTATAACATTGATATTTACAGAAAAGTGAAGAACATACAAGTAACAAAACGAAAGATGAACAAAAAATACACACAAATGAGGAAACTATATAGCAAAAATGAACAATAAAGTCTTATGTGGTGCTGGTCCCTTGCAGCATAATAAAGAATTTTAACCTATAACACTTAACACCTTACACCTAAGAACTAACACCTAACATCTAACGTCCTGATTGCATATAACTAATAACATGTTATTCACAAAAAACGCAATTGTTTGTATCTGTTTTTAAATGTATTCAGAGTTGCATTTTGCTTTAACATTAGGAGGTAACTCATTCCATAAAATTGGTCCTTTCAAGAAAATTGAGTTATTAGAGACATTAAAGTTTTAATAAGTGGTATTATAATATGAAAATGTGATGATCGCCTAATTCAATATGAATTTATTTCAAAATTAAAAATAAATTTGTTTAAAAGACTAGGAGGAATATTACCTTTATGACATAAAAACATAAATATAACAATATTATAGTCATACATTTTAAATACATTTAAACATTTAAAACGACAAAAATAGGTTATGTATGGGCAAGATAATGGGATCCAGAGATAATACGTATTATTTTGTAGTTTATACAGTGCGTCCCAGAAAAAACGAAACCGAGAATTATCGATGTTTTATAATTACTTGGTCACATTTATAATCGATATATGACACATATTTGGAAAGCTTAGATCCTCCTCTTTCATTTGATGCAACTCATATTTCACGCATGGGTGATTAAAATGAATTTGATGAGAGGAAACCAAAAAGTAATTTGGCGGACGGTATCTGAATTTCAAAGAGAAAAACACAATTCTAGAAAGCTGAGTTTCTCCCCTTTCATATGACATCTCAGTCAGGAAATATGAGCTAGGAATAACAAAGTTCCGTCTGTTTAAAATAGCGCTTGTATTTCCATTATTTTACCAAACGAATGCGTTTTCATTGGCTACCTGCTGTAAAGCAACAAGCAGAATCGACAAAAGACTTAACTCCGTTTCGTTGACAATCAGCCATGCATAAAGTCTTTCGTCTACGGCTGATTGTCAACGAAACGGAGTTAAGTCTTTTCTTAATTCCGTTTGTTGAGTTCTGGAAAGGTTAACACTATTTTGTGAGTTTCTTCATTCTCTTTATGTCAGTGTGGAAGATTATCATAAACAAAATTGTCCCCTTATAAGGATGGATCTTCAAATGCCGTCATGTTCGAAATATTATAAATAAGCACCTACAAGTTGTGGACCACATTTCATCCCACATGTTCGTGTAGTCCCATATAAATATTTCTGTGCACAGTGCATATGACCTTCAACAAGACTAATTTCCCTTTCGATGATTCCAAAACCTTGAAGTACACATCAATACTGGTATGCTGCAGACCTGCAGTATCAACCTTTTCGGATTATTTGCACAATGTAATCGCATTATCAGAACTCAACTCATCTTTCAAGAATTGTATCAAAATAACAGGTAGAAAATTATTGTTGAAATCATGGATTTTGTGAATTGATCGATAACCAGCACAGTACCACCACTTAAGAAATAAACAGAACGGATCTCTACTTAGTTCTAACAAATGAAATTCTACATACACAAAGAAATCATTGCCATAACCTTTGACCAAGTTATGAATGTTAACCTTTAAAATACATTCATGTGGGGCACGCCCCCCCTTTTTTTTTTTGCACAGAAACAAAAAGAAACAAAAAGAAGAAAAATGCAGCGGTTTAAAACGTGAACGAGTCCTTAGAAAATATTGACAAACTTTGGGATATTTGCAAAGAGCAATGTCGCAGTCCTGAGCCAATGGAGGTATATACCTTCATTTATTCATTATCAAAATAGCACCTCGTGTTCTTTGTAGTAGTACCCGTCCTCGCTCTTTGGTTTGCTCATGGAGCACAACTGAAAACCGCTGACCGGTTGGTTCCCGAAGAGCGTATCGCTATGGTCGCAGTAGAGCTCCGACTTAATGGAACGCACAACCGTCTCGCGAGAGAGCTTCACGACGGTGAGATGGGGATTGAATCTTCGCCTATCGGTGGATTCGATGCCTTTTATTTCGTAGCATTTCTTTACGGTTCCTGGAAAGGAACAAAAATGAGAACAAAGATTAAACTTTGGCTCCTTTCTACCACAAGCTGATATAAAAAAAATTACAGTTGTCATGAGCACTTTTTTTTGCTCCCATCGCCCCAAAAAGGTAAAAATCACGTTTTTTTTTCCCAGGGGGGGGGGGCCACCCTGGATCCGCCACTGTCGGTATATACCCCTACATCGTCATGATTGTGATTACACTACCAGGGATGATATCAATATTTTTTTATTTTGTTTTATTAGGTGGTACAAGATACTGCTTATAATTAAACAAGTTAACTTGCATTTGGGTGTAATGGTCTGAATATTATTTTCGAGCGAGCGAGCAAACATTTTAAGATTTGTGAGGTCCCACTGCTAAAAATTACATCTTATAAAGAAGACAAAAACAAATCCTGATGAGTATTTACAATCTAATGAAGAAAGATTGAAAAGATAATTTATAAGTAACATAATTATAACATTTATAGCGAGCGAGCTCTACGAAAAATTAAAGAAAAAGGGGCTCTTAATCGCCTTGAATTAGGGGTGCATGTTATGGAGAAATGAAAAGAAGCACTTATCAAAAGGGAAAGGGACAGTTATTAGAAATGAAAAAGTGCTCTCGTCAAAGTAAAAAGGGCAATTATCAGAGGTGAAAATGGCACTTCCTGAACCTGAAAAGGAAAACTCAACAGAGGCACAGTGCACCCCCCCCCCCCCTAAACCGGCAGTTCCGCGTCTGGCATAATGGGTTAAAGTGGGAGAAAATACCCGGAAAATCATTTCATTTAAGCAACATTGTGCATATCACTGGTATCGAATTACAAATAAACCACATTTGATTTTTTTTTTTTTTTTTTGGGGGGGGGGGTCAACTGCCCCCACCCACCACTACGCCAGTGGTAGCAGTTCTAACTAACACGGTTTCTTTGGGGGCAGGGGGCACAATGCCCCCTACTTTTTCCCCAAAACCGCCCCTTTTTACATAGGAAAAGTGTCCCTTTTACTTCAACAAGTGCCCTGTTAATTTTTTTAAGTGCCCCTATTATTTAGACACGAACCCCTTTTCCTTCGACAAGTCCCAATTTTCCTTGCAATAAGTGTCCATTTTCCATTCCCATAAGTGCCCTTTTTAATCTCTAGTAAGTGCCCCTTTTCAGGTACGAGATGCGCCACTTTTCACTTTTGATATGCGCCCCTTCACCTCTGACAATGGCCCAATTCAAATCTAAGAGTTGCCCCTTTTTCCTTTGACAAGTACCCCTTTTCCTTTGTAAGAAGTGCCTCTTCCCCTCTTAATAACTACCCTTTTTTAACTCGGATAAGCGCACCTTATATTTTCACATGTGCCCCCTTTCCTTTCTAATAATTGACCCTTTTCCTTTTGATAAGTGCCCCCATTTAAAAAAGGAGCTTCTTCCCCTTCTCATAAATGCCCTTTTTCACCTATGAGAATAGTTCCTTTTCATTCTCATAAGTGCCTATTTTCATCTCTTGTAAATGACTCTATTCATTTCTGAGAGATACTCGTTTTACTTTGACAAGTGCCCCTTCCCCTCCTGATAAGTGCTTTTTTTCATCTCTAATAAATGCATTTTTTATTTTGACACGTTTCCCTTTTCCTTCCTAATAAATGCTCCTTTTCCTTCTTATAATTGCCCCTTCCCCTTTTCATAATTAACCCTTTTCATCTCTGATAAGTACCCCATTTATTTTAACATGTGTCTCTTTCCTTTTTAATAAGAGCCACTTCCCCCTTTCACCTTCGATAAATTCCCCTATTTAAATCTGATCGGTGCCCCTTTTCTTTCAACAAATGCACATTCCCCTTTATCATTAGTGCCCCTTTTTCATTCTCATATGGTCAGTGCCCCTTTTCAGATGCGATAAGTGCCCCTTTTCACCTCTGATAATTACCTTTTTAACAATGATACGTGCCCCTTTTCCTTTCTAATAAGGAACCTATCCCTTTTTCATAAATGCCCCTATCAAAATCTGATGGGTGCCTCTTTCTGTCGACAAATGCATATTTTCCATTCCCATAAGTGCGTTTTGCATCCCTGGTGAGTGCCTCTTTTTTATGTTCAAGAAGTGCCCCACTTTCACCTCTGATAATAAGCCTTTGTAATTTAACACGTGCACCTTTTCTTTTCTAATAAGTGTCTTATCTCTTTCGATAAGTGTCCCCTTTTCCTCTCATCATTAAACGTGCCCATAATTTCAAGCGACTAAGAGGAATCCCCCCCCCCCCAAAGCTCGCTCGCATTTATAGATGTTATAATTATGTTACTTATCAAAGGTCTTTTCAGTCTTCCGTTATGAGAATGTGCTTATAACCCCTATCACTGAGGATTGGGTTTTTCCTCTTTATAAGATGTAATGTTTTGCACTGCGACCTCACAAATCTTACATTTTTTCCTCGCTCGCTTTGCTCGCTCGCAAATATATGTTCAGATCGTCACACCCAACCGCAAAGTATGATGCTTAAGCGATATCTTATTATGATGTCTAAAGCAGGCACGTAGCCAGAGTGCGATGTTTTTTTTTTTTTTTCGTTTTTTTTTTTGGGGGGCACATACATGTAATCGATCGAGGTAAAAAAAAAGGGGTCTAAAAAAGTTCAACCGATCGTTCAGATCGTCACACCCAACCGCAAAGTATGATGCTTAAGCGATATCTTATTATGATGTCTAAAGCAGGCACGTAGCCAGAGTGCGATGTTTTTTTTTTTTTTCGTTTTTTTTTTGGGGGGGGCACGTAATCGATCGAGGTAAAAAAAAAGGGGTCTAAAAAAGTTCAACCGATCTTGGAAATTTTAGGGGGCACGTGCCCCTCCCCCCCCCCCCGTGGCTACGTGCCTGGTCTAAAGAGAAACAGATATTTGAAATCATCCCTGATAATGTAACAAATTTTATATTTTCGCTTTGAGATTTCCCTTTAAAGGTGCCCTTTTTTCCACAAAGTGTCCCTTTTTTAAGTCGCTCCACCGCCTCTGAGAAGAGCTATAGAAATCCAGATTAATATTTTCACATTTATATACCTGCTACTTTATCGAGAGTGTCGAGGATCCCATCAATGTCTCTGATCTTAGCGAACACGACCCGATTGTTGAAGTGTCCTAACCCTTGGAACGATATATTGAGTTTCCTGCGGGTGATCTCTGGACCCAGTAACCTGTGACATTCCATCAAGGCTAGTTTAGCCCTGAAAGAGTAGAAACAGGGACAAAATGGTTACAAACGTACATTCCAACACTCGATATCATGACTGTTACATCATCATAGCACTGGCTATATGCATTTAGTTGAGACTTGAGTCTGCCAAAAATATTATATAACCATGATTCTGGCACATATAGGAGCATCACTGTCCTGGCTGTGTAGTAAAAGTTGTGCTTTTGATTCTCAACATTTCAAACACCACTGTACAAAACTCAACTGATTTCACTAAAAATCGGTACTTTAGTGGCAATTGATGACACCTAAATAGCAGTAAAATACTTTTTTTTCAACTTACTTATGTTAAAAAGAATAATTAAAAAATCAAAATATGGTGTGGTGTGTATATTTGTGTATAGGTCTAATAATACCTGTCTCACAGCAAGTATGCAGTGCAAAAGGTCAATACGCATTAGCATTGACTCTCTATGCTTTGCTGGAGTAGATTCTGGTGGCCAAACTTGTTTTTAATGATAACCTAAGTGTAATATGCTTCAAATTTCTGTATCTTGTAACACATCACTAAGCAAAAAGGCCTAGTTGTCATTTATGTACACATATAAAGGGGGCATAATGCTCCCCCTCCAGAATTTCTGTAACGCTTAAAATCGCCCTTTTGACCTGTCTCTGCTCTCATCACTAGTTTTGTATGAAATCATTATTTTGACTGAGGCGCCAAAGGAACACCATAGGTCACATGGATAATAAATAGTACCAGTGAGTCAATGGACTAATAAGCCGTATGTTAATAATGATATAGTACAGTCAAACCAGATTTAGTTGAAACGAATATCCTACCTGTCTACATCATCATCAGTAGCTAGATGCATGACCATAATGGTAAGATGAAGCGATGGTATGGGAACCAAAGCTTCCCTCAACCTCCTATCTCCATCCACCACTGTCTGCTGCACATTGCGGAGGGCTTGGTGAATCTAGATGTGACACAGGAGAGAAAGAGAGGGAGATTTCGAATTCCAATCATAAATATCTTGATAATCAAACATGTGATTGGCTTGTAAAATTTAAGGGATTCATTTCTGACCTAAAGGTTTATGATTATGATTGCATCATAAGCTAAATCCAGGATTTTGTTTAGAATCAGAGGCAAAGTTACCTTATTTCAAAACTGTGCTATATGTATATTATAGCACAAAAGTGCGATCGAGTAACTTGTTTAGACTAGTTTTGATTAAAGAGAGGATCTGAATAAACCTAACATGAAAAGTGTCAAATCATAAACAAAGGTAGTCCAGGAAATACCTTTGTTGCATCTTTTTGCTCTTTTTGTTTACATCTACCTTCATTCATATAATATGCTTCAATTGTGGTAGAATAAAGCATTCATTTCTATTCAAGTAGTTTATTATGTCTTGTACGAACCCCGGCCCCCCCACTTAGTGTTATTTAGGGTACGCGTATGCTTGTACCCTCTTTTTGAAAAGACCCCCTATCTGAGTACTGCCAACATTTCTGAACCCCCCTTTCGCGGGCTTTTCACGGGCTTTTCCTGCCTTGGAGACCCCCCTAAATCCGGAACACTGCTCAATGTACCCCCTTAATCCGGAACACTGCTCAATGTACCCCCCTATCTCAGGACATGCAGACACCCCCCTCCCCTTCTCATCTCAAAAAGTTGTCATTACTGGTTGGCACTTCTTCAAGTTCTTCTTCTTGATCATTTTGAAGCACAATTCTTTTTAGGGCTTCAATATTACACCATATCACAGACACTGATAACATGTAGGGCCTTGCATCTCAGATTTAACATTGTTAAACGATCCCTTTAATACACAGCCAGGATAGTAGTAACGCAGCTGTGTGTGAATTAGGGTAGCCTACACTTCAGTACAAAACTAAATAGGTCTAGGTCTAGATCCAAGTCCCACATATTCATTTTCATGGGTGTTGGAAAATGAGTTTGAAAGTGTTACTATTGCGATCAAACTATAGGGCAAACTACTCACCTGAACGTGCCACCCTGTGAGCCACAGGTAGACAGCCACAATATCCACAACGAGGAGACTGTGGGTCCTGCTCAAAGACGTCGCAATCATGACAATTTTGGCAGGGCCCACGCCTCATAACATACCCCATCTTCATGCCCCGGCTTGATGCCGAGCCTAGCCCGATATGCATGCTGCAGGTGCAGCCATCGAAATTCGTTGGGTGCAGCTAGCGGATGCACCGTACAGACTGTTATCTCTCTCTCTCTCTCTCTCTCTCTCTTTCTCACACAGATTTTTAGAAGTCCGTATACCGCCGTACTGGGACGGGAGTGCATGGGACTCAATGTTTTTACTCATGAAATAATCCTAAATGAGCTTTCAAAACTAGCAGGAATTTCTGAAATCTGATCGCGGGGTTTCATCAATTTTTCTATGTTCAACTTCAAGATATTTTATAACCCCCTTTTTTAATTACAAAGAGATGAGAGAAAAACACCCCCTTTTTAAAGAAATCTCCGGGTGAAAGTCAAATACACCCCCTTTTTTTACATTTCTCGGGCCGGACTTTGTTGCACGAAAAGTACCCCTTTACCGGACATTTTGGCAACACGCATGCGGTCATTTTGAAACCTGAGTGGGGGGGCCGGGGTACGAACAAGGCCACTTGTCTATGACTATGCCTTTACATATGTTCTAAATTTTAGATCTCCATTTAAATTGTTCAATATTTATTAACCATTCAATGTAATATATTTACATACCTGCATCCATTATAATCATATAACACAGGACCCCTATACTAGTAGATGAATACGACACGTTCTAAATGGGGCTATCATGTGCGAATTACCCCCTGATTAATCATACTAGCGACTTAGTGTGATAAGATGTTCCTTATTAAGATCAGCTTATTTAAAGCCCCACTGTCCTACTTGTAGTTACTTGCTCCCTCTATATAGAAAACTTCCACAATCGGTGCTTGTTCGCCCCCCATGATCCTCTTTTTCTAGTGTTAGTTGAGAGCTGTGTTAATGAGATAGCCACCTGTCAGTGACCTCGCTGTGTGGTCTAATCCCTTCTGGCCCAGTAGTATTGACGGTCTTTAATCATATTGGGTACAGGCCCCAATGCACCCCCCCCCCCCCCCCTGCCCGCCACAAATACACCCTTTATCCGCAAATGATAACTGAAAGACTCCATAAAACACCACCTCTTTCTCACCTCTGGACTGCCCACCTGGATGGCAACAAAGTAGTTTGGTCTGCGCTCCCCGGTCGCCACTTGAAAGACAGTGATGATAAACATTGAAATACAATGATGACGAAAACAGTTGAAGAACGTTCGCTTATCGCCCCAGTTTTTTATGGGAACCTGGAGGGTGTTTCACAAAGATCCTAAGTTGAACTTATCTCTAAGTTGGACTTAACAGTATTAACATTTATGGAAAGCCATTAGCATCTATGAAAATATTTGTAAAGGTTATTTTAAAAGGGGTAGAATATGTTGATTCAAATCATTCATATTTTCTATCATCAAGGAGATTTCATGTTCTTGATGTGGAATTTATATTAAAGGGATCCGGTAACTTTGTCTCAGATTCTGAAACAAAATTCTAGATTTAGCTCATGATGCAATGATAATTATAAACCTTTAGGTCAGTCAGGAACCCCATGACTTTTACAAGCCGATCGCCTGTCTGATTATCAAAATATTTATGATTGGAATTACACATTTTGAAAACCGTTCGCCTGACGGTTTTCATAACACTATAGTCTATTGGGGGAAAAGAGTATGGTAAAACCGGTCACTCAAAGATTTTTACTTTTTTGAGGCACTTCTTGATCATTTTGAAGCGCAATTTTTTTAGGGCTTCAATATTACACAATATCACAGACACTGATAACACGTAGGGCCGTGTATCTCAGCTTTAACATTGTTAAACGATCCCTTTAAAAAAAGTCAAAATACTTGGATTTTCGCTTTTGAATATATTTTATTTTAAGGCTATAAATGGCTCTCCATAATTTGTAAGTCCAACTTAGAGCTTAATTCAACTTAGGATCTTTGTGGAACACCCCCTGGTGTCACATACATGTACATGCATTTGGGTGAAAGTGAGAACTCTACCGGTATGCGTAATCATAATTTTAACTCTTTCATTTCCCTTGAAAATATTAAATAGGATATATTTCATTGATACTTCACTCTTTTAAAATCCACTCAACAATATTAAATATCACAGGTACATGTAAACAGTACCTTTACAAAAAATGCACAACAAACAAATGCTGCAGACTACAAACTATCACCCCTGTTAGGGTGACGAAATCAGGGGCGGCCGAGCGACCTCGAAAGTGGGGGGGGGGGGGCACCAACAAAAAAGGGCACTTTCTGGAAAAAAGGGCACCTACATTGGGAAATCTCAAAGCGAAAATATACCATTTTTTAGACATTGGTATATACCCCTACATTGTGATTACATTATTAGGGATGATTTCATTATTTGTTTCTCTTCATACGTCATACAAGATATCGCTTAAGCATCATACTGCACAGTTGGGTGTGATGTCTGAATATGCATTTATGAGCGAGCGAAGCGAGCGAGAAATTTTTTAAAGATCTGTGAGGTCGCAGTGCGAAGAATTACATCTTATAAAGAGGAAAAAGCCAATCGTGATGGGGTTATAAGCACATTCTCATAACGGAAGACTGAAAAGACCTTTGATAAGTAACATAATTATATCATCTTTAAATGCGAGCGAGCGCAGCGAGCGAACTTTGGGGGAAATTGCTCTTAGTCGCTTTAAATAAGGGGCACGTTTAATGATTACATGAAAAGGGGGCAATTATCGAAAGGGATAAGAAAAGGAGCACGTGTCAAAGTTCAAAGGATAATTATAAGAGGTTAAAATGAGGCATTTTTTCACCTGAAAAGAGGCACTTACCAGTGATGAAAAAGAGGCGTTTACGAAAATGGGAAATAGGCATTTGTTGACGGAAAAGGGGCACCCATCAGATTTTGATAGGGGCATTTATAAGAGGTGAAAAGGGGATAGGTCCCTTATTAGAAAGGAAAAGGGGCACGTATCATTATAAAAAGGGGAATTATCAGAGGTGAAAAGGGACACTGACCAGATATGAAAGGGGCACTCATGAAAATGTAAAAGGGGCACTTATAATAAAGGAAAATGTGCATTTGTTGAATGAGAAGGGGGCACCGTTCAGATTTTTAAAAGGGGCAGTTATGAGAAGGAGAGAGAGCTCTTTCTTTTTAATGGGGGCACTTATCATAAGGAAAAGGGGCACTTATTAGAAAGGGAAAGGGGTAGTTATGAGAAGGGGAAGGAGCTCTCTCTTTTTAATGGGGGCACTTATCATAAGGAAAAGGGGCACTTATTAGAAAATAAAAGGGGCACATGTTAAAATGAAAGGTGTGCTCATCCGAGTTTAAAAAAGGGGTAGTTATTAAAAGGAGAATGGGCACTTCTTACAAAGGAAAAAAGGGGCAGTTGTCAAAGTAAAAGGAGCACCTCTCAGTTTGGAATAGGGCAATTATCAGAGGTGAAGGGGGCACTTCTCAAAAGTGAAAAGGGGCACTTCTCGTACCTGAAAAGAGGCACTTACTAGAGATTAAAAATGGCACTTATTCAAGATAATTTCAAGATTTATGAGAATGGAAAATGGACACTTATTGCAAAAGAAAATGAGAAAAGAAAACGAAGGAAAAGGGGCACGTTTCAAAAATAAAAAGGGCACTCGTCAGAGGTGAAAATGGGGAAGGGGCACGTTTACTAAGTAATAGGGGCACTTGTCAAAGTAAAAGGGGCACTTTTCCTATGTAAAAGGGGCACTTCTTACAAAATAAAAGGGGCACTTTTCCTATGTAAAAAGGGGCACTTTTGGGGTATCTGAAAAAGTGGGGGGGGGGCACTGTGCCCCCCCCCCCTGCCCCCCCCGGGAGAACCGCCTCTGGAAGACATAACATGTAGACCAAACCGACTTGCCTATACAGCTGAAGCAAAAAGTCATTGTGAATATGCATACTCCAAATAAGTTGATGTCATCAAGTCGATAGTATGTCAAAGCTTTAAATTTCAATTTTGCAAAGAGTTATTACTCCTCTGGAAAACACTATAATAGCATATAATTTATATTATTATAATGGCTTTTAAAGTACAAGTCCACTCTAAAAATAACTTACTTTCAATAGAAGCAGAAAATCAGACAAACCAATAAAAAAAAGTTTGAGCAAAATGAACTCGTCCAATCCTTCACATTAGAGTTAACAGGTACGAAACATCTGAAATTAAAAATTAAAAAAACAAGGTCAATTAAGCTCGAAGGTCCTTTGGCAAGTGATGCAGATTTTTTGTCTGCCCCAAGCATTTTGGCTTATTGCGCCACTGGTCCCTCGCGGGTCCCTCGCATTTCGTCGCCCCCCCCCCCCCCCCCCCACCCCCCCCCCGGTCATTCTGTCTGCGAATTTCAGGCCCATTGTATTATTTTCATCTTTTTCTACATCAACCCGAATCCGCTGTGTACAAGCTTTCAATGAGTGACCAATGACATCATAGTATTTTCAATCGTATAGTAGAATAGTGATCGATTTAAAGGGATAGTTGAGTTCTTGTTTAAGACCGCAAATGCCTTCAAAGTGCATGGTTATTGCTCTTATTCTTGTTTTTGACATTTATAATGCCCTTTTAGGACATTTCACATATTGATCCGGTTGTCTCATTGTCGCTCGCTGGAGCACAAACGTATAGCTAGTTCGACGGCACTACCAAACTAGAATGTTCCACTATGTTGCAGGGTGCCATTGGGTGAACCGGGTGTGCTGAAATGGTGTGTTTTGGGAGGGGTGGTGTGTGTGTTTGTGTGTGTGGTAATTGTATGTGTGTGATAGAGGGTGAGTATGGTTGTATGTTTGTGTGATAGAGGGTGAGTATGGTTGTGTGATGGAGGGGCCAGGGAGGGGGCAGGGAGGGGGCAGGATTGTTTCAGTAAAATTACCTCCAGATTTGTTTAAGTTTTTTTGTAGTAATATATAAGTGAATAACATTTACAATTGACATATTATGTTATACGTTTACTTTGTTGCTAAGTTATATTATACTGCAAATAAGTTTGTGTTTAATTATGTTTATGTAAAAGCATCAATATTGAACACGTTTATTTTATTCAATTGTATGTCATGGTTTGTGTTACACATCTGGAGAAATAAAAAAAAATTGTTAAAAAAAAAAAATGAAAAAAAAAAAATGTGTGTGAACAATTAAAGACTAATAATGACAGATATAAAATACAAGAACATTTTCCATATCTTTAAACTATTATTAATATCTGATAATTAAACAGTTATTAAAATAAACTACCAAACTACATAATACAATGTAATACTTGACTTAAAGTAGGGGAGTTTGATGTCGTGCACAATTGCACCCCTCTGTAAATTATTCGAATAGTCCATGGCAATCATGAATATTCATGTTTTGATTACCTCGGCAAAATGCTTGCCTATACTAAAAAAAAAAAATTGTCCCGAAAATTTGAAAATTGACCGATCGATTTTTCGTTCCGTTGGGGGGGGGGGGTAGTTAGGTCACCCATTTGGGGTCACCCAATGGCACAATTTTTTTTTTTTTTTTTAAATGAGGGGGGGGGGGGTTCCTCCGAAACACACACACAAAAAAAATCTGAGGGGGGGGGGTTCGACCCCCAACCCCCCCCCCCCCCCCGCGTACACGCCTTTATATATATATATATATATATATATATATATATATATGGGTATATATATATATATATAAATATAATTTTATCTATACGTCTGTCTATATTCTTTGTAAAATATGGTACACTAAATAAACTTGAAACAGACGCGGTAAACTCTGAAAGCGTATAGGTCTAGTGAAACGTAGTGACACGATGTTTGTCGTTTCTCAAAACTCATGCTAAGGATAATATAGGTAAATAAAAAAATAAAAAATAATAATTACATTAACCGGCCATGAGCCCAAAAAATGAAAGAACTGAAGAATCGGGGACTGAAGAATATCCCCACGACCAGCCCGACCCGGATACATAGTGCAATATAACTGACATTGTTATGCTAGATAGTTGACAATACTCACGTTTTTGCCTTTTCAGTAGGGCTCCGTGTTCACAAAATAATTAATTCTGAATATTCCACACGTACATGAGTAAACTCTCCTTGCTAAATCTTGCTCACTGTGATTCGACTCGAGACTGTGCGCCAAAATGTCAATCGTCTGCGATTTGTCTCTATGCTAAGCATTAGTTATATAAGAAATAACACGGAAGAACCAGGAGAGTATTATTATACCGAATACAATACCGGATACTTGTTCAAACTTTCAAATCTATGGCGACCACCCTTCCTGTATACATTTCCTCACTCTTTCAGCAACAGAGAACATCCTATTCCCTTAGGTCTTCATCAGCTCCTACCTTTGTCATTCCCAAATCCCGGAAACAGGCTGGTTTCAAATCCTTTCAGTCCTCAGGCGCGGATCTACGGGGGGGGGGGGGTTTAGGGGGTTTAAACCCCCCCCCCCCTTGGGCGGCCCAGAAAAAAAAAAAAAAAAAAAGGGAAAAAAAAGAAAAAAAGAAAGAAAAAAAGAAAGAAAAAAGAACGCACGCTGGAGAGAAACCCTTTCAAGTGCAAATATTGTGAGAAGATATTCAACTCATCTGGTAACTTAACCAAACACATGATAACCCTGGATATAACTGTGTATTAAACTGTTACTTGATTTAAAAAGACGTTATCATGCACTGCTTTTTATGGTCTCCATTGTGTTAATAGATGCCAGGAAAACATCACTTACGGGGTTCAAATAAACACCCCCAAAAAAATCGGCTCGCCGCTTCGCGGCTCGTGGACGATGCTCCGCATCGTCATTATTTTGGTCAAACCCCCCCCCCCCCTTAGCAAAAAGCTAGATCCGCCCCTGGTCCTTAGCCCCACGTCTCTGGAACAAACCCCCCTCTTTCTTAAGAAACAGTAGGCCTACTTCACTAGATTTCTTCAAAAAACAACTGAAAACTTACCTGTAAAGACTAAGAGAGCAGCGCCTTGTAACCTTTGGAAAAGGCGCTATATAAATCCAATTATTATTATTATTATTATATTGTATGGCAGTTTTCAGATGAACTTGACGTTCAAGAACTTGAAACCGAGCTGGGAGCCTCAGCATTCTGATTTCAAAACGCAGTTTATCCCAATATATATACGGACGGGAGACGGGATTAATTGCGAAATGTTTGCTTCCTGTTATGTTCATGAGTGGAGGAAATTGCAACATTTGAATAAGCTTCCAAAAATGCCCTAGAAATCTTACAACCAGAAAAATGAAAGAAAAACAAACAGGGACTCCAATCAATTTGCTTCCACCACACTGGACTGAGTACGTTTATAATATTCTACACGAAGCGTTTCATGATTTTACAAAGTTCAAGTTGAGCCGTTCTCTCTGTTTAAAGATAAAGACCAGTTCTGGTCATGCGATTGCATTGTGAAAGAAACGTTGTGGAGTCGATCAAAAAAGGTTGATCATCTAGCATATAAGTATTGGTGTGTACTGCAAGGTTCTGGAATCATAAATATTACAAGAAATTTGACCCAGTCTTGGTAAAGTTACAAGCACTGTACACAGAAAGATGTATATGGGACTACGCGACAAGTGCGCGATATCTATCCGGTCCGGATAGATATAATCATTTTTCAAATATATCAATTAGTAGGCGGTTTACCGGAAAAATTTGGATCGTCACGTATTAGTCAAAATATATTCTTTCCCATGATTGGTATAAGAGCTTCCATTTCATTTATTGAGAGGGGGGCGTTTCCAAAACTGGTCTTAACCTTTAAAAGAGGGGGCACAAGAGATTGATTTATTCATATACATGCTGTTTTAGGTTATTCCAGACCAGAGGCGGTGGAGCAACTTCCAAAGTGGGGGGGGGGGGGTCACCAAAAAAAAGGGCACTTTCTTGAAAAAGGGGCACCTTCAAAGGGAAATCCTGAAAGCGATTTTTTTTTTTTTTTTTTTTATTTTTTTTTTATTTTTTTTTAGATATTGGTATATAGCCCCATAATTATTGTGATTTGCATTACCAGGGATGATTTCAATATTTTTTTTTCTATTTACATCATATAAGATATTGCTTAAGCATCATACTTTCCAGTTGGGTATATGATGGTCTGAAAAATTATTTGCGAGCGAGCAAAATTTTCAAGATTTGTGAGGTCGCAGTGCGAAAAATTACATCTTAGAAAGAGGAGAAACCCAATCATGATAGGGTTATATGCACATTCTCATAACAGAAGACTAAAAAGACCTTTGATAAGTTACATAATTATAACATCTAGGCTATAACTACGAACGAGCGTAGCGAGCGAGCTTTGGGGGGGGGGGAGGGGGATTTGGGGCAAAAGGGGCATTTATGAAAAAGGGATAGGTTCCTTAGTAGAAAGGAAAAAGGGGCACACTATATCATGTTTAAAAGGGTAATTATCAGAGGTGAAAATGGGGCACTTATGAAAATAAGAAAGGGGCACTAATGATAAAGGGAAATGTGCATTTGTTGAAAGAAAAGGGGCACCGATCAGATTTGGGGGCATTTATCGGGGGGAAGGGGGAAGTGGCTCTTGAAAGAATTGCATGGTTTTACGTACAATTCAGTATATCCTTTTTTTTTTTATTGAGGTACGCTTTATTTTGTAAAATGCTCTTAGTCTGTCCTATAACTTCACATATTATTTCGTCTGTCATCCGTCTTGACTCCCAATACAAACAGATAACACAATAATACACTTCAATTATTGGGGGATAGCCTGACAACCACTAGAATATTGAGATACGGCTTTATTTGCAAAATGCTCTTATTATCTCGTGTTTTCATACAGCATAAAACGTCATATTCCTACTTTATTTGTAATTTCTATTAGGCTGTATTATATACCAAATCATATCCCAATTTAAAGCGATTATTTCCCTAATATTAGTAATGTCTATATTCTCGAGGGGGAGGGGGTCAATTAAAGAGGGCGTTTCGATTTCGTATATTATCAGGCGCAATTCAAGAAGATTATTTTAGTAGGTCGCCACTCCCTTCAAGTTCTATTTCTTCCATGTCTCGTCACATTATTATTAATATTTTTAGTCGTTGTAGAAGTAGTAGTAGATAGTAGTAGTAGAAGTAGTAGTAGTAGTAGTGACAACACTGAAATGGGACAACGTAGAGAGAAGACGCCTAATCCAAAGGCTAACTACACTCCACAAGATGATTAATGCAGAATCGGGGCAGAACTAGATATCCCACTAGAAGATTATCTGCAGAGGAAAGGATCAAGACGTAGGCGGACACATGATAAACAGTTGACCGTCTTTCAGTGCTCATCAACACCATTCGCAGAATCCTTCTTCTCCCGGCCCCCCACTCAGTGTTATCTAGGGTACGCATATGCGTGTTCCCTCCTGAACACATACCACACAAAAATGGTACCAAATGATTTGGGATAAAACACTCTTTCATAAGATATATAATAATAATCTGTTCAATTATGATTTTTTTTTTGGGGGGGGAATAATTAGCAGTTTTCTATGTGTAAACTTTTTTTTGACTCACACGGTATAGTACCAATTGTTTAAGCGGCGCCATTTTTATGCATTTTCTTTACGAACTCCAGGTTACATATCCACCAATGATTGGCAGTTGTTACCAGTTGGTACCGTTGCTGGATTTAGGCGACATCTTCGTCAAGATAGTCACCGTCGTTTTTGTTTCGTCATCGTCATCTTGAAGAAACTGATAATTGTACAGCTTTACGTTGAATCACGATCGACTCTCGTTTCTTTGTTCTTTGTCTAAACTGTAAAAGCTTTACTTTCGCCATCATCCATATTATATATCATCCACATCACATCAGCAATCGCTGCGCTGTTGCCGGATACAGAAATACACAATGCATACATGTCATTGTGAATAGTAAAGCGGTTGTATGTGTATGTTGCGCGCGATCTGTACACTCATGAAGTTTGCATGTTACATATTGTTAGTGTGATTCCAGTTCCCCACGCTTTGAAAAGGCTACCTTCAATCTCGAATGAGTCTGTGAAAAATAGCTTCACCCTTTTAAAATAAAAATACAAATATGCTTACTTAGACCCTACTTAGTTTTTCAGCCATTATCGATCCACTGCAGGATGAAGGCCTCAGCATGATTGTACCTTGTACCTTGTACCCTTTGTTCGTCTCTTCCGAAAGGCTTTCATCGAAAGGGTGCGGTGCGGCGCGGCGCGGTGTGGTGTGCTCAACGCACCCATTCGATAAAAGAGGGGGGGGCTTTTCTCGAAAGGGTGCGTTGAGAGCGGAGTACCGTTTTAACACACCCTTTCGATAAAAGCGGGGGGGCTTTTCTCTAAAGGGTGCGTCGACTAGTCTTTCGCATCAGTCGTTTAAAATGAGGATCTCGGACAAAAGGTAATAGTTGCCAATTTAAGTATATCGAAAATGTATTAAATAAAATGGAATGGTCTTGATTACAGAGTGGTCTCTTTCGTTATTACTATGTTGATGGGGGAGACAGAGAGAAGGAAAAAAGGGAAAGGGAAAGGGAAGATAAAAGGAAAGAATAAGAAGAAAAGAGGGAAACTGGGGGGGGGCGAAGGGCTCTTGCCTCCTCACCCCCCCCCGCCAAAAAATAAATAAGAGAGAGAGAGAGAAGGGAAAGGGAAAGAAAATATAAAAGGAAAGAAAGAAGAAGAAGAAGGAAAAGGGAAACGGGGGAAGGGCAAAGGCTCTTACCTCCCCCCCCCCCTCCCGCCAAAAAAATAAATAAGAGAGGGAGAGAGAAGGGAGAGGGAAAGAAAATATAAAAGGAAAGAAAGAAGAGGGAAACGGGGGCGAAGGGCACTTGCCTCCTCCCCCCCCCCCCCCCCCCCCGCCAAAAAATAAATAAGAGAGAGAGAGAGAGAAGGAAAGGGAAAGAGAAGATAAAAGGAAAGAAAGAAGAGGAATAAGAAGGAAAGAGGGAAACGGGGGAAGGGCGAAGGGCTCTTGCCTCCTCCCCCCCCCCCTTCCACAAATAAATAAGAGAGAGAGAGAGAGAGAAGGGAAAGGGAAAGAAAATATAAAAGGAAAGAAAGAAGAGGAATAGGGAAGGAAAGAGGGAAACTGGGGGAGGGGGCGAAGGGCTCTTGCCTCCTCACCCCCCCCCCCCCCCGCCAAAAAATAAATAAGAGAGAGAGAGAGAAGGGAAAGGGAAAGGGAAAGAAAATATAAAAGGAAAGAAAGAAGAAGAAGAAGGAAAAGGGAAATGGGGGAAGGGCAAAGGCTCTTACCTCCCCCCCCCCCCTCCCGCCAAAAAAATAAATAAGAGAGGGAGAGAGAAGGGAGAGGGAAAGAAAATATAAAAGGAAAGAAAGAAGAGGGAAACGGGGGCGAAGGGCTCTTGCCTCCTCCCTCCCCCCCCCCGCCAAAAAATAAATAAGAGAGAGAGAGAGAAGGAAAGGGAAAGAGAAGATAAAAGGAAAGAAAGAAGAGGAAGAAGAAGAAAAGAGGGAAACGGGGGCAAAGGGCTCTTGCCTCCTTTCTTTTCTTTCTTTTCCTTTCTTTCCTATTCTCCCTCTTTTTCGTTTTCCTCTTTCTTTCTTCTCTTTTCTCTCCTTTCTTTTCTTTTTTCTTTTTTCTTTTCTTTTTCTTTTTTCTTTTCTTTTTCTTTTTTTCTTTTCTTTCCCTTTTCCTCTCTTTTTTCCCCTCCCCCTTTTCTCATTTTTCCCGACGGCAGCGCAATTTGACCGACAATATCCTGACAGGTGGGGGGGGTGTCGCACCCCCACACCCCCCTTTGGAGACGCCCCTGCCTACGCCACTGTTGGCGACCACAAGGCTATCAATACAAATTAAGACATATTAATGAAGATTCTTTTTTAATGTTGCAGAGAGATAAGTATTTTCTCTATGAACTTGTTTAATGGACAATAAATAATATTAAAAACATGAATACTATAGCGGTATAATGATGAGAGAGATGATTTAAGTCAAACTTTTTTTCAATGTGACAGCCGATCGCCGCGAAAATGAATATTTATGGTAATTTATGCAAACAAGGTCAGAGAATTCACATTTTTACCCATAAATCATATATAATTCATATTCAAGCGTTCTTTTTCACTACATATATTCGTTAGAATAATAATACGACAACAAAGTTGGAAGAGCCAGTTTATCCCTATGTTATCTCTTGTTTTGATAATTTGTATTTATGTATTATATTATTTTTGTTGTTTTATTTCATTTCTAACCACAATTCAACTATTTTGACCAAAAATCAAACACATTAACTTGAAACAAGACCAAATAACCAATGTTTTCTCTTTTTTAAAAAGAATAAATGGTATTTCCATATGTTTGGTACATAAATCACAAAAATGAGCGATTTTAGGGCTGACATGCAAAAACAAAAGGTCACGTGACTCCGCAACTATACGTCCGATTTTCAACAAAAAAATGTTTCACAAGATGCGTAAGACTCGAAAGAAAAAAGTCATGAAAGAAAAACTTTATATCTGCCGCGGTTCCGGAGTAGTCGCGAAATTACTAGAGAGCGCTAATCTTTTTTGGGGCCCTCGAAAATTTGAAAAATCGTACCCCCCCCCCCCCTTGAACGCCAGGGGGGGGGGGGCTATCTCCCCAAAACGGTAAAATTAACGTGTTTTTTTTATTTTACACGTTTTTTCACAGGGCGGAGCCCTCAGAAGCTCAGGGGTATTAAACATCAAAATTAACGTCGGATGAGCATAATTTTATAACTTATTTGTGACAGTTTGTGACACAATTTGGTGTTGTGTCCAGGGGGCGGAGCCCCCAGAAGCTCAGGAGTTTTGTACATTAAATTATTATTATTTTATACCTTATTTGTGACACAGGGGTCACGAATTGGCGTGGGGTCCAGGGGGTGGAGCCCCCGGAAGCTCAGGGGTTTTGGGCAATAAATAACGGTCAGATGAGCATATTTTTTATATCTATTTGTGACACTGGCAGGACACAAATTGGTGTTGGATCCAAGGGGCGGAGCCCCAAGAAGGTGAGGGGTTTTATACATCAAATTATCGTCAGATGAGCATATTTATATATCTATTTGTGACACTGGCAGAACACAAATTCTTCTTCCTCTTCCTCTCCTTTCTTTCCTTTTATCTTCTCTTTCCCTCTCCTTCTCCAACATACATTCTCCCGGGGGGGGCAGGGGGGCACAGTGCCCCCCCCACTTTTTCAGATACCCCAAAAGTGCCCCTTTTTACATAGGAAAAGTGCCCCTTTTATTTTGTAAGAAGTGCCCCTTTTACATAGGAAAAGTGCCCCTTTTACTTTGACAAGTGCCCCTATTACTAAATAAAAGTGCCCCTTCCCCCTTTTCACCTCTGACGAGTGCCCTTTTTATTTTTGACACGTGCCCCTTTTCCTTCGACATGTTCCCATTTTCCTTTGCAATAAGTGTCCATTTTCCATTCTCATAAATCTTGAAATTATCTTTAATAAGTGCCCTTTTTAATCTCTAGTAAGTGCCTCTTTTCAGGTACGAGAAGTGCCCCTTTTCACTTTTGATAAGTGCCCCCTTCACCTCTGATAATTGCCCTATTCAAAACTGAGAGGTGCTCCTTTTACTTTGACAACTGCCCCTTTTTTCCTTTGTAAGAAGTGCCCCTTCTCCTTTTAATAACTACCCCTTTTTTAAACTCGGATGAGCACACCTTTAATTTTAACATGTGCCCCTTTTTTTCTTCTAATAAGTGCCCCTTTTCCTTATGATAAGTGCCCCCATTAAAAAGAGAGAGCTCCTTCCCCTTCTCATAACTACCGCTTTCCCTTTCTAATAAGTGCCCCTTTTCCTTATGATAAGTGCCCCCATTAAAAAGAAAAAGCTCCCTCCCCTTCTCATAACGGCCCTTTTTTAAAATTTGAACGGTGCCCCCTTTTCATTCAACA
The DNA here is from genome assembly GCA_035222895.1 of Strongylocentrotus droebachiensis. Classification (NCBI taxonomy): domain Eukaryota; kingdom Metazoa; phylum Echinodermata; class Echinoidea; order Camarodonta; family Strongylocentrotidae; genus Strongylocentrotus; species Strongylocentrotus droebachiensis. The sequence continues at coordinate 106,592 of JAVYIG010000754.1, read as the reverse complement.
AATGCACATTTTCCTTTATTATAAGTGCCCCTTTTACATTTTCATAAGTGCCCCTTTTCATATCTGGTCAGTGCCTCTTTTCACCTCTGATAATTCCCTTTTTAATAATGATACGTGCCCCTTTTCCTTTCTAATAAGGGACCTGTCCCCTTTTCACCTCTTATAAATGCCCCTATCAAAATCTGATGGGTGCCCTTTTTCCGTCAACAAATGCCTATTTCCCATTTTCGTAAACGCCTCTTTTTCATCAGGTGAGTGCCTCTTTTCAGGTGAAAAAAATGCCTCATGTTCACCTCTTATAATTATCCTTTGTACTTTGACACGTGCTCCTTTTCTTTTCTAATAAGTGTCTTTAATATCCCTTTCGATAATTGTCCCCTTTTCATGAAATCATTAAACATGCCCCTTATTTAAAGCGACTAAGAGCAATTTCCCCCAAAGTTCGCTCGCTGCGCTCGCTCGCATTTAAAGATGATATAATTATGTTAGTTATCAAAGGTCTTTTCAGTCTTCCGTTAAGAGAATGTGCTTATAACCCCATCACGATTGGCTTTTTTCCTCTTTATAAGATGTAATTTTTCGCACTGCGACCTCGCAGATCTTTAAAATTGTTCTCGCTCGCTTCGCTCGCTCGTAAATGCATATTCAGACATCCCACCCAACTGTAAAGTATGATGCTTAAGCGATATCTTGTATGATGTATGAAGAGAAACAAATATTGAAATCATCCCTGATAATGTAATCACAATGCAGGGGTATGTACCAATGTCTAAAAAATTGTATATTTTCGCTTTGAGATTTCCCACTGTAGGTGCCCTTTTTTCTTCAGAAAGTGCCCTTTTTTGTTGGTGCCCCCCCACTTTGGAAGTCGCTCGACCGCCCCTGCCAACATAAGATGCAAGACGGATATAATTATATCGACTCACCTTCTTTCCAAGAACCATACGGGCCTGAAATTCCCCCCCCCCCCCCCCCCCCCCCAGCATCTTTGCCTGCGACGCAGTCGAAACCTTCAAAGCCAGACTCTGGGAAGCCATCCAAGGGGGTAATATAATCATAGTCCCTCCCCACAACTGCAATGTGGTGGGACTTAATTCTAAAATGTTCTAGAAGCAACAAACACTCTCTCTCGAACAATAACGTTCTTATTGGTCATCTTTATATCCCTCTTGAGGATCAGGACCAGGATCAGAACAGATTCTCTCTCTCTCTCTTTTATTGTTTTTTTGGCGGGGAGGGGGGGGGGGGGAGGGAGGAGGCAAGAGCCCTTCGCCCCCGTTTCCCTCTTTTCTTATTCTTTTTCCTCTTCTTTCTTTCCTTTTATATTTTCTTTCCCTTTCCCTTCTCTCTCTCTCTTATTTATTTTGTTGGTGGGGGGGGGGGGGGGGGTGGCAAGAGCCCTTCGCCCTTCCCCCGTTTCTCTTTTTCCTCTTCTTTCTTTCCTTTTATATTTTCTTTTCCTTTCCCTTCTCTCTCTCTCTCTCTCTTATTTATTTTGTTGGTGGGGGGGGGGGGGGGGAGGCAAGAGCCCTTCGCCCTTCCCCCGTTTCTCTTTTTCCTCTTCTTTCTTTCCTTTTATATTTTCTTTTCCTTTCCCTTCTCTCTCTCTCTCTCTCTTATTTATTTTGTTGGCGGTAGGGGGGGAGGCAAGAGCCCTTCGCCCTTCCCCCGTTTCTCTTTTTCCTCTTCTTTCTTTCCTTTTATATTTTCTTTTCCTTTCCCTCTCTCTCTCTCTCTCTCTCTTATTTCTTATTTATTTTGTTGGTGGGGGGGGGGGAGGCAAGAGCCCTTCGCCCTTCCCCCGTTTCTCTTTTTCCTCTTCTTTCTTTCCTTTTATATTTTCTTTCCCTCTCCCTTCTCTCTCTCTCTCTTATTTATTTTTTGGCGAGGGGAGGCAATAGCCCTTCCCCCGTTTCCCTCTTTTATTCTTCTTCCTCTTCTTTCTTTCCTTTTATATTTTCTTTTCCTTTCCCTTCTCTCTCTCTCTCTCTCTTATTTATTTTGTTGGCGGGGGGGGGGGAGGCAAGAGCCCTTCGCCCTTCCCCCGTTTCTCTTTTTCCTCTTCTTTCTTTCCTTTTATATTTTCTTTTCCTTTCCCTTCTCTCTCTCTCTCTCTCTCTCTCTTATTTATTTTTGGCGGGAGGGGGGGGAGGTAAGAGCCTTTCGCCCTTTCCCCGTTTCCCTCTTTCCTTCTTCTTCTTCTTTCTTTCCTTTTATATTTTCTTTCCCTTCTCTCTCTCTCTCTTATTTATTTTTTGGCGGGGGGGGGGGTGAGGAGGCAAGAGCCCTTCGCCCCCCCCCCAGTTTCCCTCTTTCCTTCTTATTCCTCTTCTTTCTTTCCTTTTATATTTTCTTTAACTTTCCCTTCTCTCTCTCTCTCTCTTATTTATTTTAGGAGGCAAGAGCCCTTCGCCCTTCCCCCGTTTCCCTCTTTCCTTCTTCCTCTTCTTTCTTTCCTTTTATATTTTCTTTCCCTCTCCCTTCTCTCTCCCTCTCTTATTTATTTTTTTGGCGGGAGGGGGGGGGAGGTAAGAGCCTTTGCCCTTCCCCCGTTTCCCTTTTCCTTCTTCTTCTTCTTTCTTTCCTTTTATATTTTCTTTCCCTTTCCCTTCTCTCTCTCTCTCTTATTTATTTTTTGGCGGGGGGGGGGGGGTGAGGAGGCAAGAGCCCTTCGCCCCCCCCCCCCAGTTTCCCTCTTTTCTTCTTATTCTTTCCTTTTATCTTCCCTTTCCCTTTCCCTTTTTTCCTTCTCTCTGTCTCCCCCATCAACATAGTAATAACGAAAGAGACCACTCTGTAATCAAGACCATTCCATTTTATTTAATACATTTTCGATATACTTAAATTGGCAACTATTACCTTTTGTCCGAGATCCTCATTTTAAACGACTGATGCGAAAGACTAGTCGACGCACCCTTTAGAGAAAAGCCCCCCCGCTTTTATCGAAAGGGTGTGTTAAAACGGTACTCCGCTCTCAACGCACCCTTTCGAGAAAAGCCCCCCCCCTCTTTTATCGAATGGGTGCGTTGAGCACACCACACCGCGCCGCGCCGCACCGCACCCTTTCGATGAAAGCCCTTCCGAAAGGTCCGCTAGGAACTATAGAAAGTCCAACTGGAAGAATAACTTGGCGTGACGAGAGTATAGATTTGTGTATTTCAGGGGTTATGCTATTTGGTTTAATTTTTGGGTTGCAGATTTGAAGACTGTGCTGGATTTGATGTCCACGTTTAGTTGAGGTAGGTCCTTCCATAGTTTTACAACTTCAGGGAAGAAGGATTCTGCGAATGGTGTTGATGAGCACTGAAAGACGGTCAACTGTTTATCATGTGTCCGCCTGCTGTCTCCTAATGACTCTGTTCAGCTGCCTGTACTGATAGTACCACTTAACCTTTTTCCAGTATGGAACTCATCTCTCCATCTTTTTCTTTGGCGTCCCCTAGCTGTTACGTTTTCCCTCATATGATGCACTCCGGCGATAATCATTTCTACGGCTGATGTGCAGGCCCGCCCATTCAACATTTTCTTCTTTTCACTGATTCAATGATGTCCTGAACTTTTGTCTGCTCCCTGATCTATTTGTTCGTTTTTCTGTCTTTGTATGTGATGTTTAGGATATTGTCTTCTTTCCATGTTGTGTTGAGATGCTGCTAGCTTTCTTTCCATTTTTGACGTTAGTGTCCATGTTTCTGCAGCGGATGAGATTGCTGGGATGATGCACTGTTTATACACTTTCCTTTTCAGGCATAATAGAAGTTTGCCTTTCATGATGGTGCTGTATCTGCCAAAGGCTTGCCATCCAGCTTTGACATCCTTCTTCTTATTTTGTTATCTTGGATTTTGTCTTGTACTAGAGAGAAGCGTTGTCCTAGATATGAATATGAATATCCGCATAACTGACTTAAGTGGTGTTTGGCGTTTTTTCCCCAGTCAATTTTTTTTGATGGAGTAAAATAAAATGTAACTCCCTTCTTCTCCTCCCTCCCTCTATTATCTCTCTCTCTTCCTTGAGATTCGTCTCTCTCTCCATCTCTCCCCTCTCTCTATAAATTCATGGCAAAATTAATCAAAGTAATTATCTTCTTTTTGTTGAGATAGGATAGGCGCGTACAGTCAATACACAAATAAGAATAATACAGCACAAGAAACGTGTTGTGATTTTTCCTTTTTAATTCATTTTGGTAAATCGTTTTTGATCTACAGTTTAGCAATTCAAACAATAATTATAAGTATTACACTATGAGTTACAATTTTTTGTTAAATCTGTTAGAAATAATAACCCACCTCTTCCCATACTATACCAAATAAATGCCTCTAATTCAAGTGTAATCTACATAACACATGTACATACATGTATACAAAGCAGATTTAAAGGGAAAGCCCGTCCTGCCATCAAGTTGGCTTACATCATGATAAAAGAAGAAAAATTCAGAAAAACAGACCAGTGAAACTTTGAGGTAAATCTGACACAAATAATCAAGTTAACAACTTGTGAAGATATGATTGATAAATAAATAGACAGACTTCTGTGATTTCGCCGAAAATTCATTTTGTACCGATTCCATACACTTTATTTTTTCCACCATAACGAGTCGCAGGATCTTAAACCCCTTTTAACATTAAAGAGATCCATTCCACCAATGACCACAAATATATTTGATCATTCTCTGTGTAACACAAATGGAGAGCAGGCGGGGCACATCACCGAGTTGCCAATTAATGTATGATTGATAACCAATTCATATTCATAATTTTCATATCCTTTATTAAATTCACCTTAAGCTTTCACCGATCTGTGACTCCTGATCTTTCTGCCTTGATGTAATCCCATTTGTTAGCAGGGTAGACTGGCTCCCAATCGATAAAAATTGACAATGGAAGACTTCTCATCTCCTATCTATCATAATAAGTAACCTTTAAATAAATTCACGCAACTTAAATTAAAATAAACATGTATTTCTCAGAATATATCTATACTTTAGCACACTGAGATGTATTTATATTGCTAATACAACATCAACTGATCGTAACAGAATACATAATACCATCTTCATTTTGTTACTGTCATAGCTATTCACCACCGACTATATACAAAGCATAAGTCATGACTTTCATCATTAATAAGACACAGGTATTTAATTATAAGTATCACATCGATAGTATCATGTTTTAAAAAAACAATTGAAAATATATACTACAGCTTTGAAGCGAGACTCTCAAGACGAGTTTGAGAATTTTCAAAAGGATAACGCTTTCTTCTCATCGTAAGGCCATTTTATAAACTCTAATTGAGTCATAAAACAAGATAATAATGACATACCGAGATATATCCGTACATCATGTTAATAATGGTTCGGGGCTTTAAAACAATGTTTAGAACAGATGGTTTGTAAACCGCATGAAAGGTATGGAAAGTCAGGCAAATCGTTTTTTTCCCCTCATATTATACCGAAGACCTTTAAACAAAATTCCACATTTATTTCTATTTCATGGCAATTCATTTCAGCAAAATATGTACACACCAATGTTTCTTTGATCAATTTAAATAGACACACAAACAAGATAAATGTGTTACCATTAGTTAAGTGAAAGTAAAACATGAAAAGATAAAAAAAAGTAAAAGATGGTTAAATATGCCGAATTACCATTCCTTTTTAAATAAAGCCGACCTTTAGGCCATTCTATTAAATATCATTCAACTAAAAAGAATTTTTCATTATTTTTATAAGATGCATAGGGTAAAAAAAAAAGCATGACATTTTGTAACTGTGTCATATTCATATCATAATATACCGGTACATGCACAAGACATAAATAGGACTGTTACTTTATTTCCTTTAAAAAAATAAAAACTCACAAATGAAGTAAAATTCAGCAGTCTGTTTTTTTATCTACTTTTTTTTTAAATAGAAAAAAATGATGCATTAAAATACATGCATTGCCAAATGAAAAGAGTATACATTTTTTAAATTGCAAGGCACAAGTGCTGAATACTGTTATTTGTCAAAAAAGAAAGATTTCTTTAAAATGATTAAAGTTCATGACCCAAATGCCTTATTTTCCCCTTCATCTTCTGAAATAAACAAGTTGTAAAACTTATCTCTTCTTTGAAATCTCCAAGGGCAATTATTATCCTGGCTCAAATGAAAAAGAAAAAAAAATCACATATTATAGGGAAGGTCGAGTTTTGCAGAGATTAAACACAAAATGTTAAGCTTTTTTATTCTCTTTATGTACATGTAAGTGTGGAAAATTGTCATTAAAAAAAATTACCAGAACTTAACTCACCTTTCAAGAATGGTTTCAACAAAATTGTTCAAATTATGGATTTTGTGAAATGATCTAAAACCACAGTACTATCAAATCGCTTGAGAAATAAACAGAAAGGATCTTCACTTAGCTCAAACAAATAAAACACTTAAATTCAAATCAGTTTGGCTGGACAACTATGTTACTCCCACCATCGTAATTAACCTTAAAAAATACAAACTACGCTTTTAAGTTAGCTTTGTATACAGTATTCAGCATAAAACATGGCTTTAAATCTTTTCAAAAGATTATATTTTCTACAATCTTATAAGGAGAGCCTACATTTACAGTACAGCCCTCAAATAGTTGCATGATCAAGGCATGTAGCAAATTGCTCTTATAAATAAAATGTAAACCTGAAACAAAAGGTGTGCATTGCGCATATTTGAAGCAATAGCACTTAAAATGATGACTTTTTGCCGTTGCTGTCCAATAATCATAATGATTTTGTTACATGTATGTACAACGAATAGACGTCAGATCTTTGTTATCAACAAGTCATAAGTTACATGTGTACCGTGACAGCAGGCATCAAATACAACATTAATCTCACTTGTAACTTTCATCATCTTTACCACCAGAAGACATATCGTGCGTACATACAGAAATTATTGCAATAATATTGAACCAAGTTTATATGAATGTTAACCTTTTAAATACATTCATGTTAGATACCATTTCAAAAAACAATTATTCTTTATCATCATCATCATCATCAACATCACCACCATCATCATCACCATCACCACCATCATCATCATCATCATCATCACCAACATCATCATCATCACCAACATCATCATCACCATCATCACCACCATCATCATCATCATCACCATCACCATCACCATCATCATCATCATCATCATCATCATCACCATCACCATCATCATCACCCTCTTACATTCAAAATATGCAAAAATTGCAGTGAACAGTATTGCCTGCACATGTATATCGTTGGCAGCAGCATCATCATCATCATCATCATCATCATCAACAACAACTTTACAAAAGTCATTTCCTTTACAAGATTCTTTCTCATAGACAACATTACATAGACATGTATAGATTACATGGTACATAATCAAGATTATTCAGACATATTATGAACACATTCTCCCCACAGGGAATCATTCATAAACATTTACAAAATACTCACTATCGACTTATAGTACAACTTATTCATTTCATTTACTTGTGAGCAGTTGCATATAAATAAATACACAGCTAAAAGCCATGCGCTGTTTTAAGGCACTGGGCGTCTCTCAAAGACACTATCTTGAAGGGACATCAAGTTGGTGCAGATGCAGATGGTTTGTCGCCCTCTGTGTTGGCACTGGGTGATGTCTGGGGCTCGGTATCTGGAGACGTTGATGCTTCTTTGGCTTCAAGGGATTCTTGGGTGGGATGAAAGAAAAGATTTGTGATGATACATATGACCCAAAGAACAAGTACAATGAAACATTTTGAGAATTTAAACATTTGACCGATTTGTTTCTCTAAAGCCTCGTTTAAAGGTACTATGTCCCTTTTGCAGCCAACCTCAAATTCTGTAGAACTTTGCAGGAATTATGAATATGTCATGTATGTCCTATCTGTGAAATTTAAACGTTAGCAGTGTCCTCATATTCAAATTATGCAAGGAAACCCGTTTACTTGCTAGACTTCACTGTCAGACACTATTGAGTGACTGACTGGCTTTTTTTTCTTCTTTGGTAATAACATACATGAAAAGAGTTGTAAAGGTTACATGAGCATTGTCTACACCAATAACCCACTTCTTGTGATGGCCAAGATTAAACTGATTGAATCTTTGCGCAGCATAAAACGTATGACCATTCGGTACAATTGCCTGAAAATCAAGACCATTACTTTTGGGCTCTATAGCCCTAAAGTCGATTTGACAACTTACCCGGTATAGTCATTATTTTCCCACTTGAAGACATTTTCAAGCCCCACCTTTTTTAGGGAAGTTCTAAATAAGTATTATCTTTCAAATGCAGTTGGAATTTAACTTTTTCATTTTTTTGGCCTGCAAATGGGACATAGTACCTTTAAATATGATATGATATGATTTTATATGTATAAACTTTGTATAAACGTAAAGTTTAATATGCTCCACATTTCTCTCTCTTTTAACACAGAGGTTAGTTGATATGCATTAGTTGCCATTCATTTACTCACTAAAGCAAAACGCCTTTATTCTTATAGCCCCATCCACAGAGTATGGAGGGGGTTTTTTTCCTTCTTTTCTTTTTCTTTTCTTAATGTTTTTAATACACATATCCAAGGGTCTTTGTTACAAAAAAAATGTAATGGGTGTATCTATTAACTCAAAAGGTTTACAGAAATATTTTGTATACAGATTCAGCCACATTTGTACGAGGCCGCCATCCATCTCCAGCCTAACCGCTCACAATGGTGGTCTCCTGCATTCCAAATTACCTCTCTAATTTATTGAAAATATTTCATATTTCTTATGTTATTGTATGCTTCGTACATGTTTATCAAATGATATAATTTTTCATTTAATTACTTTTGTAAACATTGTATTCATTGTATTTGTTATTGTTCAAAATTTTGTACTTTGACTTTGAATTTGTATATTTTTTAACGCAGAAATAAAATCAATCAAACAAACAAACATGAATAACGTTCATACCAGATGTCTGATTCGCTGCTTGACTGTCAGAGGGCTCCACTGGAGATGAAACACGCTCTGTCATTGGTTCTTTAGGCTCTTCCTCTATGACACTGGATGAGACGGGCTCTGTTATTGGCCCCTTTGGAACATCATCCATGCCAGTCAAGTCAAAGGGGTCAGGGATCGGTGAAACATCTATACGATCAAATGAACAGAAACACTGTAAAAACAGAAACTGTCATGTATCGTTTCTACGTGGTGGCTGTTTTCATGCATTACAAAAGGGTGAATGTTGAATCGGTTGTAACTGAATCATGTACATACATACATTCCAATTCAAAACAGAGAACACCAAGCTTTCATTATTAGTGGAAAAAAGGCTTTTAAAAATCTATTTCGACTACAAAATCATGCTTCAATTTTCAACCATGGCCAACACTATACGTAACCTTAAAATGACTTGTTCCCCTTAACATAAGGGTTGGTTCAGATATGACGCGATAAACCACTACAAAAAACAGTCGCGGCTTTTCTATGTGCAAATCAATGGCATCTGCGTGCAATAAAGTACCAACGCGTATTCACTACGCTATGTGTGGTTTGAGATACATAAGCGTGATGCATATTTCACTTTACGTCATTAGCAACTGTTTTGCCGCTATATCTGAAAGAGGCCTTAGCCAACATCATTTTTTTCTAAATGTGATATTTGTAAAGAGCAATGTTGCAGGAGTAAATGTAAGATCACCGCCTAGATAAGTCTTGATAGAGGTTTATACCTTCATTAAAGAGCACCTCGTGTGCTTTGTAGTAGTACCCGTCTTCGCTCTTTGGTTTGTTGATAGAGCACAGCTGAAAACCGCTGACCGGTTGGTTCCCGAAGACCGTCGCGCTGTGTTGGCGGTAGAGCTCCGACTTGATGCGACGCACGCCCTTCTTGCGCAGACTAGGGGCGCGAGAGAGCTTCATGACGGTGAGATGAGGCTTGAACCCTCGCTCCCCGGTGGATTGGATGCCATGGCGTCGGTAGCAGTTCTCAACGGTTTCTGGAACGGAACAAAAATGAGAACAAAGATTAAAATTTGGCTCCTTTTCTACCTCAAGCTGATATTAAAATTACAGTTGTAATTTATCTTTGAACACTGGTAGCACTTCCAAACTGTTTCTGGGAGGGGGGTATTGGAAAAAAGAGATATGTTACCCTTGCTGTCACAAGCCCAAATATTTTTTCTCATCTTCATAAAAAACAGCAAACAGGGCATTCAAAGGATTCTAATTCATAGATGTCCCACAACAATTGTGCTGAGCCAACAGACATGAGCTCTACACAAGGACCCACTGTTATTATCTTTATTAAGACAACCAGATGCCAAAATTCTCTAGAATAGTTGAATTCTAGAGGGCTAAACTCTTGAGTCTTAGGCTAGGTTTCTCATCCCCTCCAAAATCCACGTTTGAGTCCTCCTGTGGAGACTGTGCACACACCAAGTGTAATCCAATGACAAGGGTATATCTTATACCTGTAAAGCAGATTTTGCAGATGTAAGAAGAGCAACAGAAATTCAAGGGGGTGTTTCACAAAGACTAGGAATAACTTTAAGTTGAACTTAACTATGGCAGGCCATTCATGCCACTGTTTGCTCTCACCATTATGATCTTTAGATTTTAAAAATTCCTTCAATAATGAATTATCAAAAAATATAAATTCTGTAGATTGGTGACCATTATTTGTACGTCCCTTGAGAGACCAATGCCAGTAAATGGTGAGAGCAAACAGTGGCATGAATGGCCTGCCATAGTTAAGTCCAACTTCAAGATGATCTTAGTCTTTGTAAAACATCCCCCTGATTAATATTTTCACTACTATACCTGCTACATTATAGAGCGTGTCGAGGATCCCATCGATGTCTTTGATCTTAGCGAACATGACCTGATTGTTGAAATGTCCTAAGCCATGGAACCACACATTGAGTTTCTTGCGGGTGATCTCTGGACCTAGTAACCGATGGCATTCCATCAAGGCTAGCTTGGCTCTAAAAGAAAAGAAAAAGGGGAAAGTGATTACACACTTATGTTGGGTCAAGCTCGCTATCCATAAGGACCGCTATTCATAAGGACCATTATTCATAAGGACCACTATCCATAACGCGAAACAAAATGAATAGTGATCCCTTATAAATGGCTGCCCTTATAAATAGCAAGCAAACCATAGCCAATTTACCTCACTATTCATAAGGACGACTATTCATAAGGACCGCTATCCATACGCGTGACTAAATGAATAGCGCGGTCCTTATAAATAGCGAGCAGAACCCCTTACGTTCCAACACACAATATCATGACCATTACAAAATTTCAGCAGTGGCTACATGCACTTATTTGAGACCTGAGCCTTAAACAAATATAATATCATCATGATTCAGTAAGTGACACAAAAGACTTTTTCAGATATGACTTGGTAAACCGGAGCATGTATTTTTCTTGTGATAATGCAAGTTTAATACACTATAATTTTGGTGTCTTTAATACAACAAAGCACTATTAAATATGCGTAGATGCCATTCATTGACACATATCTGAACAAACCTTTGAAGGTTCTAAGTATAACTACATCCACAGTGTTTGTCAGAACATAAAGTTGTTATCCCTACAATAACAGTAACAATGTTTGGTTTATAAGTCTCAGGGATATGTGAATGTGCCCCCTTCCATCATTTCCAGGAAAACTGATTACTTTTTGGCAAAGAGAAGATAGCTCTTCTAAATATGGCACTAAAGCAAAACTAGTCTGAATCTTGGATGGGAAATTAAAGGCCAAAAGGGGGAAGAAAACAGTGGTACACAGAAGGACAAAGAACGAGAATGAAAGAGAGAGAGCTACAGGATGAGAGTGAATCACTGACAGAAAAATAGGATTTTTTTTTTTTTTAAGAGAGAAAAGAAGAAAGAAAATAGAACAACAGGTGCAGCACAACATCTTTAGGTTATTGATAACAATTTAATCTGATTTGTGGTTTAATGGTAAAGCAAGGTAGCTGCTTTCAGCTAGCCTCACCATTGTGTGTTATTAACCTGTTGACTAATGAGGCCAAGGAAAAAAATATACATGTTTAGCGTCCCTGCATGCTTCCTTTTTGGGGGCCGCCTCCTTTTTTTTTTTTTTTTAATATACATATTTTTTAATTATTTTTTTAATAATTGTTTTTCTTCAATGAATTAAAACATGAAAAACATACTGCTAAAATGATCTATTTCTGATTTTAAAAAATACCGGCAGCCATCTTGAAAAATAGCTCGACCCTGTCCGGAAAAATGTACCGAGCGGCCATTTTGGGCGGCCATTTTGAAAAGGAAAAAAAAGGGCCTCCTCCTTCCTATTTTTCAAAAAAAAAGGACGCTAAACATGTTTTGTTTTATTTGTCTTATTCCCATAGGCTCAATACAAGGACATCCAGGTTCTTGCAGGCAATGGGTTAACACATGATAACCTAATCAAATGTTGGTTGTTCCTAGTGAATGTTCTTCCCACTGGTGATAATTGCTGCTGATCAATTCCAAGCATTTTGATAATTTATGCGGTTGTTTTAGTGCCGTGGCCGGACTCGAACCCTGTACCTTGTGATCTGCAGTCGGGTGACTTATCCATTAGACCACAACACCTCTACAGGATAGGACCTATCTGCTGTACGATTCTGGAGGGTCATCCGATGAAAGTTTGAATGATTATCTTACCTCTCTACATCTTCATCGTTAGCTAGATGCATGACCATGATGGTCAGATGAAGCGTTGGTATGGGAACCATCGCGTCCTTCAGCTTCTCATCGCCAGCCATCACTGTCTGCTGCACATTCTGAAGAGCTTGGTGAATCTGGACATGACAAAGGAGAGAGAGAGAGGGGAAAAAAATTGTTTCTGATGTTTATTTCTTTCCCAATCAATAGACAAGATACAGAAAAGGAGCAAATGTGTGTATGAGAACCTACTAGTCTTGTAGATAATAATTCTAGTGCTTATATAGCGCCTAACACTTACTTTATCAGAAGTCTCTAAGCGCTCTAAAAATAATGCAGCATGATTTCCCTGGCTTTAGCAGTGCAGCTGTTACACAGGCTGCGTTTCAAGGAATGTATTCCTACCGGGTACCCATTTACTTCACCTGGGTGGAGTGTGGCAAATGTAGATCAATGTCTTGCCAAAGGACATTAGTATATATACCACCCTTCGGTTTGCTGTGGGGCATGGTTGCAAATATTGTCTAAGTTGATTTCTAAACTGTGCTTTGCTCTAGGACAAAGGTGAAAGAAAATTATTTAGACTCTTTGGTTAAACAGAAGATTTGAATAAACCTAACATGGAAACAGTTATATCATAAACAAAATCATACTGTAATGATTTATCTCTGCATACTGTGAATTCAGTAAATTAAAACTAAAATCTATTCACATAATAAGGGCTCATATAAATTGATAAAAAAGCTGCCCTACACTGTTTTATTGGGAATGATTTTCATTAACATTTGTTTGCTTTGGTTTATCAACTATTTGGCACTATTTCAACAACACAGCAGCTTATTGGAAAGGGATCCTCCAATCAGGTTGACATTTCCTCGACCCTACACTCTGCCAGGTTTAACTACTAACATGTACACAACTTCCATCTCCTTTTCCTGTAACTTGATACAATCATGTGATTACAAACATGAGATACATGTATCGGAAAGCGAAAGAGGTTCACCGTCGGACGTTATTAGCCCATTAGACTAATGCTAACAAATTACCGTCTTGAGTCGTAAGCTCGCACTTTATCTCCCTCGACATAACCTTAAATCCCCCGTGTCATTTGATCTAGATCGTCAAGACTTAGTCACGGCCAAATATAAACACACCCCCAAGCTAGTTTCCGCAGTGGCCTGACTGCACAGCTATGTCTATACATAAATACTTGTAGGCCCACGCATAGACTTACATGTGTGTTGGGCCAACTAAAGCCGTGTCCACATGTGGTCATTGCAGCAGACTGCTATTTATGCAGCAAAATAATGAGATAAAATATATGATTATAAAATATAGAAAAGGAGGTAAGCTTAGAACCTTTGTTGCATGCAGCTCCTTATTTGTTTACATCCCTTGTATTCATATATGTTTCAATTGTGCTAGCATTTTTTTTTTCTTCAGTTTACTACATGTATGTCTTGAGGGAACAAGGCCACTTGTCAATGCTTTCAAATATGTTCTAAAGTTTTGCCCCCCCTTCTGATTTATGTAAATAACTGTTAGGCCACATACATGTACATGCAGCCAACCATAAAAATACCAAGATTCGTGATATATCCACTTGTTTTTTGTAGAATGACAAATTAAGTTTGATTTTGTGTTTGATTCTGTTATAACTTTCTTTCTTGCCATTTACAAAAAAAAATCAACACAAATTTTTTGCCCTGCCTCAGTCATGTACAGTATGTAAATACACATGTATGGCATTTTAGCTGTAAAGCGCTTAGAGACATCTTAGATGTATTAAAGCCCCACTGCACTATTTTGGCCAGGAGTGATTTCACCTCCCTGCAAGGTAACTGACAGGTTAACCCTAAGGTTATCTCATCAAATCAGCTCTTGATTATTTTTAAGAGAAAGGGGATCATGGGGGACCAATGGTCACCGATTAGGCATTGTTTGCTATACATGTATAGAGGGCGCAAGTAGCTGTAAGTAGTGCAGTGGGGCTTTAAGCGCTATATAAAAGCGGAATATTATTATTATTATTATATTAGCTGAAAAGTAATTGCTACTTTCAGTAGCTGCATAAAAGCCTCATAATGTTTATGTATGGTGTATTACATTTCTCATGAGGGCAAATAAACTCTTGTTGCCAATTGAGGGAATATAGAGATTCTGTCATAATTGACGGGTCTCTCGCCAGGAAGCCTAGCTTTATCACTCTGCGGTCGAGGGCTTGATGGCTTTGTCCTTACTCTCAGGAAATACCAGATTAGTGTTTCAAGATACGTTTCAAAGCCATCATGGCGTGTTTGGGTTAATGGCACTGTGTGTGACCTGTCTCTGCTTAAATGCGAGTGTTAATCCACCTGTTTATTGTTTGGCTGGCAATCAATAGAACAGGTTTTTGTTATGAAGCCTCTACAGCTCCACCCCACATACATGAGAATGAAAATGGTGATAATAATGATGATGAATATGATGATGATGATGAATATGAATATGATGATGATGATGAATATGAATATGATGATGATGATGATGATGATGATGACATTGATGATGATGATGATGACGATGATGATGATGATGATGATGATGAAGATGATGATGATGAAGATGATGATGATGAAGATGATGGTGATAATAATGATGATGATGATGATAATGACGATAATAATGTTGATGATAATATTACTTTGGCAAAAGAAGAAATTGATTTTGATACCAATTCTGGCAAATGAGAAAGACATTTTATGCAATGCTTATAAATGATTGATGAAACTTAACACATTCCAGATGAAGACACATCTACATGTATGTGATACTTATTCTCATTTCATTGTTGTACCTTGTCATTTTTCATCAATTATTCAACATTTGCATCAATAAAATGTCTGGATTTGTTGTGCACCCTGGCCCCTGGGTGCTATTATATTCAGGCATATAAACACTTTCCCAAATTTAAAGTGTTTCATTACTACTTTTATTTTGTATAATTTTATACACATACACATGTACCAGTACTACAAATGGGGAGAGAATAATCACACTGCACTTCCTATGACCTTCAAGGCAAAGACCAGTTTTGGAAACGACCACCTCTCAATGAAATTGAAGCTCTTATTACCAATCATGTGAAAGAATGTGTTTGACAAATACGTGATGATACAAATTTTACCGGGAAACTGCCTACTAATTGATATACAGTGTGTATTTGGTAAATTATTATATCTATTTGGACCGGATAGATATCGTGTTGCGCACATGTCGCATAGTCCCATACACATCTTTCTGTGTACAGTGCTTGTAATTTTACGAAGACTGGGCCAAATTTCTTATCATTTTGATGATTCCAGTACACACCAATACTTATATGCTAGATGATCAACCTTTTCTGATCGATTCCACAACGTTTCTTTCACAATGCAATGGCATGACCAGAACTGGTCTTTGCCTTTAACGTTTGCAGAAAGAAATGCCATCCTGAAATTTAATTGGGAATTCCTCCAGCTTGAAGTTCCTGCTACTAGCACACATGGAATTAATATTTCGGAGACAAACTAATTGAGATTTCATGATCAGAAAACCTCAGACCAAGTTCATGCCCTTGTCTCTAGCACTTGAAATAGAGATGTTTATATTGATTAATAACTGTGTTTGGCAGTTCAGTTCCGCGCATTGCTTAGGCTAAATTAAAAGCAGCTAAATTTAGTCATTATGATATCAATGTCAGCGGGGTCATGTGGTTGAAGTGAAAATGATATCTGAGGGCTGAAGGCAAAACATCCACTTCCTTTTAAAAAGTGTGAGTAAATTTCCTTATTAAAGGTAATACAAAGTTTTGGTATTGGGTCATGAATTTGGTTCAAATGAACATATTGGAAGCATATATACGATCCTACAATATTCAGTGATCGTTGTCGCGGTCGAAATCGACTCTAAAATTATGAAATTTTAAATAATAAACACTTTATGTTGAATAGCTCCCTCTCAAGGTCAAGATATTAATTAAGTTATAAAACAATGTTTATTGACTAAAATCGACCGATAAACTATTCTCGTTCGGAATTAACATACCACAACTACATACTCTGAGATTTTCATGGTCGCAGCTACCATTATACGGCCGTAGGAGCTATTTGAAATTTATCCACATTTACCGGGAGCACCGGTAAATCTTAATAATGGATTTTTCTCGAAAGCAGAAATGTTTTAGGGGCTAAAATTTCTGGTGTTTTTAATTCATCCACAGGGGCATCCAAATATATCAAAATTGTAAAGAATCACTATCCACCCATGTTTCAAAATTTCCCAAAACTTTGTAATACCTTTAAGTCTACGTCTCATTAAATTACATAATTGTAAATCAAAAGTCGGATACATGAACATGTATGTTGACTTTCTAATATCAGATTTTTGTAGAATGCCTGCTCTGAAAAAGAATTTCTTTTCAATGGTAACTATGAAAAATTCATTTACTGCCTCTAATTTTTTTTGACAAGATCCCCATTGGTTTACGTGTGTTAAAACTTATTTTGTTCGAGCGCGAATACCATACAGTGCTTTTTGTCTGCTATTTCCAAATGATTGTACCATTCCAGAGCTGCCAACCTCCAGAACAGAAAATCAGTAATCACAAGGCTCAAAATCAGTAATCACAAGGCTCAAAATCAGTAATTTGGGATATAAATCAGTAATTTTCTATGCAGCGCTATGAATCTAAACAAAATCTGAAATTTTGGGTGATTTTACTCACACAAAATTGTTAAATATTGAGTTTCTGGTCATCACAACACAGTTTTCCATGAAAAATGGCTCCTATTATGGGAATACTTGATACTTTTCCGTCTTTCTCAGCGACTGATGGATGGCCGCCATACTTCACAGCACTCGCTACGATAAATCTTCTTTAAAAAAAAAAAAAAAAAAAAAAAAAAATTAAATCCGTAATTTGAGACAACATTCTGTAATGGTCGTTAATTTCCGTACCAATTATGGGAAATCCGTACTAGTTGTCAGCTCTGCCATTCAGTCATCTTTCCAGCGAAAGTTAACAGACAGTGTCTCAGATTTTCTGTGATATTTTAACCAATCTTTACTCAAGAAAAGGATAAGGTAAGAATTCTTGGTAGATTTCTGTGTCGATTCGGCATATAAAAGACATATCAACTGCTTTAATATTCAAGGACTGGCTGTTTCTATACTGGCTCTTGGGGACGTTGCATCCTGCCATGCCCCATCGGTGCGGCGACCACCCAGGCGCGCCTCTGGCCATGGCAGGATGCAACGTCCCCTTGAGCCTATAAAACAGCCAGGCCTCTCATAGCAGTCAATATATCTATACAAGCCCCCATGCAACCTCTCACACACATACAAACACACCCTAGATCCACAAATGATTTCTGAAAGAGTCAATAAAACACCACCTCTTTCTCACCTCTGGACTGCACACCTGGATGGCTACAAAGTAGTTTGGTGCGACCCTCTTCTGCTTCTTGTCGTCTCCCTCATCTAGCCCTCCGCTGATCACCGACCCATCACCGCCGGACTTGTCCGATGTCCGACGCTTCCTCTTCTTTGCCTTGAGGGAAAGCTTCCTGGTCGCCTCTTTGAGAAGACTATCCCTTCCTGAGGTCATAGTTAGAGAGAGAAAGTGATGATAAACATTGAAATACCTGACATTGAGAATAGTTGATGAACATTCGCTTATCAACCCATTGTCTTTGGGAACCTGTTGGCACATACATGCACATGGTATATGGGTGAATATGAGAATTCAGTATAGTCAACAGGTTTAATTCTACTGGTATGCGCAATTTAACCTCTTCCATTTCCTCTTTCATTTCCCTTGGAAAATTCACTTCTTTAATATCCATTATCAATATATTAAATATCACATACGTACATGTGACAGTACCTTAAAAAAGAACAACAAACAATGCTACAGAATACAAACTATTACCTTTGTACCAACTCAATTGTGAATAATTTACTTTTGGTGTAACAAGAATTTTCCTTAGGCTCTATCATCAGTCATCTTTGGTTTAGTGTCCATGGGGATAAGTACAGTGCACATTTTAATTGATTACAGAGTCATGATGAAAGGATCGAGTCTGAAGGAGGCTAGGTTTTGGAACAAAGTGACCTGGGGGTGTTTCACAAAGACTAAGATCAACTTTAAGTTGGACTTAACTATGGCACGCTGTTCACGCGACTATTTGCTATCACCATTATGATCTTTAGACAGTAATTTTTCTCTCAATAATGAACTATCAAAAAATGTTAATTCTGTAGATTTATGACCATGATTTGTACATCTCTTGAGAGGCCAATTAAATAGTGAGAGAAAACAGTTGCAAGAACGGCCTGCCATAGGTAATTCCAACTTAAAGTCAATCTCAGTGTTTGTAAAACACCCCCCCCCCCCCCCCTGTCCACTTCAATGGCTGCTTGTACAATGACTCATCAATGAAATGCTTTCCAACATTGAGTCTTCAAGCACTGCTGAAGCACCAAAAGAGATTACGGTACCAAACTAAAGCCTTCTCGACCATCCCATGCAATCCCTTCATATTTGGATCCCATATATGGGGTCTAAACCTTCAGGAAGGTTGAAATAAACATAGAACTGCTCAAAGCAATTTGTTTCAATGCATTGTGATAGATAAAAATCACATAACACAATAACCAAGTTTGTTTAGAGTTAAAAATAGCCTTCATGATTTAATTTTGGGTCAGTTCCATTTGTAAGGCTCTTTATAGAGTTAGAGGTGGTAACCACCGAGTATTCGACTGACCATTTTGGATATAATATTTGATATGTTAGGGGTCTTTTTTTGTATCAGGGGGAGGAAAGCAAACTGCATTGAGCCCCATTACTTCTTTTTTTTAACTTTTCACCGGTTATTTCTTTATATTGTATTTTATATTATATGTACAAAAAGAATTGCAATTTTACTACCATAATTTTACCATGCGTATGTTTTAAGTGTACTTTTACCTTGTCACCGATGTATACTTTGTAAAAGAAACTGCAATTCGGCTCTCGGGCCGCACATTTTAAATAAATAAATAAAAATTATGCTGCAATCATATTTCAATCATCACTGCAGTTTAGCAGTTATTACAGAGAGGTAAATTTGTTCACGTTGCATGGAGACGTACATGTACATGTATACAGATTACGCTGTGCACTTGTACCTGTAACTTGGGCTCTATGGGTTTATAGTTTCACTGACTGGCAGTGTGACTCATCAGCTCATATGAAATACCCTCTGCCACACACATTGAGACTCCAAACCATACTGAAGCACCAAAGAAGATTACTCAACTAAAGTCTTGTCGGCCATTCTACCAAATCCCTTAATACACAGATCCCATACGGGGTCTAAAGCGTCAGGAAATATACTTTTCAGGAAAGTTGACATTCCCGCAATCTGTCGACTTGGATACGATGTGAAAGTATGACATGCAAATTAATGATTTTTCAATGAAATTAAGTCTTTCATAGTTTTTGCTTTTTTTAATACAAAAATACAAAAAATTCAATTTTGTCCACACATCCCTAAAATAAATATACCGGTAATGTGATCTAAATTAAATCAAGCATGTTTTAAGATACTTTTTGGAAAAGAGATTACTGATTACTACATGTACAGTATGCAATGCATACAATTTAACTTTTCACTTTTGATAACAGTGGATTTGAAAAGTACCTTTTATTAAACACGATTGCCTATGCATCCTAGGTCTCAAAATAAGGGACAAAGTAAAGGAGTCCAAAACCAAAATAACAACCTAAGTTTCACTTGGAAATTGAAGATAAATGTGCCATCTTATTTTCACACTTCCTTTGATGTATACAATCATTTGACAAATGCACTAGGGCTGTAATTATCTACCTATTTAATCTGTTCTTTGTTCTTGTCTGTTTTATCATCTTGCTAGCCATTTAACTTTGGATTGATTTTGCCTGACATGATGTTCTGTGCATACACATGTACCTTTAACAAAATACAACATAGAGGCCCAAATACACAAAGGAGGTTTGTGCATCATATGACGCGTTTTTGACGCGTTTCAAACAAAGGTTCAGACAAACCTTGGTTTGAAACCTAGGTTTGTCAACAAACGTCCTTTGTGAATTCGGGCCTGTATGTTTGGGGTTTGGTAGTTTCACCACAAATAACAATGGAGTTACTTTCCGAAGACTCACCTCCTTTGTCGGAACCCAAGAGGGCTCTCCTCCGCCTGATCGTCTCGACACCAAACTCTTCATCTGTAGGAAAGAGATCAATAGCTGCTAGACCAGATTCTTGAAGTCCAGAGTAAGACTCTGGTAACCTTGGAAACAGACCACATGATGACCCTTCCCCACCTGTCTCCTCCTTCCTCCCTTCAACCTCCACAATCTCATCTTCCCTATAAACCAAGCAGTCCATACTATCATGCTCATGATGCTCCTTACCAACCATACTTTCATTGTCCACTTCCATTTCATCTTCTTCTAATACTGCTAGTTCGGTCCTAACTGCCAATTCTTTGGAAGATGAACATTCTGTCCACAGGACATCTTCTCTTTCCGCTTCACCTACTACAGAATCGCTACCCTCATTGTCCATAAGTTCATCCCTTTCGGATTTGCTTGCTCGTCCTATTAATTTGCTACTGATGTCATCTTCATCTGACACTGGACAACTTCTTGAGGATTTGCCGACTTTTAAAAGAGATTGTCTACACGTAAGTCCCTTTTTGGAACTCTCTCTTGCTTTGGCCCTTCTCATTTGACTTGGACCAATGTTTCCACCCTGCGCATGTAATGCGACACTTCTTGGTACCATTTTCCCCAAAGCTGCACTTCTCTTCAAAGGTTCTTTAACAGGAGAGCGGTCCCTTGACCCTCCTGCTTCTGCAGAAGGCTTTTCTTTTTTGACAGGCCTTGTGCTATCATGGCTTTTGTCAGGTTCTATGTCTTTTGCCTCGACCTGTTTATAAGGCTTCAAAAAATCCTTAGAGCATTCTTCCTGGTTGCTCTGTACAACCCTACTTTCTGTCATTACATCAGATTGTTCTACATGACTCGAAACAGTCTTTGAGGTCCTTAAAGCCTGTAAATCTTCACGTTCAATTTCCTCTCCCCAAGATTCCTTTGGCATATCCCTTACATGATCTGTCCCTGAATGGTATTCATCCATTACTGAGTAATAATCATCAATGAATCGCAACCCTGATACATCTTCTTTGGCATTTCCTTCATCGCTACAAAAGAGCTTCTTGCCAGTTGATGATTGGCAAGTAATGTTACTAGGCGAGTGTAAGCTAGGATGACAGACTACATTTTGATGAGAACTTGGTGAGAGTATATCTTGGCTAGATGAGATAAGCGATTGTTTTAGTAAGCCCGGCAAAGCAACCCCAAAATGACTCTCTGAACGTGTTAGTTGATCCTCTGCAGGCATTAGCATACTTGAAGCTGGTGTTAATGTAGCCGGTAATGATGCATTTAGGGCTTTCGTAGGTGAAACGGTATAAGATGAAGGGGATGTTAGTGGGGTTTGACACTGCACTCTAGCAATACATGTATCAGTTGAAAGGTCATCTCCATGGCAACGAAGATGTGCCTCATGGCTTGGACTGGCAGTCATGGAGGGTTTGATAATCATAGTATCTTTTGTAGAGGGCGGTATGGATAATTTGTGACGCTTTGAATGGAATGAAACGCTCCCACTTTGGAAGTCAAGCTCCACCATTGCATCATCCTCTGGCTCTGATCTATGAGGACTGGTTGCTATGGTCTCATCGGATGAAGTAGTTTGCTTAGGTGATGCTGGTGATGACGTCGAAGGGGAATCAAATTTACGTTTACGACCAGAGCCTTTGGCATTTTGGACAAGCTGGTTAGACATGATGCAGCGTTTGAAAGCAGCTAGTTTCCACGGCAAGCAGTTGCTAGGCAACAGATTGTTAGTTAATTGGTGAAGAGTAACTGAGGTTTGATGAAGTGGTGGTAGTGAGGTGATGTCTATACAAGCAAATGTTAGAATGGTTCTACATAGGATCCAGGAATCCTTCCTCAATGAATGCT
Source organism: Strongylocentrotus droebachiensis (assembly GCA_035222895.1). Classification (NCBI taxonomy): domain Eukaryota; kingdom Metazoa; phylum Echinodermata; class Echinoidea; order Camarodonta; family Strongylocentrotidae; genus Strongylocentrotus; species Strongylocentrotus droebachiensis. Next base: position 83,835 of record JAVYIG010000754.1, on the reverse strand, counting down.
GTATGAATGATTGGATAAAAATATGTTTTTTTTCTCCACAATTCATGCAGTTAATTCCTTCTCAAAGAGTCAATCACTCCTATATGTCTTAAGTTATGGATTAGTTCTCTCTCATGCAGCCAGTGCAAAGCATTCCTTTACGTTCCAAAACTTACATAGGCTCAGGTCAGTCAGATCAGCAAGCGAACGGCTGAATATCGAATCCGGAGAGTCAAAGTCATGAGGTGAGAGTGCATACAGGTTAACATCAGCCAGCCGATCGTGGCACGGAAGTTCGTACTCGTCGTCCAAGAAATCGTTTGTACTTTGGTCGTCCGAGTCTGTCAAGTCCTGGCTGCGATCGCGGATACTGTCGCTGTCTGTCACGGACCCCTCGATGCGGCTTGGAATGTCGGATGTGGAGCCGCTAACGCTGCCTCTGCTACTGCTACCGTTGAGCTTGCAGACCTCCGGACCGTTGTTATTCTGCGAGAGAAGGAACGCCTCACGCTCATCTACCAGCGCGTCCTCTAAGAGTTCTTTGGTCTCGTTGGCGTCACCTAGTCCTGGGAAGTCTGTGGTGAGGACCAGAAGGTCTTTGTTGAAGCCCAGTGTCTTGGCTGAGAGAAACGTCCTGTGGGGTAGTCTTCGGACCTGGATAGCACTGATTGGTATTTGGCCCCTGGACAGTGTGGCCTTGTTGGAAGCTTTCAGCTGAAATCATAAGAAAAGAAAGAATATATGTACAGTTTACAAACATACAATTGGTCTAAATTATATTCTTATTAAACACATGTACAATGGTATACAGAGTCTATATGTACATACATACATGACATACCCATGCAAATAACAGATATGACAAAGGAATTACACAATATATTCAATGCCTAGAGACCTGCAATTTCAGGCACTCCACAAAAAATTCAAATATAAGGAAGGTTCAACAAATTTCTGAGTGGAAGCACTTTTCCTTTTGTAAAGTCAAGATCACATTTTTTTCATAATTGCATAATCAAAGGAAATGTTTTTTAATTCATTTTTAATGCTACTTCGCTCACAAGTGGTAACTTTATAGATACAGATATTAACGTGTATCTTGCTCAAATGTATGTAGGAGCCTTTGAGATACACGTAGAACACGCTTCAACAATTGTTATCTATATTCAAGAAGTAGCCTTGTCACCTGGCCGTAGCACTCAATCAGCAGGACCTGATCATTTAATGAGGTCATTACTGGATGGTGGACCGTACTATGATTCTTCAAGAGAGAAGAAGAAGACAGGCAGACACAGGAGAAGGAAAAACAGACGTAATGGCTGGAGAGGATGAGTGGGGGAGAACAAGAAACAAAAGGAGAGGATAGAGGAAGGCTGGAGAGAAATGAAAGATGGACAGACAGAGAAAATGAAAGATAAGATTTGGTAGTTTAATGAGGTCATTAATGGCCGGTAAGGGCACTGTAATAATACAAGCAATGAGGGAGATAGAAGTACATGTACATATAGGAGAGGATAGAAGATCCTGGATGAGAGAATGGGAATGCACAAAAGAAAACGCACAGGGAGTGAAGCGGGAAGAAGAGAAGATGTAGAATGGGACAAAATGAAATGAGGAAAAAAAAGTACATGTGTGAAAAAACAAGGACAGACTGGTATGGTGAGAAAAGGGGGTTGGAGAAAGAAATAAGAGGAAGAACATACACCGATATACAGGTATACATGTACATGTATGAAAAGATGACAGAATAAGATGAGAGGAAAGAGAGCATAAGAACAGAAGCAAAAGATGAGGAGGGTGGAAATTAAATCTTGAGGAGATGAGATGGGAAGGGTGAGAAAAGGAGACATGGGAGAAGAGAGAGGAGGGAGGAAAAGGAGAAGAGAAAAGAAGAGGACAAAACAGAAAGGAGTGCATGGGGGGGGGGGGGAGTGAGAGAGGAAATATTATGTGCATGGACAATTAACAAAAATTGCAATAGAGACAGAGGAAGATATGGAAAAAAATTAAAGACCTAGGACTTCCAGAGATAGAGCAATACAGAATAACTATTACTGCGCAGATGTACACATGTAATACTGTAATTGCAAGAGAAGGGACAGAGGACCAATGGGCACAGGTATATACCGGTAGTGACATTGGTCCTACTACCGATGCAAAGACTTGAGAGACAGAAAAGACATAGAAAGAGAGAGAGAGGGAGAGAGAGGGGATGATTGAGGAAGAGAGAAGGAGAGAAAGAAAAGGAGAGAAAAAAAGGAAAAGAGAGAGAAAGAGAGAGAAGTGGATGATGAAATACATGATGATATCATCAATGTTTATTTACACGTATTCATCAGGAGGCCATCTTTGGTACACTCTGCTTATCATCAGAAAGGGCAAATCAGTACAGATTGCATCAGTATGACATGGCCATTACAATCAGACCTTTAGTTTCCTGTTCCCTCTAATTATCCCATGATCTATTACTACACTGTACTACATCTCGTATACAAACCAAATCAAAGGCCATGACAGACTATTTACTGACAACGTACTGACCTACATGTACTGTACTTGTATGCAAATCAATGTTAAAATGAAAATGAAATCAAACAATGTGAAAGATATAATGGCTTACACAATGCAGTTTATTTGAGTGATTCATCAGCATGCCCATGACTGTGTATGGAGCCAGGTATTTTGTTTTTGTTTAGAAAGACTGGATAACCTCAGTCTTTCTCTTTGCTTTAAATTAATAACTCTGCTAAACTTTCTACTGAGTTTGTTTTGTATATCATAAACTTTCATTTTTCAGTAATCTGTGGACAATTTGGTAAACTTATATTGAGCCTCCATGTAGATGTAGTAGTCTATGTGGATGGGATATGTTATGATGGGTCATAACATAATGAAAGTGAAAACATGAGTATGTGTGAGAGTGGAAGACTGAAATTAATATGATTAGAGGGAGAAGGAGGGTGGAGAAGGAGGGTGGAGAAGGGGATGTAGAGAGAGAGAAAACATAAGGAAAGTGATGTAGTACAAATAGGGGCACAGAAAAGGAGGAGGTATATTGAGGGAAAGACAAAGGTATGGGGGAAAGAGTAATGGGGAAAGAGGAAAAGGGGAGATATTATAATAGTGAAGGCACAAACCAGAGAGAGAGAGAGAGAGGGGGGAGAGAGAGGGGGGAGAGAGAGGGGGGAGGGGAAGGAGGGGTAAGGGGAGAGAGAGAGAGAGAGAGAGGGGGAGAGAGAGGGGGAGGGGGAGAGAGAGGGGGGAGGGGAGAGAGAGGGGGAGGGGGAGAGAGAGGGGGGAGGGGGAAGGAGGGGTAAGGGGAGAGAGAGAGAGAGAGAGAAGGGGGAGGGGAAAGGGTGGTAGAAGAGCATAGAAGAGGTAAACAACAAATATATGAGTTGTACAGTACGTACAACTCATATATTTCTTGTTTACCTTTTTTTCCTCTGTACTTTTCTGTGCTATATTGACATGAAGAATTGCAGCTAATGGCATATATATCAATGGGATTCTAATGACAGATGACCAAATAAGTTCACAATGACCCACATAATATAACAATTCTACCATTGGCAGATAACACCTTTTACATGTATATCCTTCAAATGACCCCCAAATCTCAACATCAGGCCATGCCTATATTGTCAAAAGCATTAAATAAAATAAACAATAGCTTTACAAAAATCTATCCTTCACATGACCCTGAAACACTTTACAATGGCCAAGCATACAGAGATACAAGTTCAATGTAATACACATAAACCAAAACAAGTAACTTCACAAAGTATAGATCTGTGTTGTGTCAGTACTGGGGAGTGTTTCACAAAGACTAAGATCGACTTTAAGTTGGATTTAACTATGGTAGGCCATTCATGCCACTGTTTTCTCCCACCATTTTAATACTGGCATTTGTCTCTCAAGGGACGTACAAATCATGGTCACAAATCAACAGAATTTATATTTTTTGAGAATTCATAATTGAAAGAAAAAATATAATCTAAAGATCATAATGGTGAGAGTAAACAGCGGCATGAACGGCCTGCCATATTTAAGTCCAACTCAAAGTGGATCTTAGTCTTTGTGAAACACTCCCAGGCTGGTCACACTTTATGATGCATGAGTCACTGACTTCCGGTTGGCTGGCGATACGAAGACCGGACAGAAACAAGGGTAGGGGGAAGGGAGACAAAGAGGCCGCATATTATACACACAAATCAGAGCTCTTCATTTTAATAGAGCCAACCGAAATGTACTGCCATTATTCATATTGTACAAACTACATGTATCATAGTTCTTCATGGACATATGCACTTAAATGTATTGAAGTTCTCCACATCATAAGAAAATACATGCAGTGCCATTAAATGAATCAGCTCTGTTTTATGTAAATTTAGATCTGTAATTGTTTTACACCAAATAGTCTTACATGTATAAGTAATTCATTTGATTCTGTACTGCAATCTGCTGAACAGTTGCAAGTACAGTTTGCTATAAAATGCCAAAAGAACTTGAAATGGAAACTTATGCCTCTTATGGACTCAACTATCATTGTTCACAAATTTTGCTAAATAAAATTAATTTGTCCCAAATTACTCCTGAATTAAGCTTGAAGAGTATTTGACCATCCTATTAGAACCACTGGGGAAAATGCACAGAAGTATTTAGTGATTTAGCTCTGGTCAGCTCTGAAAGAGCCCTAGAAAAAAAATGCAAAAACAGCTTTGGAAACAAGATATGAAAACTGCCCCCCCCCCCCACAAAAAAAATATATATATATATATATAATAATAATAATAAATAAATAAAAAGAAGATGAAGTAATAATTACAAATAATTAATCAAAATGAAAATAAACTAATTGGTAGCATTTTCAAAGAGCAATTTTTACACAGAATAAACAATTCAGATATTCAATTGTTCCTTTAACCAAGGAGATATCACAGCGAGTTTGACAGATCTATCTCAGATCTACAATTCTACATAAAGTTCATCACTATGTTTAGACCTATGGGGTAACCTACATGTATATACATGTATGTATATCCACAGTGTATAGGCAGGGGGTACACACAATTGAAGGTCACAATAGATGCTAGTTTAATGACCTCATGTTGGTGTATTCATATTACTAATTAACACCTCGATTGCTTTCTTTGCTCCTCAGCATGGTCACTTGTTTGCCACATGTGCAATTATGTACAAAACAATAGGCGGAAGAATTGCTTTGTACAACATAATGACTTTGCAAAATTACCCATGACCACCCTCTTAATGATAAAGTTGAGTTCTGGTCATGTGATTGCATTGTGAAAGATACGGTTAGAAAAGGTTGATCATCTAGCATATAAGTATTTGTGTGTATTGCAAGTTTGTGGAATCATCAAAATGATAAGAAATTTGGCCCAGTTTTGGTAAAGTTACAAACACTGTACACAGAAAGATGTATATGGGACTACACGAACATGTGGCATAAAAAACCTACCCCCGAGTTTTACGATGTACATGAAATATTTAGAATATGAAGGCATTTGAAGAGCCATGCTTTTCAGGGAACATGTCTTGAAATCTGATGTTCTTCCACACTTGCATAATAAGAATGATAACGCTCACAAATTATTTTTCACCTCTTCCCAGAACTCAACCTTCTCTTTATTAAACACCGGTAAAGATTAATCTTGCACTGGAAACAGTTCAATAATCTTTATGCCTCCCATGATAAATACAATGTGGAGATTATTTGTGTTGCATATATAAAGACTAAAGAGTAAAACCTTGTACATAATCTATATGAGCTACATATTATCTACATGTATGGTATGCTAAGACAACTTCAGAATTGCCTAAAGCTTTCACACAAATTATGACAATAAATTATTTTGTGAATTAAAGATAACATGTTATGTAAGAATTCATGAACAATTTATTCTATTCTTAAAATAAAAAAATGTAGACTTCCGGTACATGCATTTAGACTTTGGAAATACATGTGAAGTGTAGTTTACATGCCTCATTTTAGGAAACTTGATAGTACAGTTCTCTCAACTTCCGGTATTGTATTGTGTAATCTCTTGTCCTTGTATTTTTGATTCGCCAAATAAATAATGTGGGCAAGCACTGAATCCACTGACCAGGGTAGTAGTATATCTGTAAAGCGCTAATAGAGACATTGTAAAAAAAGCTGAAGCTGAATACATGTAGTAGTATAGTATTAATGACTGCTTTGAGAGAAATAGTTGTTTTTATACGCTCAAGGGAAGGTTAGAATTGTGCTATTGCCCCGAGGCGTGCCGAAGGCAATATCCCAATTGTAACCTTCCCGAGAGCGTATAAAAACAACTATTTCTCAAATATTAAAGCAGTCATTAATACTTTTATATGCCGAAAAAAAATAGACTAAAAAATACAAAATAAAAAAAACTTTTGTCGAAGATGGGATTTGAACTCTTGCGTACAAAAGGTGATGTAACTAAAGTCAGCGCCTTAATCCGCTCGGCTATCGCGCTCTGTTACCATACTAAACAGTTTTCTCTAATATATACATTAAAATGGATTTAAAACGGCTTCGCGTGTTGATGATTCGCGGCTGCTCCATTAATCGGGCCCTTCTTTTACTTTTTACAATGCATATTGGCACGAACTTAGATCAAGATCTATCGGCAGATGTTGTTTTTTTGTTTTTCGAAGTTTATTTTCATCTTCATGTCAACAATGCAAGATAAAATTGTCGGTAAGATCGATCGAGATTCAATTGTATTGAAATTACCGACCAAATCTTCGCACACGTACGGTATCCTCGATCGCTCAAACCATTTTTTAACATGTAAACCTATGGGGTAACCATGGAGACTGACCTATTTTCCCAATAACCATGGTTATTGGGAAAATAGGTCTGTTTTTACAGGAACAGTTAAAGTTTATGAATGCAATTTCGACCAATCAGATTGCTGGATTACTTAAGTGAGGTATATAATAATAAATGTTTGTTGTTGATGTTTGTTGTTGTTGCTGGTAAATAATTACATGTACATGACATAAATCAATCGCAAGTCGCTAAAACCCTGAAGGGTATAAAGCTAAGGTATTTCGGTCTAGTGGATGAATTAGAGGATTATGGATGACAAGGTACAGGCGACAATTCCCTGACATATCACCAACCTCCTTTCACAAGCATTAATCTGCACCTGCCTCACCTGACCCAGGTGAGGAAAATCAGTAACTGTCCAAACTTAATTCCTTATCATGCCAGAATGCCAAACGAGCAGCTGAGCTAAAGCCGGGGTAATAATAGTAAAGCCCAAGGAGTGTCAAACTTGACAGGCAAGAGCGCTATGCAAGAACCCAGGATTATTACAATTATTATTATTATCATCAAAAACTATGAAGCATGACCACATGACCACAGCATATGACAGGATATTGAGGCATTGAGTTGAGTGTGGTATCTACATAACATTGATTAAAACCAATCAAGACTTCCAGCGATACATGATAAGTCTTGGGTATTCTCCTAAGGAAATAAATAAAACACAAACTTGTTGCCTGTCAGATGGTGATGCGGACCCTCCCCCAGGCCACACGTGTGTTGCACTTGCAGAGGCAGCCTTCAGTCTCCGATGTCAGCCATGCTAATCAAATTAACGTAACCTTATCACAACACGCCCTCGGCAGACGGCCACACTCATAAACAAGACGAGGCATTTCGGTAAAAAGGATATGATCACTTAATTTGTAGGGAATTAGTCACAAAAACAAGTGTTAAAAAGTGACAGCAATTAAGTGTTTTACACGCCTAGGGCTACTTATTTGTTTTGAATACAAGTGACAAGGAAAGGGATGCAGCAGCTACATAGAATAATGTTAAAGCTCTCTTCATTTATTCTATTTATGATGCACAGTCTCTCCGGCATAACAATTTGTAATTTAAGGTAAATGGAGATACAATATGCATGTACATAATATAACAATACTACTCAAACATACTGAATCTAGGACAGTTTTTAAGCTAGACTGAGAAACAAGAGTGCAAAACTAATTTTTAATAATTTTGTTGTCCTTAATCAGATTCAACTTAAATTACCTCTGATCTGTTTCTCACATTTTTCTACTTTCCTCAAAACCCAAATAGATGTAGAAATAGACCGCCCCTTTGGAGATGGTGTTGGTTTGACAAGCTTTTCACTGATGCGTGACCACATGGTTAGTTTTTCTTAAATGTTTGTGATTAATTTCTAAGCTTCTAAATTTCTCTGGGAATAAACCCCTGCTACTTACCAATGGAAGATAATTTTCTGGTAAGACTAGTTCTACTCCGTCATCCGTCTCTTCAATCTTAGGTCTGAGATCATAATCATCCCACTCAAGATCAAAGTCATTTCCCATCAAACCATTCCCTGATTTCCTCCACCCATCTTGCCGTTCGTTCCTCTTCCTCTGCTGTGCAGCCTTCTTTGCCTTGTCCGATCCTAGATCGTAGTTATCCCACTCTAAATCCCACTCTAAACCGGACCCCCTCGACCCCCGCTGGGCTTGGTTATGCCCGGTCTGGTTCTGATTTTTAGGGTAGTACGATGAGGAGTTGCTGGAGGTGTGGTGGTGGTGGTGTTGCTGGGATTGTGGCGGCGGTGGTGGTGGGGACTGCCTCTGGGGATGATGCTGCTGGGGATGATGCTGCTGCTGCTGCTGCTGTTGCTGGACGTGTTGTTGATGTTGATGGTGGTGAGGGTGGTGATAAGGTTGTTGATGAGGATGGTGGTAGGGCTGCTGCTGCTGCTGCTGGGGAGGAGAGTTGTAGTAGCTGTTGGGAGGGTAGCGGCCGCCTCTTCGCCCCCGTGGTGTGTGGTGAGGTGGGCTGGGTGGTGGGCCACTCCCGTAACCCCCTCCGCCGTTGTGGAAAGGACGATGATGTGGAGGACTGGAGTTCCTCGTTGTTACAGTGTAGACCTGAAAACAACAAACCAGACAACAAAATCAAAAAAGCCTATCCATCAACATAGCTCAGGCATCTCATGTAGTGAGGGAACATTCATACAGTGCAGTTCAATGAATTACAAGCCTAAAATTGGCCTCTGCTAGCCATACTAAATGTTCTATGATAAATGCTCTGATTACAATTGCTCCGCAGTTGATATGCTACACTAACTAAAATCCTAACTGAACAACAGCTCTACCTAACCCCAACTTTATAAAGTAACAATTTATAAAGTAACAAGTTATAAAATAAAATCCAATTGAAACCCAGGCCCTAGTTCTAACCTACAGGCAACAAAAATCCCATTGTACCCTAACCCTAACCCTTGTAAGGAGTGATTGTTATGATGATGAGAGCATGAGTCATACAAGCAGCTATACAACCAACTCACATTTGTTTCAATTTTTGTGGTAGCAATGTGCTCTAGCTGGATGTACATGAATGTGTAAATTAGGGTAAGGGTTAAGAGTCAAGGTTAGGTTAGGATTAGGTCTGGGGTTGAAACTCTGAATTTTGGTTAGTATTACAAATTGACTGTAAAACAATCGTCACCTGAGGAAAAATCTATCACCATCTCGACTACTCACCTGGACAGCATTGTTGTAGTTGTGTTGGTAGCGATGTTGTGCATTAGCTGGATGTATGTGTGGTATATCACCGGCACGACGCAGGGATGACGTAGGATGGTACATCCGACCAACTGCCTGGGACATCTGAAAGCAAACAAAACAATAATAATAATAATAATGGTGGCTTCTTATATAGCGCACATGTCCGTCACATTGTGACACTCCTGGCGCTGCCCCGATTATTACCCTGGCTTTAGCAAGGCAATCACTGCGGCGCTCTAGCATTTTAAGGAATTAATTCCTGCCAGGTACCCATTTACATCACCTGGGTTGAGTGTGGCAAATGTAGACCAATGTCTTGCCAAAGGACATTAGTGCTGCGGCCGGACTCGAACCGCGGACCACTCGGCCACGACACATCTACTGAAAATGAGGGTTATTAAAACTGCTACAGCTATTGCATTACAAGTTTGAAAATATTGTCAGAATATTGATAGCAATGGGCTGCAAAAATAATGGAACCTAGTCTTGTTTTGGAGATCTGGAAACATTGTAGGAAAAGAGGATATTCAATACTATTCCTTCACTTTGTTCCTTTTAAAGTTCTTTCACTTTTTAGAGAAAGAAGGAGGGAGAGAGAGAGAGGGGGAAATGAGGAGGGGGAGAGAGAGAGAGAGAGAGAGAGAGAGAGAAAGGGGGAAATAAGGAGAGACAAGTGAGAGAGAAAAGCGAAATAATAGATGGAGTAAGGGAGAGGGGGACATGAAGAAAAAGAGGGAAGGATAAAGAAATAGATGGAGAAAGAAATAGATGGGGAGTGCAAGAGGGAGAGATGGAGGAAAATTAAGTAGGAAAGAGGGGGTAAAGGGAAGAAAGAGGACAGGAAACATGGAGAGAAAAAAGGCCTGTTCAGATACGATGCAGTTAACTGCCACACAAAAGCCGCTGCAGTTTTTAACATGTACCGTAAATCTCCGTGTATAAGGCGCACTTTTTTGCCGCCGAAAAAAATTGAAAGTCGGGGGTGCGCCTGATACACAAGTACAGATTTTTTTTTTTTTAAGTTTCTATTTATGGCGCTATGCCTGGCAATGTCTCCCAGCTCAGTAATAAGTGTGTTGACTCACCACTCGGAAACTACAACAACACTAAAATTTGTCTGTCATTTTGGTTTGAAAGTAATCTTTCTAATAGATCTCAATATGTAATTTATAATAATAATTCCTCAATTTTTGTTATATAACAAATGGTGTACCACAAGGTTCTATCCTAGGACTGTAGGTACTCTATTGTTTTTAATTTACATTAATGATCTTACACATTCCTCTAAAAACGACATTGTTACTATTATTTGTGACAAGTTTACAAGCACAAATCAGCGCCTTTAACTGCACCTCGATGTTAAATGAAGGTCCTTCCCCGCGCGGGTTTTCGGCAACGAAACAACAACAACAAAATAGGGGTGCGCCTTATACACGGAGATTTACGGTAAGTGAATTGCAACTGTCTCAATTACCGGGGTCCTACACGTGTGTTTTTTCACTGAGCCATGTGTTATAAGCAAGGCTCAAATTAATTTTTTGCCCACGGGGGCTCTTCCAAAAAAAAAAGAGCCCCGTGAGCCTTCTCACGGGGGCGCTTTTAGTGCTGATGGGGGCCTTTATTTTAATACAAATTTCCATTGAATTGGTACCCGTGAAACTCCTTAGTATTTTATCATTATCATTTATCTAAGCGGTATTTTTCCTCTTAGAAATTTACTTGTTACATAGCTGTTATTGACTTTCATCCCCGTGAGGACATTTTCTCCATTTCTTCCCGTTCTGCACATAATTTCCTCCTCATTATTCGGAGCAACCTTATTTACATTCTTTCTTTACTTTTAGTAATTACCATATCCTTCCAAAACACAGGGGCGGATCAAGCTTTTGCTAAGGGTGGGGCATCGTCCACGAGCCGCGTAGCGGCGAGGCGATTTTTGTTGTTGCTATTTTGAACCCCCGTAAGTGGTGTTTTCCTGGCATCTACCAACATGCGGATCATCGCCCACGAGCCGCGAAGCGGCGAGGCGACTTTTTTGGTGCTTTTTTGAACCCCCGTTAGTGATGTTTTCCTGGCATCTACTGACATCTACTAATACTGTGTACATCTGGACACATGATAGCATTTTTCTGTGCACATCACATTTTTCCTTGGCAGCCCAAGGGGGAGGGAGGAGGTTAAACCCCCTAAACCGCCTAGATCCGCCCCTGCAACAGCTTATGCCTTCTTCTTCTTCTCAATATTGATTTACTGGTCGGGTTACATTATTTGATGGACTTTAAGAATCACCAGATTTCAGAGGATTCAAACTTTCACAACGAAAAACTTCTCCATTTTTCAGTCCTTGCGCGCGCGTGATTGTCGATCTCCAGCTCTAGCAGATATTGGGCGTCAGCGTGCACACCGGTACTACCAGCGCATAGCAACTGTGCTGACGGCCGCACCGCGAGCTTCCGTTGTTTGTTTCGGGAATACTCCCGGGAATACTCGTAGAGATGGTAGAGAAAGCGCCATCTAAGTTCCATTTCATTGGTTTAAGGTTTGAAAATTAATACTCAATATTGTGTTAAAGTTATATCAGAAAAGATAATCTTAATTTTATAATTCCACGGGGGCGATTTTTAATTTTGCAATCGCCCCCGTGAGCAACCTGACGGGGGCGATTATGGAGCTCACGGGGGCGAATCGCTCACCGCCCCCGTGTATTTTGAGCGCTGGTTATAAGATAAAAAATTTGAAGCATATTACATTTTATGTCAACAAGGTGCATATCTAAACAGGGCCTAAGTAAGAAATGTAATAATGTTACATCTTACCTGAAAGATGGAGGTCAAAGAGGAAGAGAAAAGAGGAGAAGGCAGGCAGCTGGTTGGGTCTGAGATCACCCCTCCCACTCATTGCATGAGAAGCCCGCAAGGGAAGGTGCAACACATTCAGAGTTCTGTAAGAAATTAAAACAAAATATTTAGACACATTAACTTTACATATTAGGAGTACTTGTTTTCTAAATCGCTTCCCATTGCTCTACAGTGCAATCAATCCATTCAAAGAAAGACATGAGACCTGTTTCCATCAGCTCAAGTTTGCCAAATAACCCACTATTTTAACTATCCTGATCGCAAATCATACAGCTAATTTGCGTCTTCATCAGCCCGCAGTTGCATTTAGCGTGATATTTGGTCGAGATAATCATCCCAAGATATCTTGGGCTATTGCAAATATCCCACTTTTTGTGTGGTGCCTCCTCACCAGCCCGAAGACCCGCATTATGCGCGAAAGCTGAGAAAAATATCTTGAGCCTGAGTTTCAAGGTTGAGTCTCAAGCTGATGAGGACGCGATTTGTAACTTTAGGCTAATTTCCCAAATCAGAAATAGCGGGTTATTTGGCAATCTCGAGCTGATGAAAACATACCTAAGGGCATTGTCTTTATACAAAACTGGCCTTGTTACAACTTCACTGACATCCCACGGAAATGCATGTATTTCTTTTTCAATGGAATGTTGGCAAACTTAATGGAATTTTTAATTTACAAACTGTTTTAAGGACATGTAGAGGTACAACTTTGCTTACATCCCACTGAAGCATGTTTCTTTCAATTCAATCATTTCCATGGGATGTACACTGTAGGCGAACTCATAAGCTAGAGTTATAAAATATTGTGCTACAATCATGATAATAGTTTGATTTGGATCTAGCACAACTTGGTATTAGACATGGCTTGCCTCTGGATAGAACGTTGGCTCCCTGCAACCAAAGCTTAGATGTTGCACTACATGTACATGTATACCTTTCTCCCTCTCCCTCCCTCCCAGACGTGTTTTGAAAGCTCACTAGCTCCCATCCCCGATACAATCTTCAAGCAGGCACATCTCCTTGTATACATCTAATGTAATCACACCCAGATGTGCTAGGGGACGGAGAAAGACGATTAAAGACGAGGGGAACCTGCGGGCCTCCCTCTATAGATGACGACGGAGCGCAGACAGGCATGTGCAGGGAGGAATGCGGTAATCAAAGACGGCTCATCACAGCATCGCTTCATGTCTTTCAATGTTTATTTGTGAATCATATAGACGAAAGAGAGGGCAATATTAAATTACATGTACAACTGTACATGTATGTAGAGGGACCTCTCAACAGGCAGATCTGTATCTGTACATTTTTATCTACAGTAATAGTGCAATTGCACATGAAAAGATCAAATTGAATTTAACACAACTTTTTGCAGATACATTCTGAATCATTGCTGATACACATAACAAAAATAGGGCTAGTTATCATCGTCTGAACAAAAATTGTCTATTTCTCATGAATAGAAGTACAGTGTATCATGACAAAACATGAAATAGTAAAATATCATTCAGAGAATAAATGTACCATACACTTTACCAAAGTATTATAAGTTATAGGCCTTCATTTTATGTCTTTTTGTTTGTTTTGTTTGTTGTTTTTGTTAATGCCAATAATGGGCATGGTTTCATGTAAGTGAAGCAAATACAGAAAAGAAAACTAGGCTATGTATTAAAATCTGCAGCACATGGCACAATCATACTTCCAAGTATCAATTAATTTTACTAAGTCTCTTTTGAGTGATGAAGTCACAAGAAATCAACATAAAACCCCTAATCACAAATAATTTCTAAACCCAAATGCCTTCTGTATACATATCATATGCACACAGGTTCACAGATCCCAAACATTGGGCTTGACCCGACATATTTCAAAGAATCGAGAGGTCATCTAAAGAGGAGAGGTCAGCTAAGATTATGGACGCAGCTAGGAATGCAATCCATTCAAATCACACATTTTCCATTCCAGACGTGATGAATTTTACCCAGCTCAGTCCTGCAGCTAGTTATAAAGTCAGTTTTCTCACAAAATGATAGGGCCCTAAATTCTGAAACATTTAAAGTTCAGAGACATCAATATTTTTTTCTTCTTTTTCTTTTCTATTTCTAAAAAATCATACCTACAGGATAATATATACATGTACATTGTGATTTACTTTAGATCATCATAGGGCTTTTTCAACAACAGCGTAGGACCAGACCCCGTTACATAAAACTTGTTATATCAATATTACAATGACTGTTATAAGCTACTGAAATCATAGCATTTGATTGGCAGAGAGCAAATTTGTCAGAGAAATTTGGCATTTGTTATTTGTTTATACCCCCAAATGTATTTTTACAGAATAGCCAAAGCCGCCAAACTCTCATTACATTTTGTTTGTGTGTCTGCATCTTTTCAATTTTTGCTATTTGTTTGAACTAAATAGATATTAATACTCTACAAAAGCTAGTGTTATTCTTTGATAACTGCACTTTTTGAAGACACTCTCCAAATTAAATGAAGTTATAATAGAGAAGACTATACAATGTACATGTACACACTGTAGGCCTATACTTGGTATGGCTTGTTTACTCCATTCTTTAGTCTATATTTCTCAAACATTGTTTACTTTCCAAAATAATTTGTTTTCCCATTTCTTCATCTTTCAACTCCAATCTTTTAGATTCACCTTATAAATAAACATTCTTCTTCTTTCTGAAAAGTGCAGGCTTCATGAAATGAAGATTAACGCACTGTAATTGCTAGAAAGTATAAACAAACTTTTTCTTTTTTCCTCAAGCGAGGTTTTTATTTCCATAATTTCAATACATATTTTCATCAATTATTAAATGATTTGTTTATATCATTGAGCAATATAACAAAAACTAAGCATGGCTGGATACAGGCTAAGCACTACTTCATGAACTCCTCTCAAATCTCAGGAATTCACCTTCCCTTAGGTAGACCATTCTAGTCTCATTCTTCATACCTGTAAGGTCATGTTGTCATGTGGGATCAGAAATTTTCAACTGTGAGTCTTTTGTGAATTGTATCATGGTTAACTTTTTTTTGCAGTATCAAACTATCACAAACCTGAACCACTAAAAAGTTTTTTTTATAGTTCCACTATGGATAGCAAAAAACTTGAGAAGTCTGATTGAATTTGGGCATTTTTTTCTGTAAGGAAATGATTGTTTGGAGTTACATAAACAAAAGAAAACAAATGATTATTTAGATCAAATGGACTACCACCTAAAATTTGTGAGTAAATGTAACTTTCTAGCCTACTGTTCTCAATTGATATCAACAAAATATGAAAGAAAATGAATCTTGGGGGTGGGGTAGGAGAGATGGTACCAAAAATCAATCTTTAACCCTTTTTCTTGTTGGTAGTAAAACATTCTAAAAATAATAATGGTTATAACTTATATACCAGGATACAAAGTTCACAGAGGAGAGATAGTTACAAAATATCAATCTTTAACACCCCTTCTTGTCCATAGTACAACATTCTAAAAAGTTACATGTACGTTCCAGGGTAGAAAGTTTACAGAAGAACATTCCAATAAAATATTACACCTATAGATGTTCATTCATATCAATCTCAGTCACTGTTTGTTGTAACTATAAACTACTCTAAGGGTCTGTTAGGGAAGACTAGTAAGTGAGGGGGCTCAGTCTGCCTACTTGAATCTAAAGGGAGTTAAATGACATTTACTTGAACTTCCCCCTTCTAACAAATACAAATGTGAGCATTGTTAGCATCAAAACTATGCTAGATTCATGTTAAAGGTATATATAAACCTTGCTACAATTATATAGTGGATTTTTCAGTTGTTGAAATAACAATAATGTACTAGTACACAATTACTATTACAATATCTTTGTATTGAATAAAGAGAGCACCATAAGTATCTACATGTAGATGTATAAAGACTTTATAAAGATTTGATGTCTGCCCAGAAATAGACAGATATTATTGAATGCTTTTATCATACTTATACAAGTAAGATTGATTCCCAGTTTCTCTTACTTCAAGCTTTCCTTGGAAAATGAGGGGTTCAATGTAATTTGATAGAGAACTTTTTCCCCCACATAAATGATTTAAAAAAATTGAAGTGCATGAGTAATCTGTGTCACTTCATTGTTATTTTACCACTCTCTCCCCGCTCTCTCTCTCTTTCTCTCTCTTTCTCTCTCTCTCCAATAATCCTTCAATGGAACATGCCAGGAGGACTATAGCTATAGCCTTTACCACAATATTTATCGTCAAATATTGTAAAGAGTATGATATTTAACCAAGAGTAAAAAAATTACACATGCAGTGTGTCTACAAAAGTTCTGCCTCTAAATTTCTAAATGTACATATTATTCAAATAAACTAATAACATACTTTCATTTACACATACTGGTAGACTGTTTGTCTTTTGGGTCAATGAGTTCAATTAGTCTACGGCAAGCTGCTGGAGATCCGGTTAGTAGTTTCCCCTCATGGGGAAGTGACATATCGAGTACAAATAAGCTACTGCTCAGGATCTCATTAGCATGCTACAAATATGGGTAATGAAAGATTAGGACTGCTTTCACTAAATAATTATTGTTGAATATGAAATACATGTAAATACATGTAAATGTATACAAATGTATATGCACATATTGTCTGTTTGGAGCCAGAAGGTTGTTTACTCATTCATGTTTATCAAAGAGTTAATGCCCTTCTGGCTTTGAACAGACAATACTGTAGGTAGTTCTTTTTTTTCTTTCTTTTTTTAGTTGATTATTATTTTCATTTCTTTTTATAAACATTTAATTGAGAAACTTTCATCTTAATTTTAACAGAAATATATGGAAAGCTTGTTGACATGTATATGATACAAAGTTCCATATAATTATTGTGTTTCCATGTATCCAGGATTCTATGGTTGGGGGAGGGGAGGGGGCAAAAGTTATAACATTATTTGAGAAGCAAAGAAAAATGTTATCAGCCCAGCCCAAGCTTTGTTGCTTCCCCCCCCCCCCACAACTTTTGGCAACAGGCCTCCTGTCACCCACCCCCCTAAAAAACAATATGTCACACTCAATAACTTTTTATTCATATAAATCTTTAGTAAAATAAATTACAAAATAAGAAATAACAAGATATAATGCAAAAATATAACAATAAGCTATTTTTAGCCCATTTCACTTTTTTGCTTCAAGAGTAACACCTACATGTACACTTATAGGAAAACAACAATATGCACTATATAAATACAAAAATAGATATTTTGAAAATCATTGCCCTACATTTGTTGTAAAATGCTAATAGCGCCACATACCAGTCTACAATGCAGAATACTCCAATCTGATGTCCATATAATTCCAAGAGTGAAGTAAATTGCCTTGATCAGGGATACTAAATGTCTCTGACTCGATCATAAGCATGTATACATGTACAACTGTATGTAGGCTTACAACATGTCCTTAAAAGACCAATACTTCACTGCACAAAGTACACACACACAAAAAAGAGTGAATAAATACAGCCCTTTAAATCCTGAACAATGCACCAGGAAGCATATCAACAATTAAAATGCTAGGAAAAATAGGCCTTGCACATCTACTAGACTCACCACCCACGGTCTATCACGAATTCATACAAGATGTTAAAAGCGTGACAGGGCTAAACAAACATCACCTTTGATAACATTTCAAAAATGCTACTTTGTTTGTATCAAAAATGCAAATCATCATGGTCACAAATTGACACAAAATAACATGTACATGAACTGTACATGTATTCATACTTTAGTTATGAGTGCTTACATGTACATGTAGACAGACAAACACACACACGTCTAGTGTGATGAAACAAATTAACAAGTTACAGAGAATGATGAATTGATAGAATCAGAAATAGAAATAGAAAATAAGAAGAAATGAGAAAGACCTAGACACAGACAGAGAGAGGGGGAGAGGGGATAGAGGGAGGGAGAGTGAGAGAGAGAGAGAGAGAAAGAGAGAGAGAGAGAGAGAGTCTGAGAGAGAGAGAGAGAAAGAGAGAGAAAACTTTCCAAAGAAACATAATATACCTTCAGTTTCAATTGTTAACCATTTCAGTGCAGGAAGATGAATTCTCCTCCCCTATTACCTCCATTATTTGTCCTTATTTGTCTTTGTCGCCACGGTGCAATTAAAACCCCGAAAAGTCGTAAAAGCTTTTGAATTCGTAACGGCTATCAAGGCCCTGTTCGAACAGAGGAGCAAAATTCGTCCAAAATTCACATTCGCGTAACTCCCTTATTTTAGCTTTAAAGTTCATAAAAATTTCACAGCACATACAAAATCATGATATTATTCTTCAAATGAATTTTCATTCCAAACTGTAATGTATTTTTAAAGATATGGGTATTTTCCTGTTTCAGAGGTCTGTGAAAAGAGGCTTCGTTTGATTCCCGTGATAAGTCTGCGACGGTATAAAAATCTAATCGATTAACATTTTACTAGACTTTAAACTCCAGTCTCACTCTCTGCGAAGTTTCGAGATGGCGTCATTAGTAGTTTCGTGTAAAACTGCTTTCAAAACTGGGGAAAGATTCATGAAAAGACTGGGAGCTAAAACTATAGACGACATAATCGACGCTGTTTGCGCATGCGCTGTTCGCATCACGGGCCGTCTGCCAGCGCTCAGCCAGCTGTACACTAGCACTGAACGGTGATTGTTTTCACGCTGCAGAACGTTTTAGCACGTAAGTTTAGACCTAATTTTCACCCTTTTTTCTTCCTGAATTATGCTTTTGATTATTTTATTACAAACATAATTGATAATAGCCCTTACCTTCGTCATTATAAATGCTTACATGCTCATTTAGGGTTCTCCGAGCACAGTTGCTTCGCATCAACACGGCCGGTTGTGCACACGCATATCTGCAGTACGGTACTATCCTGGCTGTGTATTAAAAACTGTTCTATTGATTCTCAATATTTCAAACACCACTGTGCAAAACTCAACTAATTTCACTAAAAATCGGTAATTTTGTGACAATTGATGACACTTAAATAGCAGTAAAATACAATTTTTTTCAACTTACCGATATTAAAAAGAATAATTTGAAAATTAAAATCGTGAGTGTACTGTCAAACTTCCCGATCAGCCGCATCGTATTCGTTATGTACATTAGTGTGCAATAAGTATATTGACTATTCATGTTTGCAATTGCTGCCTCTTTACACGTAGTGCAGCGTAAAAGGTCAATACGCATTGACTCTCTTGCTGGAGTGGTTGTGCAATGCTATGCAGTGCAATGCAGTGGGTTGTTGTGCATTGAATTGAGACGTTTGATGCCTGATCAATATATAATAATAAAGTTTCCAAAGGTTTTGGCAGCTAGCTCTAAGTTGGCAGGCAGGGCCATTATATTGCACAAAACTCTTCTCCAGCGACATTGTTTTTATTTGTGGTCGTAAGGCCCATGGGTCATTGATTAAATTAGAGACCTTAATTATTTCGGGCAATCCATCTTGTTTTCTCTCACAAGCCAATGCAAACTGAGAAGAAAAATTCGCTTTTAATTTATACTGGTGGTTGTGGCGTTGTGCATGTTTTTATTGTGACTTGTGTGTCTGGACATGGTAATAAATTAGGTCTAATTATATCGCCATATATAGCGCAATGATCTAGGAGTAGGACCTTTGTCCATATTAATTCCATAATCACTATCCTGAGTCCTGAATCTGATGTAGTTTGCTCTCTATTTTTCCCCAACAGACAAGTCACTGTGCATCCAAGAAGAGCCATCCCCAGGGCAAGCCTGTATCTAGGCTCTTTCCTTTTCCCTGCCTGGGACCTGGGGAAACTTACACACAAAGTTATGCATATTCGAGGACCAAAGTGCCAACAGAGATTTATCGCAGACCATGATGTCTACCTTCATGTACGCGGCTGATGAAACTTTCCCCTTCATTTTTCACGACTAAGCAATAGGGAATTCAAGTCGGGTAAGAATTCATTTGAGCGATACATAAAATCTTACATAATATTCTTGATATGACTAAAATAGTTTGCTGCTACAGAACTTTTGTAAAAATTATGAAAATAGTATTAGTTATAACAGTGAAACAATAACTACATGTATGTACGTTTAAACAAAAGAAAAATATTATCAACTACCCTGATATGGTAATGAACAGTGCCATGAAAAGTTGGCAAACTGGTGACTTTATAAATTATATCTTTTATATTATCCTGAATGCATAATGAGGGTCCCTTACTCCTCAGTCCTCACTGAATTTGTGTTTTGTAAACACATCCTTTTAGAGAGTTGGGAGATTTTTAATGTATGCCCATGATGGCCATGAATAGTGTTTGCAGTTCCTTTTTAAATAAACGTAATAGAAACCTTTTTAATAACTTTTTTTTTTTGGTTGAAAGGAGAGAGAAAAATCCCACCGAGTTAAAATGTCTACAATGGTGGAATGGGCCTAACTGTAATACTCAAATGACGTCGGATTTATTAACGATATCATACATGTAACAAGGAATAACCAAGTTTTTAAATTTAAATTTCAAGTATGATAATAGTTGTTATTACAATACATATAATAGTTGAGTTGTATTTTCTTTTTTTTCTTTACAGGATTACTGGCACCGAAGAAGAGCCCTGTATGGCCTATTCGTCTCCTCTTCTGTTACATTTTGTACCTCTCCCAGGCTCTTCTCGTCCTCCCTGATGACAGTCCCTGACACATTCTGCCAGAAGCAAGGATGCAAGCAACAAAAAAGAGCCATTGAAGCTGGTGCTTCACAAAGACTGTATTATAGTCAGGTCGCTTAGCGTAAAATGTATCGATTATCGTTACTTGCCAGATAAAAGCACCATTTTTGGTACAGGGCTTCCTTAGGACTTACTTAACAATATAAGGCTAGGAGCCCCCGGCAAAAAATTAATGTAAGGGAGTGGGGGGCGGGGGCGTCTTTTTGGAGCCCCAAATAATTTTATAACATTGATTTGTTGTTGTACAAATGCCATTTTTGGTACAGAGCTTCTTTATCTTTTATGCATCAATAGACATATATTTTTGCAGTAAGCCTACTCCATGTTTTCCCCCCTTTTCAGACCGATGGTAGGGAATATGGTCGGTCATGTGATCTGTCACAACCACCTTCAAATTATTGATATGTTTAACTGTAAACATATCTTTAGCATATCATGGGATCATTGTGAAAATGTGTATAATAGCAAACCTGATTATGAAGAAGATCATTGATAAATGATTTGTTTATACGGCTATGTAGCACCTATTCAGTGTGTCATATTAATCAGTTATTTTATTTGTTTTGTCGGCTGAGTTTACGATGTTCATCACTTTCAAATGTATGCCTTTCAGCAGTTTATGCTAACAAAGGATTATTAAAGAGAATGCTTTACCTTTTAAAATAATTTTCCATAAACTTTTCTTTTAATGTGTAGCATGTTGATGGATGTGGTGGTGTTATATTAAAAACCTGATTTATTATTCATCATTTTAGTGCTTTAAAAAAATAAGGTCTGAGCTGAAACACACCCACAATCATGGGATATACATTTTAAACAAGTAGACTGAGTTATGGACACTAAATTGAATTTAATATGTATTTTATTGCAATAAATTTATATTCACAGCTCAGCTCAAGGGATGAATTACAGTGAAACTCACAAGACAAATGACATAAACATATCATAAACATAAAAACACGAGAAATTCATGAAATATGGAATACCCCCCCCCCCACCCCAAACAATAAAGTGGCGAGAGAGAAAAGAGTACAAGAGAAATATTTGCATGTATGTTGCAGAATGATTTCAACAAATTAACCCGAACCCCTCACTAATTTCTGACCCCCTCCTAATATATATATATAATTATATAAATGTATACACATTACATCTTTTATTTAACATTACTTTTTATTCCATTAAATCGATGTTACGTCTAAACATTAACACGGGATATACATTTTAGACAAATATACAGAGTTATGGACACTAGCTTGAATTTAAAATGTATTTGATTTCAATAAATTTGTATTCACAGCTCAAGGGATGAATTATAGTGAAATACTCAAGGCAAAATGACATAGACAAGAAAATTATCAAATCGCGAGAAATTTATGAAATACGGAAGCCCCCCCCCCCCCCAAAAAAAAAAAATAATAATAATAAATGGTGAGAGAGAAAAGTGTACAATTTTTGCCATGTATGTTGCAGAATGATGTCAAAAAAATAATCAGAACCCCTCACTCATTTTCGCCCCCCCTTATAAATATATATATATATAGATATATATACATATCAACTCATATCTTTCATCTATCACTACTTTGTATATTATATACACATCGGGGGTGAGGGCCGGGGAGCCTAATTCTTGAATGTGGCTGATGTGGCTGCTGCAGTCCACGTCCAGTGACCTCTAAGTTACAGTGGTATCTGTTTCTGTTTCGGTTGCGTCGGTATACTCAGGTTTAACTGTACTTCACCAACTCGATCGACCACATATCTTCACAGTACCCTAACAATGCATGTTTAGAATTCATGTTTGGCTAAAACAAAAGTCGACATATTTTTATCAAAAGTTGCAAGGAGTTGATCAAACCATACACACCGAGTCCAGCTCACTCAGCCCTGCACACACGCGCGCGTCCACGCACGTACGTATTACTCTACACAAAGGACTACCCGCGAGAGGTAACCATCATGCATGTAACCCTATAGATGGGACTGGACTTAAGCTTACGCGAACGTTTCGCCATTGGTCGTCGATGACATTGCCTTCGTTTGATTCCCGTGATATCCCTGGAAAAAATAGTTATGAACAGAAATTTCGAGGAGAGCTTTGATATATTTTTATTTATCATTTACGAAAGTATTGGCCTGGCGTCTAGACGGAAAATATGAAATATAATGCAATATTTTCAGCCAAAAAAAAAAAAAAAATGGCGCTTCGTTTTGCCCAGTTTTTGCATATTAAAACGAGATTTAACTACTAACTGCAATCATAATGAGTTAGAACAACTCTTCTTCTTCAATTTGACATTTCAATCATTTCATTTGGTGGTTTCTAAAGCGAGATCTCACAGTTTTGCTAAGTCTCTTTAGTAGCGGTTTGGAGTAAACAAGTTGTTTACTTTATGCAAATTAGGCTTCAAGGACGAAAGCTTTCGCACCGATAATTATACCCTAGCCCCGTGCCTGTTATCCCTTTCACAAACTAGTCATGAAAGAGAAAAGGGGGACTGTCCGAACAAGACCATCTTAGTCTATTTTGGTACCGGTATGTGTTATTATCTTCTCTTCAGTAAACATCATACTGTAAAGAAGTTTGTCAGTTAGAAGTGACTACATTTCCATAAGAATATACCAGTAATCAATAAATTGAATTTGAACTTGAACTTGAATACATCCATGATGCTTCTAAGCACTTTACAGCAATATTAAACTTACCAAAAGAAATATTTAAAAGTTTAAAACTTTTTTCCAAATTAAATCCTGCATCACCAAACAACACTCTTCTGAGAACTGCCTCTTACAAGAGATGAGAAAGAAGCCTTACCTTGTAAACTACAATGACTGAATACAATCCAAGTGATCCAACTGATAATTACAAACACTGCCAGGCCAGGCGTCTACAACGTACATCCAAGTTACTGTCTTCGTCAATCTCACAAAATCCCTTTCCACAATACGTATTCCCTGACTCCCGGTTTATATGAAGAACAGACCAGGCAGCAGGTCCACTGTCGTTCCTCTCTCTTTCTGTAACTGTTCACTGTAAAGCAGAGTATTCTGCTCGCTTGTACATGGAGATGTTATGGCAGATTAGGACTGAATATTATATGACCCGTCTATCGCAGCTGTCAGTTAGCACTTGGGGGGGATAGACTCCCGGCCCAGTCAATCGGAGCAGTTCTGGAGACTAGCCACATGAACGGAATGAGAAGTTGTTGCTTTAGTTTTTTAAAGGGAACTGTAAGTATACCAAATTACCAAAAGTCAACTTAGAGTAATGAAATGGGAAAGTTAAACAATATCCAAGAAGGTAAACAAAAGTTTTATGCTTGTGGAATGGATTATTCTTTACAAAGCACTATGACAGAAGAAGCTGCTTCATTTTTGTTTTGATTTTGATTTTGATTTTTCTGTATTAAACTAAAAGTCCCTAATCCCTATAGTATACAAAACAAGAAACATTTGACTTGATGTTCATTTTCTAGTATTTCTACATGTATCTGAAGGGGCTGTCAACAACCAGAGGTACTGTATAGCTGGGAAGGCAAAGGGAGCACTGAATGGCAAAAAAGAATTCAATAAGGAGGAAAGAAGAGGAAAAGAAAAGGTGAGGGGAAATAGGATTGTGAGAAGGAAGATAGGAACCCTCCTACACCCTGATTTCATATTCTGACAACCAAGTGACCCCCCCCCCCCCACATGACAGCAAAACTAAAAGAGAGTTAAAAATGTGAAGTAATATTAACCAGGGACAAAATAATCCTTGCTTTCTTTTGCCTAGGGTCCAGTCAAAAATCATATACTACCATGCACTCCTTCTTCTAGTAAACATGGTTTTTTACAAAGGTTAAGAACGACTATACCCTTTTTTTCACTGCTTTCCAACCATTAACCCCCCCCCCCCCCCAACAATCATATTTAACAAAAAAAATATGTATTGTTTCGTTGTTAAAGACCCTATCCGATGAAAATACAACTTGATATAAATGGAAAACTGACTGAATGTAGAATGCAAATATAAAGGAATAACAAGTATTCACCCTTTCATTATTGCACAAAAGCAAATTAGAACCTCATTTTCCACATCCCTCCAAATTATGGGTCAATAGGGGTCATATTCTAATATTATGAATAGCGACCCTTTTATTTGATTATGAATAGCGGTCCTTATGAATAGTGGTCCTTATGAAAAGCGGTCCTTATGAAAAGCGGTCCTTGTGAATAGCAGTCCTTAAGAAAAGCGGTCCATTGAATAGTGGTCCTAATGAATAGCGGTCCTTATGAATAATGACCCTTTTCTTCAATTATGAATAGCAGTCCATATGAATAATGGTCCATTGAATAGTGGTCCTTATGAATAGCAAGCAGACCTCCTTGAGGAACATTATAAAACTAACAAACAAACAGCTTTCACATTCGGCGGAGATATTGCGCTATCAAAAAGCCTGTCCTTTGAGTCTAGATGGGGCTGCTGGGTAGGAAGATAGCATTGACAATGATGTCATTCATATAGCATGATGTCATCTTCCCCCAGTAGCTAGCTACATGTAAACACTCATTCGTTATAATGTTAGGGAAAGTGCATAGGCACGGTACTACAGTACATGCAGTTCATTTATAAAATCAGGAAGACATTGCGCTTCCTGAGTCACAGGATAATACTTGACAGATATTGTTTCTTCTTTTCTGCGCACTCATCCTGAGTGTAACTTAGAAAAGTGATCTAATCATCCAAGGACCCCTCCCCACCACTCTGAGGTGAACTTGCTCTTTCATTATTAAAAGCCTGTTGAGTTTCAGAAGACCCACAAAACTTTTCACAAAAAGTTACATGTTGCAAATCCAAAAACAGTAGCTCTTACTTTGCAACTCAATTCAAACTTTCCTCCAATGAAAATTTTGACTGAAATTTGCACATTTGGTTTGTATACTTCTGAAAGTTATGAGTTGCATTTCAACTTTTTAAGGTATCAAATTATTGCCATAGGCCCTTAAAGTGGACATTAATTGATTTTAAATATTGATTGAACTTGAATCATTGCTTAGAGAAGGTTAGATCGAACAAGGTTATGAAAATTTACCGCTTGGAAACATTCAAAGTAACGATTATTATCAAATTTCAAACGGAAAAATACAGCCCCAATTTCGCACATAAAGAGCTATCCAAACACTGTCAAGATTTGTGTTATTTAATGTTAACATAGAATTCTTTCAAGTTTCAACATGTAAATGTTGCAATTCATATACACCCTCAAGAAAAACATAGAAAGCCACAAAAACAAATGGGTTTTGTTTTGTGAGCTGAATACAAAGGTAGGAAGCTGTCATTTTGCAATAAAAATAAATGATCAACTGACCAATACTTCCTCTTATTATTCTTGAAAAGAAATGGTTTAGAAAAACAAAACAACTTGTTCAATCTTTAAATCCGTTTATACAGGAAAGTAACTACCGTAGAACTTTTGGCATATTTAACAGGATTTCAATCTTCCTGCATATTGTAAGTAGCCAAGTAGAGATGTACATGTACCTTTTTTAAATGCAATTTTAGTTTACAATAGTAACCTGCTTGCTTTAAACTTGTGTGTAAAAAGTGACCAAAGCAACAAACCTTGTCCTTCTTTTCACTTTTTGTTTTCAACGTACAGATCCCCTTCCCCCCCACCCCCAATCCTTTCTCTTTCTCTCCCTCTCCCCCTCCCCCCCCCCCCCCTCTCTCTCTCTCTCTCTCTCTACCTCTCTCTCTCTCTCTCTCTCACCCTACTTCCCTCTCTTCCTTTTCCCTTTTCACCTTCCACCGACTACAAGTACATGTTATAATAATTCATGAAGTAATTTCTACACATGGATGTGATGTAAAACCAGGTACAGGAAACTCACATGAATGAAACTAAGTCAAGCAGAAGACTGTATTTTCCCTTATTGAAGGCATTATATCAATGACTACAGTATGATGCCATGACGTACATCAGATATGGTGAGGGCGCTATACGACAGTGCTCAGTCATAGCATATTGAGAGAGACAGTTGTGACATGCACATGATTTGCATACGTGGTTATAGGGTATTAACATCACAGAGCTCCTGGAAGCGGCCTCCCATGTAGTACAATCTCCATGGGAGGTAACTACAGGTGTACAGCTCCAGGACAAAATATTATGACTATCTCTTCCAACTAGATATGGCAGCAGCCAAGTTTACATGACATGCCGTTTCATTAATCAAAACAATTTAAAAATTATATCCACCCCTTTGAAGGGAACTGTAATTTTGTCCCTGCTGTCGATCTGCTTTCGATCTGCTTTCGAAAAATATTAAACACTTTAACAGTAACTAGATTCTAATTTTACCGTAACCAGAGTATACAACAACTGTGGCACAGTGGCACTATATCATAGGTCTGATCATACGAGCCTAAACCATCTTTTTCACCCTCTCACAGAAAAGGTTACAAATGTAATGGTCCAAACAAAAGCTAAAATTGTCTTCCGTGGCCTACTTTGTGATGTGATTTGTCAGGAGAGGGCCTCGATGAGAGACATTCCTACTACACTGTATAACAGCTGCAGTCTGGGCCTACTCCAAGATGCACAATGTACATGTATGTGTAGCCTAGATCAAAGATAATGATGTATATACATGTATATATGTATGTGTACATGTATCTGTACCAGGACAAAAATACATGGGCTCGGGCGAATTTGCCCCCAAAATGCAAAAAAGGGCCCCTTAAAATATGCACAGAGTTCAATTAAAAACAAATTAAAGAGTGTTATTTTCATGCAAGAGTGTTATTTTCATGCAAGCAAGCTTGAATAGAAGCCCCCAAAATTTGTGAAATATTCTATTCCCTGATGTGTATTAACATTAATTGGGTTTTTACACTTGTATACATTTACATTTACATCAATTGATCGATCTTAATGTACCCATCAACCCAAGAAAATCAAACAAGATCCAAAGAATTATATTACCGGTATAGATTAGATTAATGCCATTGTACAACAGAGTGGATAAAACCTCCTGCATGACGGCAGATGGAAAACTCCATGTACACACCACACGCTCAACTCACAGTCTCAAACCCAACAGAACAATCAATTTGTTTTTATTGACCAATAGAGGTGTGGGCAAGGCCGATCGTTTGCGGTGTTGTCCAAGAGGGGGAGGAAGATTGTGTTTGGGTCTGGAACCGACCATAAGAATGTTGATAGAATCGGCTGATGGCGAGTGGGTTCAAGAGAGGTGCCGCTCTAAAGCAGTGTTCACATTTGAAATTAAATTGGATAGATCAGAAGTAGCGTCTGTAGAGAAGCTCACATTTTAAATATAATATACCTTTCTCAAACATAAATTAAACTAAAATAAACTGGAGGGGGGAGAGGGACCCCAGTTCAGAATGAGAACATACATGTAAGCTATGTTCCGACGTGGCTTCGTAGTCGGCGTAAGTTTTTCATTGCAGCAATAAATATCCATAAATATTTGACTTAACACCATTAGTTGTCCATACGCTCTTACTCTGACCAACTTGCCCAGATTAAGTTAACGCAACCTTCCACCGACCCTGCAGTCTTACTCAATGTAACTTCCGGAAGTGGTGACGCCGCTGAGCCCCCACTAATCGACCTCAACCAAGCTTCTGTATCTAAACGCGCAAAATCTAGTTTTCATTCAATCAAAATCGCTGTGAAAAACACTCTACAGGCACACAAAAAATTGCATGTGGTAAACTTTGAAGGTTTGACCCTTAAGTTTTAAATGTTAGGTCATACAACCCCCGTGAAAGGTCACAGATACTCCTAGTGCCAAGTGAGACCATCTACACGGTCAACTTACGCTACCATCTAGTTTCAAGAAATTCCAGGAGTGAATCAGTCGGCGTAAAGGTACATGTAGGCGTAGCTTACACGACTATCGTTCAGACGGTCACTAGTTGAATGTTAGACATTATTTGAACACCAATTTCATGGCAGTACCGGTATGAACACTTCTTGTGTGAGATGATGGCTGACTGGAATTCAGAAACCTAGGTGTACAGACTTTGGAAGATGAGTTATCTAGGCTAGGTTACATCAATGGACGACTGCATGAGCAGTCTGCCAGCCTATAGCCCATTGAGTGAAGCTATTACTATACTTGTAGCGTATTGTATCTGACATTACATTTCCAGCTGCAAGTTATCATCATTATACTCCCTCATACATGTACAGGTAGACCAATAGGACTAAACAAATACGGACATGTAAAAGTACATGTGTTGGACAACCGTAATTACAAAAGTACATTTTACATGCACTTCTATTATCTGAATAACAGGCTATTGTGCACTCCTGTTTATATTTCTACTACTGTAGATATAAGGATTTACACCGTATCTCCCTCTTAGGCAAAACATTGACCTGAAGAAGTTTCTACATTCCAATGGGTTATTTAAATGTACATTTAAATACACTGTACACAATCCTATCTCTTTTTAAATACTTTTGTAAACAAGAGGACAAATCTTTAAAATAAAGTTACTCCTGTTGTTTATCAATCATTAGATGTACATGTACATATGTGACAAACACTCTCCCCTCCCCCCTCCCCCACACACCTAACCCTCACCCCCTATAAAACCCAAAGTGGCATATACATGTAATGTACCTTAAAGATAAACTTGAGTTCTGGTAATGCGATTGCATTGTGAAAGAAAAGGTGTGGAATGGATCAGAAAAGTTGATCATATAGCATGTAAGTAATGGTGTGTAATGCAAGGTTCTGGAGTCCTCAAAATCATCATAAATTTGGCACAGTCTTGGTAAAGTAACAATCACTTACACAGAAAGATGTATATGGGACAACACACATGGTGTCAGGGCTAGTACTACCCTGATTTCCTTATCTTTCTATGCTCATTACTCAGCCAGTATACATTTTCTTCCAAAATTGTTTGGCACATTTATTTGTAATCTTGAACATTCAGTGTAAGTTTCGTTAGATTCTGTGAGAATTCATTTTCTTTTTTTACCAGAACTCAAGTTTATCTTTAACTATCTTAAGAATATTCTGTGCTTTCTCCGTTTAAATCTAAAAACCAAAAGGCATCCCAAAAATATGATTTTTTTTTGTTAGAAGGGGGGGGGGGAGGGGGGGGGGGGGGGGGCTTGTCCGAGATATATTTATAAAAATTATGCCACCCCTAACACACCCCAGAATCCTCTATCAATCCACATACTCTCAATCCACAATTCTAGAGACATTTTGCACACAGGGAAAAGCACCAGATATACATGTACATGTAGAAGAGTGCTCCAACACAATAACTTGAACTTATCAAGAACCAGTCCAAATCTGTTAAATGTCTCATTAAGAAATGTCACATTTAATTTGAACTTGAAGTTTCATGACGTCCTAAGACGGTCCTATTCTGAGAAAATAATTTGCACTTGTTGTCAACAAAGAACTCGACAATCTCTGCCACTAGCTTTGTTTCAAGACTAAATCATGATACCTTAATTTTCATAATGACATGTGTTTTCTGACAAAAGAAACACAAATTGATCAATTAAAGTTTTATAAATATTGTGATTGAAGTGATACACTATTCTGTAAACTAAATCTCTAATTTGGGGCAAACATTCTATACATGTAGATGGAGAAGTTGAGATGGAAAATGAAGGGGAAAAATGAGGAGGATATTAATCATTTTTTGAAAGATCTTAGATACACTGTACAATGTATTTTCATGAAAGTTAATTTCTAATTTCCAATTCTGGTAATGGGGGACAATAGACGGGGTGGGGTTATAGGGAGGAATGGGTAATGGGAGTAGTTCTTGGTCTTATATTACCCTCACTCTTCAATTCAATTGCCAACATTCTAATGTATTTTGAGTACTTTTATGTACACATAATAGGAACAAATACAACACTCCAGGTTTAAATTGTAAAGAGCAGATAACATTTCTTCATTCTTACCATTTTTTTGCAGCAAAATGCCAGCAGGCTGTTGGGAAAATGAAACTACTGAATACACTTTTCAAGAGGACAAAGTCCTGCACTATTTAATGTTAACTTTTTCACTCTATTTTTTCTCCCTTGTAAACATGTGAATACAATGTTTAAATCCCAGTTACACTGGAAAGACAAAGAAAACAGACCAAACGAAAATGACATCAAGACATGTATGGCCAACAATCATTAAGTTTGAAATTGGTTTGTTGGTGTGTCTGAGTTATTACAATATAAATAGTTACGTACTCAAGACAAAGAAAGTCCCTACAAGTATATAAGAAGAAATATATATCTTGTCTTTGGTGAAAGGCCATGTGTGAAGCGACTTGGGGCATAACAAAGAGTGCAGAACTAAACTGACAGAAGATTGGAAATGAGTCCAGGAAGCTAGTAGCTCCATACGCCAGACAAGACAGAAGCACTGAAGAGCTAGGGGATGTGAATCACTATACAGAGCCCCTTTCATACTCAGAATCTGGTGCTGATGATGCGGTCTAAAACAGAAGCTGAGCTACAGTGCTAGTATGGATTAAGGAGGGTATACCACTTTCATACTGGTGTTGATGCGGTCTAAAACAGGAGCTGAGCTACAGAGCAACATGTATATGTATAGTAGGAGGGAAGACCCCTTTCATACTCATAATCTGGTGTCGTTGAGGTCTAAAACAGAAGCTGAGCTACAGAGCAACATGTACATCATGTAGAAGGAGGGTAGACCCCTTTTATACTTTTAATCTGGGGGGTTAGTGTTTACACGGTCTAAAATAAGGGAAGGGCTAATGAGGATGGGATGTACACTGAATCACCCTCACCCCTTTCACACCGTACTCTTTTCATCTCTTGTTAATGAGGTCTAAGACAGAATCAAGCTAGTGAGGAGGGAGTGTGAATCACTTTGAATTCTCTTTCCAATTTATAATCTGGGGGGTGTTTCACAAAGATTCTAAGTCGAACTTAACTCTAAGTTGGACTTAAATATTATGGAGAGCCATTTGTAGCCTGGTAATGAAATATATTAAAAAGCGAAAATTCAAGTATTTTAGACGTTTCATAAATTCCACATCAAGAACATGAAATCTCCCATGGTAATAGAAAATGTGAATGATTTGAATCAATATTTTATGCCTTTTAAAATAACTTTTAGAAAATATTTTCAAGGATGCTAACGGCTTTCCATAATTTTTAAGTTCAACTTAGAGATAAGTTCAACTTAGGATCTTTGTGAAACACCCCCCTGGTGTTGGTGCACTCTATACTGTTTAAGAATTCTCATTCAATACATGTATACCGGTAATCAACCATTCAGGATTGAGCCAGTCTTTGTGAAAGATGTCAGGACTAAAGTGGCAAGATCGAGCCAATGAATTTGTATGCTAGACAGAAGCTGAGGTACATGTCAGGGGAGCTGAATTGCCATGACAATGCAAAAAACAACAAGAAAAATGGGAGGGGGGGGGGTACTTTCCTACATCCTCTATATAAGAATGATTTCAAAAATCATGAAGTGGACCATATTGTACATTACAGCCCTCACCCACCCTCTTCCTGATAATTAAAAGGATACTAGCAATTGCTGCCATAGCTAATGGAACAGGGCTCAGATATGCTTAATGCATACATTATATCATAACATCACCAGTACACTGCATACAGAAAGAGAGTGTCTAATGACATGGTGACCTTTTCTTCTGATCATCTCTTTGTAGCTCAGTACAGGTGCATGTACAAGAAGCTAATCCCAAGAAATGAAAACTAATACCGGTCTTAGTCAAGTCTGATGGATGACAAGAAGTTCACATGAGGCCTGTCTTCATCATCTCGAGATTGCCAAATATCCCGCTATTTGAACTATCCCGATCGCAAACTATATGCGTCTTCATCAGCTCGAAGTTGCAATTAGCGGGATATTTGGTCGGGATTGTTATCCCAAGATATCTTGGGATAGTTTGCAAAATATCCAGCTATTTGTCCGGTGCGTCTTGACCAGACCAAAGACTCGCACTTGGCGCGAACGCTGAGCAAAATATCTCGAGCTAATTACTCAAGGTCGAGTTTCAAGTTTCGAGGTCGAATCTCAAGCTGATGAAGACGCGATTAGTAACTTCAGGATTATTTCCCAAATCAGAAATAGCGGGCTAATTTGGCAATCTCGAGATGATGAAGACGGGCCTATGCTTTCAGATCTAGACCTCCAGTAGACAACCTAAGTACAGTAGTAGGGCAACATGCATACAGGCCTTTACAGGGTAATATATAAATGTTCGTCAGGCAATGGGGCCAACAGCTCTACATGCATTATGCCCTCTCCATGTGGAATTCTTACTGTACATGTAGACTTTAGATGTAGTTAAGGGCCCTGTTCCATGAAAATTATCAACTATAACAAGTTACAATTACAAGCTACTGAAATCATGGCATTTGATTGGCCAAGAGCGAGATTTGTCATAGAAATTTAGTTATTTGTTATTGATAACAACACGTCAACAAGTAAATGAACCAGGGCCCAGTACTACACTTTATCTATGAGCATGCATTATCTTAGATTCTTTAGCCCTTCACTTATAATTGTGCTGTATTCTCAGCCCTGTATTAAAGGTACTATGTCCCATTTGCAGGACAAAAAAATGAAAAAGTTAAATTCCAACTGCATTTGAAAGATAATACTAATTTAGAACTTCCCTAAAAAAATTGGGGCTTGAAAATGTCTTCAAGTGGGAAAATAATGACTATTAGTTGTCAAATCGACTTTAGGGCTATAGAGCCCAAAAGTAATAGTCTTGATTTTCAGACAATTGTACCGAATGGTCATACGTTTTATGCTGCGCAAAGATTCAATCAGTTTAATCTTGGCCATCACAAGAAGTGGGTTATTGATGTAGACAAATGCTCATGTACCCTTTACAACTCTTTTCATGTATGTTATTACCAAAGAAGAAAAAAAGCCAGTTAGTCACTCAATAGTGTCTGACAGTGAAGTCTAGCAAGTAAACGGGTTTCCTTGCATAATTTGAATATGAAGACACTGCTAACGTTTAAATTTCACAGATAGGACATACATGACATATTCATAATTCCTGCAAAGTTCTACAGAATTTGAGGTTGGTTGCAAAAGGGACATAGTACCTTTAAAGGGACTTGGTAACATTGTTGAAGGTTGATGACAAAAATTGCTTAATAATGTTACTTACTTACTATATTCCTTCTACTGTACTAACCCTCTGACATACAAAAAATCCTGAAAAAATTCTCAAACCACGAAAATGTCTAAGGTTTTCTTTGAAAAGGTCGATGTATGACACCCTCTATCAGTGATTAACAGTAAATTCTCCCAACCATTTTTGAATTTTCCCCAACCGTTTTTCCATGAAAAAAAGACATAAAACAGGCTATAACAAATCTGTCAACACTTAAATGTCTGGAATGGAATGTAGAGACATTTTATTGCTTTGTGACAATTTCCATTCACTTAAAATGTAATTAAATTGTAATAATATAGTTGAGAGAATTAAGGAATCGATCAGATCAGTTTTTCCCTGTTTGTACCATGAATAATGGTCCGTTTTCACTCAAATTTTCAGATTATCTTTAATTGTACATCTAGCATTGAAGTCACTACCTTAGCACCACTATCTCTCATCTTAACAATGTTACCAAGTCCCTTTAACACATCACTCGTTCAAAGTTGTAACATATAAAATACATGTTAGACAACTTCTTTTCAATGTGAACTTAATAGTTTTGTGATACAACTTTAACAGAAGGCTATCCTTCTTTCATCATGAAATGCCAAATGAAAACAATAACAAATGCAGATCAAAACACATTCTTCAAAAGTTTCATTGTCTTTAAATCATTGCTTTATTATACAAACATTGGGTACAAATGTACAATCAAGAACCATGTTAATCTGCCACTCTGCCAATCTTGTTTCAAATTGTTTGCAGAGCGGGTGTGTCTTGTCTAGTGTCCATGACTTCATTTATGAAGCTACATGTATGTACATTGCAGTGAAAAAAATACCCGGGGGCTCGGGCGAATTACTGTAGCCCCCGAAATGCTAAAAAGAGCCCCCGAAAGTCATAAAAGAGCCCCAAAAAAATTGCATAGAGTTCATTGCAAAACAAATTAAAGAGGTTATTTTCATGCTAGCAAGCTTGAAAAGTAGCCCCAAAAATTTGTGAAGTATTTTTTTCTCTGGTACATTGTACAGTAAGTACACCTCAAAAGAAAACAAAGTTAAGAAATGTATGAGTGAGCTGTTAAAACAAGCTGTATCAGTTTGAGCTTGATTGATAGTTTGAGTTTTAGAGCAAATTCTTATTTACAGTGCTTGCATGCATGATTGGACACAATAATTTGTATAACAGTTCCAGTGGTTTACCTCAAATCCAAGGTTTATGAGAGTATTGTCATTTTTCATACTTCTTTGGATAAAGGAGTGCTTTTCAGAATATTATTTCAGTTCCAATGGTTGATTTTAAAAACAAATCCAGTTTATACGGATATTGGGATATTCCATACTTCTTTGATCAATGCAGTTTTCACACCGCATTGCTTGAAATAAAGCTTGGTTGACTTTCAAATATTGGGATTCAAGGCAGGTGAAGGTTTCACACACAGTCTTTTTTTTTTTTTTAATCGGCGAGCTGGCAATGCGAAAAACAGATTCCGCAATGATTTTTTTGATGCATTTAACATTGACTTTGTACAGAGACTTTCACATTATGAGCGATAAATCCTCGGGAAGTAGGACAACCCATAAAAGTAGACGGTGAACTAGGGTTATTTTCTTACTAGGAATCCATTTTCGCATCGCCAGCGGGCGGTTCGGTGACCCGAAACTCGCAGAGCGCCAATGAAAAAAAAGGTCAGCGAAAATGCAGACGATTCCTATTTTTGAGGACGCATTTTGTCTGCGTTTATGAGGATATCTTTGTTTATGAGGATGATCCTCATTCTCAGACCAGAGCCCCTACTGCATGTGTTCTGCAAGAAAATGACATTATTATCGCCATAGGATTAGGAGGGATACATTTCATACATCAGCATCAGCATCAGCATCAGTATACGGAAGTGTGAGGTTGATCCTGTTGAAACTTCCGGTCATTTCATTGAGTGGTGCTTCGTTCGAAAATGAACCTGAACTATTTTTGCTCGCATGGCGGGTGGACGCACATATAAATTTTATGGAAGCATTTGGTGCTGAGAGGACCAGTGCTTGTCCAATCTAATCTTGAAAGAAGTGATTGAGGATGAGGAGATGACAGATGTAGGAAGACTATTCCAGGATTCTACTACTCTCTGACTGAAGCTGTTTCTTCTTAGGACTGTGTTGCTCCTTTGCTTATACAGCTTCTGGTGGTGTCCCCTTGTAGCTTCATGAGGTGCAGATGTGAAGAAGGCTGCGGGATCGGAGTTTACGAGTCTGTTCATCAGCTTGTAGACCTCAATCATGTCGCCTCTTATCCTTCTGTATTGCAGTGAATACATTTTGAGGTTCTTAAGTCTGTCTTGATAGGATAGGTGTCTGATCTCGGGAA
Organism: Strongylocentrotus droebachiensis; assembly: GCA_035222895.1. Classification (NCBI taxonomy): domain Eukaryota; kingdom Metazoa; phylum Echinodermata; class Echinoidea; order Camarodonta; family Strongylocentrotidae; genus Strongylocentrotus; species Strongylocentrotus droebachiensis. The sequence goes on along the minus strand of JAVYIG010000754.1, from coordinate 47,158 downwards.
TTAACTTTGTTGCTCTTCTTTGCACCTTCTCAACTTTCACTGCTTCAGCCTTAAACCTTGGATGCCAGATGACATTCCCATATTCAAGAAGAGGGCGAACAATGGTCGTGAACAGGATTGGTATTATGTGTCTCTTGATATTCTTGTGAAAGTTCTCTTTATAAGTCCTAACGTCTGATTGGCTCTTTTAACTGCAGTGTCAATATGTGTATGAAAAGTCAGCTCATCTTCTTCTTTTCTTCTTCTTCTTGGTTTCCTCTACCATGACACCCAAATCCTTTTCTGCAACAGTTTCTTGAATTATTTGGTTGTTTATGCGGTACGATGACTTGGTGTTACCCTTTCCAATGTGCATAACTTTAGTTTTTGCTGAGTTGAAGGTGAGTTGCCACGAAAACAATGAGATTTACAACAACAAAAATCTAATTTGTAACTTGATTTAATTAATATTTAATTACATGCAGGTAATCCTTCAGCTTTAGAATAGCCATACAAATTGCAATGTAAGTTATGGTATGTAGACTAGACTCTAGCCTATGCCATTTTTTAATGCGTTTAAACTCCGTTTATTTGCCTTAGTTTAATCAAAAAATTTACCCATTTCATGATTTGCTATGAATATGACAGGGTGAATACTTAAAGATCTAAAGGTAGAATTTCAAAGTTGAAAGTGCATTCAGAAACCAAAATATTCACCATCCACGCACACACAGTCACTGCAAGTTTCACAGACACTGCACTGACTGACAGACAGTGTCACTCAAATCACCCACGACACATTTGCGGCCAGCGGCAAACTCAAAGCAAAGTACCGGTAAGTTTAGGGCGGGGTAGCACCGAACGAACCTCTCCTACGTAAAACTAAAAGAACTGAGCGAGAGTCTAATAATATAACAAATCATTATCACAAACAAATACTGATCAATTCACAAAATGTGAACAGATTTTTTGGAATACTTACTTCACTTCTGCCAGATATAGATGTAAAACCTGATATATTGGAGATCTAGAGAGCTGTCAGGCTGTTAAATTTGAGGATGAAATTGTCCGCATTCCGACCGGAATCTGAAAGTTCAGCACCTAGTTGTCACCCTATGTCGTCACATTATTTGCATCTTTGGGTCTACTTTGGGTATGGGCCTATTTTTTTCGTAGGGTATAGGGGCAGGGAGGTTGCGGAATCTGTGCGGAACTTGCTGAAAATAATTTGTTATAGAGGGGGTGCGTTATGTACCGATGTTATGCCCATCAATGAAATGGGGATGCCCATCAATGAAATGGGGATGCCCAAGAATTACAATTTCATCCCACTACACAGAGGCGGCGATCTGGGAGTACCCCCAAAGTGCCCCTTTTACATTGACAAGTGCCCCTATTAATTTGTTTAATGCCACTTCCCCTTTCCACCTCTGATAAGTGCCCCTTTTATTTTGACACGTACCCCTTTTCCTTCGACAAGGTCCCATTTTCCTTTGCAATAGGTATCCATTTCCATTCTCACAAGTGCCCTAGCTCTCACAAGTGCCCTTTTTAATCTCTAGTAAGTGGCCCTTTTCAGATACGAGAAGCGCCCCTTTTCACTTTTGATAAGTGCCCCCTTCACCTCTGATAATAGCCCTTTTCAAAATTGAGAGGTGCCCCTTTTCCTTTGTAAAAAGTGCCCCTTCCCCTTTTAATAACTACCCGTTTTTAACTCGGATCAGCGCACCTTATATGTTCACATGTGCCCCCTTTCCTTTCTAATAAGTGCCCTTTGTTCTTATTATAATTGCCCCAATTTAAAAAAGAGCCCCTTCCCTTTCTCATAAATGCAGCTTTTCCCCTATGAAAATAGCCCCTTTTCATCTCTTGTAAATGACCTTGTTTATTCTGAGAGATATTAGTTTTATTTTGACAAGTGCTCCTTCCTGTCCTGATAAGTGCTCTTTTCATCTCTAATAGTTGCCACTTTTATTTTGACACGTCCCCTTTTCCTTCTTAACAAATGCTCTTTTTCCTTTTTATAAGTGCCCCTTTTCCTTCTTATATTTACCCCTTTTCATCTCTGATAAGTGCCCTGTTTATTTTAACATGTGCCTCTTTTTCTTTTTAATAAGAGCCACTTCCTCCTTTTCATAAAAGCCCCCTTCCACCTCCGATAAATGCCCATTATTGATATTGAAATGTGATCGGTGCCCCTTTTCTTTCAACAAATGAACATTCCCCTTTATTATTAGTGCCCCTTTTTCATTCTCATTAGTGCCTCTTTTCAATGATACGTGTCCCTCTTCCTAAATTCTAATACGGAACCTATCTCTTTTTGATAAATGCCCCTTTTCACTTCTTATAAATTCCCCTATCAAAATCTGATGGGTGCCTCTTTTCCGTCGACAAATGCCCATTTCCCATTCTCATAAGTGCCTTTTTCAGCCCTGGTGAGTGCCTCTTTTCTAGGTGTAAGAAGTGCCCCATTTTCACCTCTTATAATAATCCTTTGTAATTTGACACGTACGTGTTTTCTTATCTAATAAGTGTCTTATCACTTTTGATAAGTGTCCCCTTTTCCTCTCATCATTAAACATGCCCCTAATTTCAAGCAACTAAGAGCAACCCCCCCCCCAAAAAAAAAAAGCTCGCTCGCATTTATACATGTAGATAATTTTATGCTACTTATCAAAGGTCTTTTCAGTCTTCCGTTAAGAGAATGTGCTTATAATCCCATCATGGTTGGGGTTTTCCTCTTTGTAAGATGTAATTTTTTCGCACTGCGACCTTACAAATCTCATTTTTTTTCCTCGCTCGTAAATGAATTTTCAGATTATCATACCCAACTGCAAAGGATGATGCTTAAGCAATATCTTATATGATGTATAAAGATAAACAAATATTGAAATCATCCCTGATAAAGTAATCGCAATATAAAATATAGGGGTATAAACCAATATCTAAAAAAGTGTACATTTTCGCTTTGAAATTTCCCTTTGAAGGTGCCCTTTTTTGTTGGTGCCCCCCCCCCCCCCTCCCACACTTTGAAAGTCGCTCCGCCTCCTCTGCCACTACCACCGTGGGAAAAGAAGAAAAAGACATAATTCCCCTCCTGCGTCCGGTCACTTTCCACAGTTCCACTTTATTCTGCTTACTACTTTATATTTCATTTAATCCATCTCCGAGAGTGTACATGAAACGTATTAAAAAAAAAAATGCAGTTCTTTAGTGAAATCAAATTCTTACATTTTGAATAAAAAAATCTCATAAGACTTAATTTGCAAGCAAAATAAACAAAGTAGGCTTAAAAAACAAGGACAAAGAAAATCGGGCAATAGTTAGAATTCAAAATCAAGTGAAAGTATTTTATTTTCAAACCTTAATAAGTCTCCTGTTTTTACTCTGAACTGTGCTAAATGCCTATCATCTTCCGTGCTCTGTTTTAGTGGCTCCTCAGTGGCGCGTCTACGGGGGGGGGGGGGGTAGGGGGTTTAACCCCCCCCTCCCTTGGCCATCAAGTCAAAATGTGATGTGCATAGAAAAACGCCATCATGTGTCCAGACCCACATAGTATCCGCATCGTCATTGGGTCAACCCCGCCCCCCCCCTCCCTCCTTAGCAAAAAGCTAGATCCGCCCCTGATCCTTCTTCTTGTTCCGATGCATTCCTCATCACCCCCTTCTCTTCTCGGACTTTTCTTTTTGGCTGCTAGCTCCATCTTTCTCATCTCCTTCGAAACCGGCTTCTTATCCTCAGTTTTCCTACATCCTAATTCTCCTGCACCCATTTTAATTTACTTTTTCTTTTTCTCTCCCAACAATTTATTGGAAACCATTGATATCGATCGTTGTTCTTCTACTTTGATATGTTCTTATCTTCCTTTTCAACCTCATCCTCTAGCACGTTCCGGTCGGCCGGCCCCCTCCTGGCTCAGCCATCCTTCTGCACCTCCATGATGCTCTGTACTTCGTTTCTTTTTACATCTGACGCGCCATCCATCTGTCTTTCTTTTCTTTCAGCTCTCCCCTCCTAACCCTTCCGGCTCCTCATTCTTCATCTCCCTTTTAGAACATCTCTTCCCCCTCCCCTATCTCCTAAAACCAGGCATGCATGATACATCTTTGCTTTGCTACTTCTGAATCAAATTATATGTAACACTATAGTTTTGATTTGTTGTTATCCTAACAAAAACGGGAATGATCTGATTAGTTTGGATTATAATCAATACATTTTAATAGAGAAAATAAACTTTCAGATATTTTTAGTTGATATGGTTGAGTTCATTCCTTTTCACTTACGTCTCAAAGGGCAAGTCCACTCCAAAAGTAACTTACTTTCAAAGTTGTCACCAAAGTTTGACTATCAGTTGAGGGGGGGGGGGGGAGATTTCGCACAAGGGGGACAAATTACGATAGGATTATGTGTGTGTTATGTTTCCCTTTTTTGTCACCACTGGAGCGGGGGAAATATATTAGCTAGATTATGGGGATGTATTTATATAATTATCAAAGCTAAAAAGAAAATATAGGCCTACTTTTAAAAAGACATTATACAGAGGACGCCAGCGTTTGCATAATGTCTTACGATCACAAATCGTATCTTATTTGACTTAAAATCTTGAAAATATTACTTCCTTACATATGAGGAGGAAGAAAAAAAAATCGTGCAATAGGCCTATTGTACAAGCGCGTAGCCAGGATTTCATTTTAGGAAGGGCGGTAGTGAGCACGCGAAGCGTGCGAATCACTTTAAGGGCGCGCGAAGCGCGCTCCCTAGGGGGGTGGGTGCAGGGAGGGGGGAGTTTCCCCCCTCCCGCGCAAAGCGCGGAAGCTTTGAAAGAAGACGATTCGTTGTACCCTTCTCGACTCGTAATCCTTGTCTGAATTCAGTCCCTCCCCCTCTTGCGCGAAGCTTTGACGTTTCATTTTATTACTAGAGAAAGGAGACGATTCGTTGTACCTTTCCCGACTCTTAATCCCTATCTGTATTCAGTCCCCCTCCCGCGCGAAGCGCGGAAGCTTTGAAAGAAGACGACTCGTTGTACCCTTCTCGACTCATAATCCTCGTCTAAATTCAGTCCCTCCCCCCTCTCACGCGAAGCTTTGACGTTTCATTAAATAATTAGAGAAAGAAGACGATTCGTTGTACCTTACCCGACTCTTAATCCCGGTCTGGATTCTGTCCCCCCCCCCCCCCTCTCGCGCGAAGCTTTGACGTTTCATTAAATTATTAGAGAAAGAAGGCGATTCGTTGTACCTTTCCCGACTCTTAATCCTTTATTTGAACTCAGTCTCCCCCTTCCCGCGCGAAGCGCGGAAGCTTTGACGATTCGTTGTACCGTTCTCAACTCTTTTTCCCTCTTTCTTCCTACGTCCTCTTTCTTTTTTTTCTTCTCTTTCTCTCTCTTTTTTTTTTTTGGCCGGCGTTTTTTTTGGGGGGGCGACCGCCCCCACCGCCCCCCCCTGGCTACGCGCCTGCTATTGTATATTTACGAAAAGCTTGAATATTGTATATAATCTAACTCGGATACTCCCTGCAACCAGGGGCGTCCCAAATGGGGTGTGGGGTGCGACACCCCCGCCTGTCAGGATATTGTCGGTAAAATTGCGCTGCTGTCGGGGAAAATGAGAAAAGGGGGAGGAGAAAAGGGAGAGGAAATGGGAAAGAAAAGAAAAGGAAAAGAAAGGAAAGAAAGGAAAGAGAAGAGGAGAAAGAGAGGAAAGAAAGAAAAAGAAAGAAAAGGAAGAAAAGGAGCAAAAGAAGAAAAAAAGAGAAAAAGAAAACAAAAGAAACAGGGGATGAAAGATAGAGAGAGAGAGGGGGGGTAAGAGCCCGAGAGAAGAGGGGTGAGTAAGAAAGAGGGGGTATGTTTGGTCGAGGGAGCAAGAAAGATACGCATAGATAATTTTGTTGCTGTGTCGGGTCCGCTGTGTCGGTATTCTTGCTCGATCCTCGTACCATATTTATGCAGAAGTTTGAAGTCGGTGTATTATGTCGGTCAGCCGGCAACTTTTTTCCCTACGAAGTGTGCAACTTTTTATCGGATAAAGAAACATTCTTGAAAATTCAGACAATTATTAAGAGTCGGTCCAACGTATCGTCTTCTTTGTCGAATAAATTAATAAAACGTCAAAGATTACGCGCTTCGCGCGGGGAGAGAGGGGGAAGGGGAACTGGAAAATAATTTAGCTCCTGGTCCCGGATGTATAGGGTTAAATTTGTAGACATTGGGACATTGGCATTAATATTATATTTGTTGGTAATTGGTGGCTATTTTTGTCGGTATTCGGTGCCCTCCCCCCACCCCCACTGAAAAAGGTCTAGCGACGCCCCTGCCTACAACCCCCTTTTTGTCGCTTCCTTCCTTTGCTGTAGGTAAGGGACATGATATATCAACCCCTTGAAGGCAACACTGATACAAGCCCACGCCCCCACCCTTAAACACACACAGGCTACGTCATCTATGAACTACTTGGACGAGAATTGTCGCCAATATGTACATGTACCAAGGGAATACTGCCGGTAGGGTGGGCCGAATGGCGCAGAATGGTCGGGCTTACTGGGGGGGGGGGGGGGGGGGGGCTTGGTGACCGGAATGATGGGACACTAAGCTCATTATTGGGGCACGCCTTTTTTCCTTCAGAAATATTCCTTCAGAAATGTGAGTTTTCAATAAATATTTTCTTCAAATGTTTGGGACCATGTGGCCTACCCCCACACCCCCCCCCCCGGCCTACGCCCCAGCCACGGCCTAGCTGTAGCCATGGGGTGTCCTCTATCCAGTATGTCGCTTTCTTATTAACATTTAGTTTATTGCTTATGTCATTTTGACTTTTTCTGTATTATGAATAGCGACCCTCTCGTCTCATTATGAATAGCGACCCTCTCGTCTCATTATGAATAGCGACCCTCATTTCGTATTATGAATAGCGACCCCCTACTCCTATTATGAAAAGCGACCCTCATTTCGTATTATGAATAGCGACCCCTACTCCTATTATAAATAGCGACCCTTATTTCGTATTATGAATAGCGACCCCCTACTCCTATTATGAATAGCGAACCTCATTTCGTATTATGAATAGCGACCCCCTACTCCTATTATGAATAGCGAACATCATTTCGTATTATGAATAGCGACCGTCATTTCGTATTATGAATAGCGACCCTCATTTCGTATTATGAATAGAGACCCTCTACTCCTATTATGATTAGCGACCCTCTCGTGGTATTATGAATAGCGACCCTCTTCTCCTATTATAAATAGCGACCTTAATTTCGTTTTATGAATAGCGAACCTCATTTCGTATCACGAATAGCGACCCCCTACTCCTATTATGAATAGCGAACCTCATTTCGTATTATGAATAGCGACCCCCTACTCCTATTATGAATAGCGAACATCATTTTGTATTATGAATAGCGACCGTCATTTCGTATTATGAATAGCGACCCTCATTTCGTATTATGAATAGAGACCCTCTACTCCTATTATGATTAGCGACCCTCATTTCATATTATGAATAGCGACACTCATTTCGTATTATGAATAACGACCCTCTGCTCCTATTATGAATAGCAACCCTCTTCTCCTATTATATGAATAGCAACCCTCTTCTCCTGTTTTGAATAGCGACCCTCTTCTCCTATTATGAATAGCGACCCTCTTCTCCTATTATGAATAGCGACCCACTTCTCCTATTATGAAAAGCGACCCTCTGCTCCTATTATGAATAGCGACCCTCTTCTCCTATTATGAATAGCAACCCTCTTCTCCTATTATTAATAGCGACCCTCATTTCGTATTATAAATAGCGACCCTCTACTCCTATTAATATTAGCGACCCTCTTCTCCTATTAGGAAAAGCGACCCTCTTCTCCTATTATGAATAGCGACCCTCTTCCCCTATTATGAATAGCGACCCTCTTCTCCTATTATGAATAGCGACCCTCTTCTCCTGTTATGAATAGCGACCCTCTTCTCCTATTATGAATAGCGACCCTCTTCTCCTGTTATGAATAGCGACCCTCTTCTCCTCAGTTATGAATAGCGAACCACATTTCGTAATATGAATAGCGAACCTCATTTCGTATTATAAATAGGGAACCTCATTTCGTATTATGAATAGCGACCCTCTACTCCTATTACGAATAGCGACCCTCTTCTCCTATTATGAATAGCGACCCTCTTCTCCTATTATGAATAGCGACCCTCTTCACCTATTATGAATAGCGAACCTCATTTCGTATTATGAATAGAGACCCTCTTCTCGTGTTATGAATAGCGACCCTTATGAGTAATGAACCTCATTTCGTATTATGAATAGCGACCCTCTTCTCCTATTATGAATAGCGACCCTCTTCTCCTATTATGAATAGCGACCCTCTTCTCCTGTTACGAATAGCGACCCTCTTCTCCTCAGTTATGAATAGCAAACCTCATTTCTCATTATGAAAAGCGAACCTCATTTCGTATTATGAATAGCAAATAGCGAACCTCATTTCGTATTATGACTAGCGACCCTCTACTCCTATTACGAATAGCGACCCTCTTCTCCTATTATGAATAGCGACCCTCTTCTATTATAAAAGCGACCCGCTTCTCCTATTATGAATAGCGAACCTCATTTCGTATTATGAATAGAGAACCTCTTCTCGTGTTATGAATAGCGACCCTTATGAGTAATGAACCTCATTTCGTATTATGAATAGCGACCCTCTTCTCGTGTTATGAATAGCGACCCTCTTCTCCTATTATGAATAGCGACCCTCTTCTCCTATTATGAATAGCGAACCTCATTTTGTATTATGAAGAGAGACCCTCTTCTCGTGTTATGAATAGCGACCCTTATGAGTAATGAACCTCATTTCGTATTATGAATAGCGACCCTCTTCTCGTGTTATGAATAGCGACCCTCTTCTCCTATTATGAATAGCGACCCTCTTCTCCTATTATGAATAGCGAACCTCATTTTGTATTATGAAGAGAGACCCTCTTCTCGTGTTATGAATAGCGACCCTTATGAGTAATGAACCTCATTTCGTATTATGAATAGCGACCCTCTTCTCGTATTATGAAAAGCGACCCTCATCTCACGTTATGAATAGCAGTCCTTATGATTAACGAACCTAATTTCTTTATGAATAGTGACCCACTTTTACCATTATGAATAGTGGACCTGCAGGTATGGGAAGTTACACGTTATGAATAGCGGTCCTTATGAATAGAGGTCCTTATGAATAACGGTCCTTATGAATAGCGAGCGAATGGACCCCGGTAGGCGTAGGATGGTAGTAGAGGTAGGATTGAAGAATGGGTAGGGTGGGGTCATAGAGATATATACTTAATAATCTCTATGGGTGGGGTAGACGTAGGGTGGGGTAGACGTAGAGTGGGGTAGGCATAGGATTGGGGTAGAACCTTATGGCATAGAATGGAAAAAGAGGTAGGGTGGGGCGGACGTTGGATGGTATGTAGAGGTAGGATTGAAGAATGGGTAGGGAGGGGGTAGGGTGGGGGTAGATGTAGGTTGGGGGTAGACGTAGGATGGAAGAAAGGGTAGGGTGGTAGTACACGAAGGATGGTAGTAGAGGTACGATAGAAGAAAGGGAAGGGTGGTGGTAGATGTAGGATGGTAGTAGACGAGGATTTAAGAATGGGTAGGATGGGGGTAGACGTAGGATGGAAGAAAGGGTAGGGTGGTAGTAGACGAAGAATAGTAGTAGAGGTAGGATAGAAGAAAGGGTACGGTGGGGGTAGGTGTAGGATGGAAGAAGGGGTAGGGTTGTAGTTGACGAAGGACGGTAGTAGAGGTAGGATAGAAGAAAGGGTAGGTGGGGCGGACGTTGGATGGTATGTAGCAGTAAGATTGAAGAATGGGTAGGGTGGGGTAGACGTAGGATGGAGGTAGACGTAGGATGGAAGAAAGGGCAGGGTGGTAGTAGATGAAGGATGGTAGTACAGGTAGGATAGAAGAAAGGGTAGGATGATAGTGGAGGTAGGATTGAAGAATGGGTAGGGAGGGGGTAGGGTGGGGTAGACGTAAGATGGGGGTAGGCGTAGGATGGAAGAACGGGTAGGGTTGTAGTTGACGAAGGATGGTAGTAGAGGTAGGATAGAAGAAAGGGTAGGGTGATGGTAGGCTTAGGATGGTAGTAGAGGTAGGATTGAAGAATGGGTAGGGTGGTGGTAGGCGAAGGATGAAGAATGGGTAGGGTTGTAGTTGACGAAGGATCGTAGTAGAAGTAGGATAGAAGAAAGGGTAGGGTGGTGAAAGGGTAGCGTGGTAGTAGACGAAGGATGGTAGTACAGGTAGGATAGAAGAAAGGGTAGGGTGGTGGTAGGCGTAGGATGGTAGTAGAGGTAGGATTGAAGAATGGGTAGGCTGGGGTAGACGTAGGGTGGGGGTAGGGTGGGGTAGACGTAGGATGTGGGTAGACGTAGGATGGAAGAAAGGGTGGTAGTACACGAAGGATGGTAGTAGAGGTAGGATAGAAGAAAGGGAAGGGTGGTGGTAGATGTAGGATGGTAGTAGACGTAGGATTGAAGAATGGGTAGGATGTGGGTAGACGTAGGATGGAAGAAGGGCTAGGGTTGTAGTTGACAAAGGATGGTAGTAGAGGTAGGATAGAAGAAAGGGTAGGGTGGGGCGGACGTTGGATGGTATGTAGCAGTAAGATTGAAGAATGGGTAGGGTGGGGTAGACGTAGGATGGAGGTAGACGTAGGATGGAAGAAAGGGCAGGGTGGTAGTAGATGATGGATGGTAGTACAGGTAGGATAGAAGAAAGGGTAGGATGATAGTAGAGGTAGGATTGAAGAATGGGTAGGGAGGGGGTAGGGTGGGGTAGACGTAGGATGGGGGTAGACGTAGGATGGAAGAATGGGTAGGGTTGTAGTTGACGGAGGATGGTAGTAGAGGAAGGATAGAAGAAAGGGTAGGGTGGTGGTAGGCGTAGGATGGAAGAACGGGTAGGGTTGTAGTTGACGAAGGATGGTAGTAGAAGTAGGATAGAAGAAAGGGTAGGGTGGTGGTAGGCGTAGGATGGTAGTAGAGGTAGGATTGAAGAATGGGTAGGGTGGGGTAGACGTAGGGTGGGGGTAGGGTGGGGTAGGCGTAGGATTGGGGTAGAACCATTTGGCATAGGATGGAAGAACAGGTCAGTGGGGCGGACTTTGGATGGTATGTAGCAGTTAGATTGGAGAATGGGTAGGGTGGGGTAGACGTAGGATGGAGGTAGACGTAGGATGGAAGAAAGGGTAGAGTGGTAGTAGATGAAAGATGTTTGTAGAGGTAGGATAGAAGAAAGGGTAGGGTGGTGGTAGGTGTAGGATGGAAGAAGGGGTAGGGTTGTAGTAGACGAAGGATGGTTGTAGAGGTACGATGGAAGAAAGGGTAGGGTGGTGGTAGGCGTAGGATGGTAGTAGAGGTAGGATCGAAAAATGGGTAGGGTGGGGTATAGGGTGGGGTAGACGTAGGATGTGGGTAGACGTAGGATGGAAGAAAGGCTAGGGTGGTAGTACACGAAGGATGGTAGTACAGGTAGGATAGAAGAAAGGGTAGGATAGTAGTTGAGGTAGGATAGCAGAAAGGGTAGGGTGGTGGTAGGCGTAGGATGAAAGAACGGGTAGGGTTCTAGTTGACGAAGGATGATAGTAGAGGTAGGATAGAAGAAAGGGTAGGGTGGTGGTAGGCGTAGGATGGTAGTAGAGGTAGGATTGAAGAATGGATAGGGTGGTGGTAGGTGAAGGATGGAAGAATGGGTAGGGTTATAGTTGACGAAGGATTGTAGTAGAGGTAGGATAGAAGAATGGGTAATGTTGGGGTTGACGAGGGATGGTAGTAGAGGTAGGATAGAAGAAAGGCTAGGGTGGTGGTAGATGTAGGATGGTAGTAGAGGTAGAATGAAAGAATGGGTAGGGTGGTGGTAGGCATAGGATGGAAGAATGGGTAGGGTTGTAGTTGACAAAGGATAGTTGTAGAGGTAGGATAGAAGAAAGGCTAGGGTGATGGTAGACGTAGGATGGTAGTAGAGGTAGGATATAGGGAAAGGGTAGGGTGGGGTAAAGGAAGGGAGGGGGTAGGTGTAGGATGGTAGTAGGGGGAGGATAGAAGAAAGGGTAGGGTGGTGGTAGATGTAGGATTGGGGTAGACATAGGATAGAAGAAAGGGTAGGGTGGAGGTAGGCGTAGGATGGTAGTAGAGGTAGGATTGAATAATGGGTAGATTGTAGTAGAGGTAGGATGGAAGAATGGGTAGGTTGGTAGTAGACGAAGGATAGTAGTAGAGGTAGGATAGAAGAAAGGGTAGGGTGGTGGTAGGCGTAGGATGGAAGTAGAGGTAGGATTGAAGAAAGGGTAGGGTGGTGGTAGGCGTAGGATGGTAGTAGAGGTAGGATTGAAGAATGGGTAGGGTGGGGGTAGAGGTAGGGAGGGGGTAGGGGTAAGATGGTAGTAGAGGTAGGATAGAAGAAAGGGTAGGGTGGTGGTAGGGTGGCAGTAGGGTGGTGGTAGGCATTGGATGGAAGAATGGGTAGGGTTGTAGTTGACAAAGGATGGTAGTAGAGGTAGGATAGAAGAAAGGCTAGGGTGGTGGTAGATGTAGGATGGTAGTAGAGGTAGGATCGAAGAATGGGTAGGGTGGTGGTAGATGTAGGATGGTAGTAGAGGTAGCATAGAAGAAAGGGTAGGGTGGTGGAAGGCGTAGGATGGTAGTAGAGGTAGGATTGAAGAATGGGTAGGGTGGGATTGACGTAGGGTGGGGGTGGGGTGGGGTAGGCGTAGGATTGGGGTAGAACCATTTGGCATAGGATGGAAGAACAGGTACGGTGGGGCGGACGTTGGATGGTATGTAGCAGTTAGATCGGAGAATGGGGAGGGTCGGGTAGACGTAGGATGGAGGTAGGTGTAGGATGGAAGGGGTAGGGTTGTAGAAGACGAAGGATGGTAGTAGAGGTAGGATAGAAGAAAGGGTAGGGTGGTGGTAGGCGTAGGATGTTAGTAGAGGTAGGATTGAAGAATGGGTAGGGTGGGGTAGACGTAAGGAGGGGGTAGGGTGGGGTAGACGTAGGATGGAAAAATGGGTAGGGTTGTAGTTGACGAAGGATGGTAGTAGAGGTAGGATAGAAGAAAGGGTAGGGTGGTGGTAGGCGTAGGATGTTAGTAGAGGTAGGATTGAAGAATGGGTAGGGTGGGGTAGACGTAGGGTGGGGGTAGGGTGGGGTAGACGTAGGATGTGGGTAGACGTAGGATGGAAGAAAGGCTAGGGTGGTAGTACACAAAGGATGGTAGTAGAGGTAGGATAGAAGAAAGGGAAGGGTGGTGGTAGATGTAGGATGGTAGTAGACGTAGGATTGAAGAATGGGTAGGATGGGGGTAGACGTAGGATGGAAGAAAGGGTAGGGTGGTAGTAGACGATGAATAGTAGTAGAGGTAGGATAGAAGAAAGGGTAGGGTGGTGGTAGGTGTAGGATGGAAGAATGGGTAGGGTTGTAGTTGACGAAGGATGGTAGTAGAGGTAGGATTGAAGAATGGGTAGGGTGGTAGTAGGGAAAGGATGGTAGTAGAGGCTAGGATACCGTTAGATTGAGGATAGTCGTAGAGATAGGATGTTCATGATCGTATAGGAGGTAGATGAGTGTTAGACAAGTAGGATGGTAGAAGAGGCAAGATGGAAGAACAGGAAGGGTGGTAGTAGACATAGGGAGGTAGAACGGGTAGGGTGGGGGTAGAGTGGGGGTGGACGTAGGATGGTAGTAGAGGTTGGAAAAAATGGGTAGGGTGGTAGTAGACGATGGATGGTAGTAGAGGTAGGCTTGAAGAACAGGTAGGGTTGGGGTAGGGGTAGGATGGGGGTAGACGTAGGGTGGTATTAGACGTAGGATGGAAAATAGGTAGGATGGTAGAAACAGGATGGTTGTAGGTAGAACGATAGTTGAATTCAAAGTATGACTGTAGTGGGAAAAGGGTATGAGATGTAGGAAGGTAGCAGAGGAAGGTAGCAGAAGAAGGACTAACAGATACACAAACACATACACACACTCACAGAAAGTATATCAGAATTTCATTTTATCTCTCAGCAGTACTTTATGTATTACATCACGAAGTGTATAATAGTTCCAAAACATTATCTTTATTTGTGAAATACATTTATATTTGTTGGTCTCATAAAATCAGTAATTCAATCATAAGAGTTGTATACATTTTTACACTATTGCAATATGTCAGTTGAAAATAACACAATATTCTACTAATTATGCATATATTACATTTGCATTTTCTGGAGTTTCAATGACATTGACATTGTTCACAAACAAATAGAGTCAGTAAATAGTATATATATATATATGCTTCAATAAATCAGCTATGAGTATTGTATTGAAACACAAACAGTGATATTACCCAGGGGCGTCAATCCTAAGGGTTGCAACTAATTTTAGAAGTGGCTGTCTATAGAACATAATAATGCAATGTTTTCCCCAATAATGGATTGACGCCCCTACCCACATTGATGTGACTGGAGATGTCATGAAGACATTTCTTGAATGTCTCCTCTTGCCATCAACCCTGTCATGTGGGTCCTACATAGCACAGGACGTGCAGTTACCATGGTTACAGGTGGCAAGTAGATTTACCTTGATCACGCAATAGTACAGATATTGGATGAATGTTGGACAAAATGAACTTCATTATGCCCAATGGAAATAATCATCCTAGTACCAATTGGAAATTATCCTTAAGATTGTGGAACTCAAAATCTAATTCTTGTATTGTCAACCAACTTTGATAGGATGAGGATTCAACTATTGATGAAATTAGAAGGGGGTATATGATGGGGGAAATTCCTCATGTGATTCTTTGCCCCTCCCATATGAGTCGAAGGTGGTATATTTGGGATGAGGTACTTTATTGCCCCTCCCCTATAGTATAATAATGGGAGGAGCCCATCAATGTAGGAGCACTGCTTATATATGCCACTAGCTAGGCTCCTCCCTGTCACTGTATATATGCATTGGTATGCAGGGGAGGGACCCATTTGAAGATGGTATTCTGGGTTTCTCCTCCCCTTCTAGCTTACAACAGGCAATGAGAGGAGCAATTGATTGAAGCTCCTCCCTGTCACTGTATATATGCATGGGTATGCAGGGGAGGGACCCATTTGAAGATGGTGTCCTGCGTTTCCCCTCCCCTTCTAGCTTACAACAGATAATGAGAGGAGCAATTGATTGCAGCTCCTCCCTATCTGTTGTGTTTAAGGATAGTTATATCAGGGAGGGGTACATTCTGACCGGCACATTTTGCCTTTTTTTATCATCCATTGGCCCAGGCTTGAGGTATTCCCTACCACTGTCCTGTAATTCCTGTACGTTGTTTAGCTCAACTAGGAGGGGCTCCATCCTCCCATCCTCACCCCCTTCAAAAAAATATTTGTTATGACCAGAGGCCCCAGCCCTCTAAGGGCAAAGGCACTATAGAGTTCCAAAAGAGAATCTCAGTAAAGCTTACTTGCCACCTGTAGTATAAAAAAAAGGGTGCAGGTATTTCAATGCTAAACCATCCACTGTATGAAAACGATAAGGATATATGTCTATCCTAAAACCATAAAAAAATACCAGTTCAGGGAAAAGGTGCAGAAGAACAGGCTACATACTTGCCTGGCTACACCAAACTGGTATGTACTACAAAATGTACGTATCTTCATCGTTATGTAAAAAGCAGCAGTTTAAATGTCAAGTAAAGAGAGAGAGGGTATGCACTGATGTGACACAAACATATAAGACAATGGGAGGAAACATACTATGAATTCCTCCTATTTCCCTCTCTCACATATTCTGCTAACATCTTATAATCAAACCTTGAACATAAAGGTATGTTGTTCTAGTGGAACGTTGATTATCAATACAACAAACAATGTTGTATGGTAGGAAACTGTCTACCAATAAAGCTATACACTCTCCTATAAATATACAGTGGATGGCACTATACCAGTCAAACATTCTTTTAACCGTGTAACCATGTTTCCCATATAGAGACATCACAGATGTATAGGCACTATAGTACCCTACCATCCAAAGACCACCATTTTACGAGGCCATTTGAACATCTAAATAGTGTAAACATTTGTTTTCAGAAGGGAAAAAAAAGTCAAATCTATTCTCAAACATTGCTTTAACATGAACAGGCACCTTGCCTAAGCTAGTACACATACAAGGGACATATCCCTGTATAAACAACAAGATGAAGCAGATAATACTGCTTAGTGGGAACATACACTTGTATGACATGGTTAAAAGAATGAATGCAATTTGTGGTATAGCTACACTTGTGACAGTTCCTAACTCACCAGTGGTACACACGTATGCATCCATGAATATGGTACATACATGTACACCAAACCAAGCTAACAAGCAAGCTTATGCCAGGCTTCAGGAGGACTACAGCCTCCACCCTCATCAAAATGAGAGCTCCTGGATATGTTAACAGGAGATTATGGGGGTTCTACAATCAAATTATATTAGAGTATGGCCGTTACTAACAAATATATACCAGTAATTATATGTGATATAAGAATTTCAAACATACTATGGCAAATTAGAAGTGTTGTTAACACAGTATCAGGTATTGCAATCATCCCTTCAATAACATAAACGCATGAATATATAAACAGCAAACTTGTGTTGCATTTAAATCATTTCACAATCAACAATTAACAACAATAAATCTCTTTTTCACAATAAATGAATCCATCTTTTTTTAATATCAAATCTATGTTATGATAAAAAGTAAAGCATGATAACTAGTATGATAACCAGTGTAGAACAGAATGTTTGATAACAACTACAATAAGATAACAAAGTATATAGTGCTCTAACTTGGTTCATAATATAAATTATCAAAATATCAATATTAATATTGATACAAAAGCAAACTTGTACAACATTTTGTGTACAGGCAAAAAAAAAAGGTCTCACAGAAATACTTGGAATGTATGATTTACAATTACCAATTGATAATAAAAAAAACAATGTCATGTTATATTTCTATATTTCTGAATTGTAACAGGGTATGAACATTTCCCACTTGCAAGGTACAAATAAACTTTAGATGCCAGGAATATATTGAGTCGTAATTTTTTCTCATGCTCTCACAATACTAGGAATTAAAGCATGGCACAATGATGCACAACTTTATTAATTTATTAGTCAACTTAATTAACACTTTCACGTCTGGAAATGAAAACAAAGTTGCTGATGCAAAAAGAGTTTACTCACCCACGTCTGGGTTAATAAACCCTATTGCATATTCAGGATAAGTTTACATATGCACGTCTGTATGTGCAAACTTTACCTGCTGAACCAAAGTAATATTAAGAGCCATTTTGAAATTGCTTTTTGTGTTCAATTTAACAAATGGTTCTTTATCATGTATAATTCCATATTATTGTGCAGAGACTGATAAGCAACACGTGACTCAGACTAAATTCCATCTTCAGTCCCGAGATGGAATTAATCTCAAATTTCTTTTTTTTTTCTCTCTAAATTCCTCTTTCTGGAATTTTCTGCTTAAACAATGCAAGTGGGATGCCTAACAAAATAAACAATTTTTGTTTAAAGATCAAGCTTTAGATGCAAGACAAAAAAGACAATTCAGATAATAAGCAAATTTGAACATTAATATACAAAATTAAACATTTTCATGTACTTTGCAAAGTCTTAAATAAAAATGAAAAACAATTCATAAATATATAATTCATTTCTAGACTTTTGTATTACTGCTTAAATAGTAATAAATACTGTTGAATAATATAATGGCACTGATACTAATTACCATACATTAAAAATATTACACAATAGAACTTGAAGAATAAATGGGAAACATAAGCCAGTTTGACTTTTCGTTTACCTTAAATTATCAAGATGATCATGAACAAAATATGGCACATACAAAACAATCATATTAATCTGGTTTAAATCATTTCATGATTTATTTACACTAATTCATGAATTAATTATTTCAAAACAGTTTATTAAACAATCAATGTCACAGCCATGTGGCTGAATTGCAAAATCAAGGTCAGAGCAAGAGATTATCGTAAGATGTGGTGATTATGGCAGGAGTTGTCCTCTAATGTTATTAATAATACAAAGTGTATTATAGACAAAATGGTACTTCTTTCAATAGGAATGTGCACGTCGCTCTATTTGATTACTGATTTTAAAGCCTTCCGTTTATCATTAATTTATTGAAGCGCTTTAGGCAATAATATATAAGATACATTTGTATGTATGTCATTGTAAAGGTTATACTGCATCAAACGTTGTCCAGATATATTGGATCAAGTATCTATGAGCAATACATACCGTCCCAATATAAAGAAAATATGTATTAAATGAATAAAAATGTATAACATTCTCTGAGCAACTCTGAATTTGATAACTTATAGTTACATAGAAATAGAAGAAAAAAATCTTGGCAAGTCTTTGTTAAAAATGTTTCTGTTCTCAACATATTAGTTTGTTTAATTATGTCTTACATTGTACTACCCTTATATAATGTATTACTGTAATATGCATTGTATTGTATTGTATTATTGCAAATTATGTCCTGAAGTATGTTAAACTGTAACTTGTATGTATTTTACTTTCTTTCTTGAATTACTTGCCCACAATTATACAACTTCCACACAACTGCGCCAGGAGTGTCATTTTTGACAGACATGGCGCATTATAAATGTTCACTATTATTATTATTATTATAATTGTGATAAAATCTTTAGGAAAGTATTAAATATAATATCTAAATTTAACAGTCATAGATTACAATAAGAGAGGGGGAAGGGGGGGGGGGGGGCTATTACTTAATCTGAAACCCATAATAGCAGTATATAAAGTGTATTATTTATATTAAGTGTAATTAATTTATATTAAGTGTAATTATAGTGTAATGGACAAAGAGAGAGTGAGAGAGAGAGAGAGAGGAGGGGCATCTCTTGATTTGAATATGATGTGTAATAAACATGAAAATCTTACATTCAAAAGTCTCAACTACATAAAGATGGTTGTTCCTCTCAATATGTTGTACAGTGTTCAAAAAAGAAAAGAGTAGGTTAATTAAACCCTGTCTTAACTGGAAAATAAAGTCACGGTGACGTCCGGACGTTGTCCGGATGACATTTACCCCCTTCCAATTAAGACGCGTCAATCGGGGTAACGTCCGGACAATAACGCGGTAAATCTCACCCTAGTCGAGCCAGGGTGATATCAAGGTGTCGTCCGGACAATGTCCGGACGACATCCTGATAAACGGCCTATTAAGACGCTCGCGGAACTCTACCCGGGTAATTTACGTCATCACCGTGAAAAAATGTATACATGTACATAGCGCGCGCCAGCTGAATCGTGATAAGACAGGTGCGGTTGTTATGGTAACCTACCCAGGTGAGGTTTTTGCGGATGGCTGACTAAGACGGTGTCCAAATCCTCACCCGTGTTTTACGATCAGACCCCCCCCCCCCATTGTTTCTCATCCACATATCGCTCGGGTGAGATGGAAAAAATTCTATTAAGACGGGGCTTAAGACAAAAATTGTACAATTAATAGAACATGAGAATAGAGCTCGCTGTGAATTTGCTGGAATGTACTATTAACAAAAAATATTCAAATGAGTAAATCAAGATTCAAAATCATGAAGACTAATGTAATATAATTCAAACATTAGACATTTTCTTATGTCTACTTCTTAATGTCTTAAATGGATAATGGGAATAATTTTTGAAAATAAATCGGACATGGAATATCCACAAAAGTAAAGCAATAAGAACGACACAAGGTTATAGAGGGAGGTAATGGGGACACACTGTATTTCCTGAAATTCAATTTACATCTCCTGGGCTTTTCCACGTGTTGGTTATCAATAGATCATGTTTCTTACAGAACTGAACAAGTCGATCACCCCGTTCATTACGATGGCCTAGCTAGTCCATATTGTCCAACAATCTTTCCATCCTTACCTTTTACGACTTTAGCATTCCAATCACCCATCACGATAACAATTTCTGTTGATTTACAATGCTTTAACATTTCATCTATTTGATCGTAATATTTTTCTACTTGTTCATCAATGTAATCACTGGTTGGGGCATACACTTGAATTACTGCTAGGTTAAACGGTTTAGTTTTTAGCTTCATTAACATCATTCTCTCATTTAATGTCCAATAACCAATTTCTCTGGATTTTTCTTGATTAACATTCCAACACCTCCAAGTTAAATCTCCAAGTTAAAGTTTCTTCTACCCCATGCAACCTTATTCCTACTATATAATTCGCTAGTTCTCCCGTATATAACATATTGTAATAGTGTATGGGCAAATTGTGGTTCGACAAAAATTAATTCTATTTTCAAACTGCAAAAGAAAGCCATACGTATTTGTACAGGTTCGCACTTCTTAGCTCACACTGATCCTTTATTCTATAAACTTAAAACACTAAAAATTTTCGATCTGAACACTACTCAAGTAGCAGTTATTATGTTTAAGTACATTAATAATCTGCTTCCACCATCCTTTGATAACATGTTTAGGTTTAATAATTCCGTTCATTCATACTCTACTCGCATATCTGGAAACTTCCATCTTACAAACCCCAAATTATCAATAACACACAAATCTGTTAGACATTCTGGCCCGGACATTTGGAATGATTTACCCGACAACATAAAGTCTTGTTCAACCATCTACTCCTTAAAAGCTACACTTAAACGACAAATAATACAATCATATGCTCCCCTCTCTTTAAATTAGTATAACAAAACCGTGACTTAATTATTCTTTATCATGCAACTGCTCACTGCACCTGCACTTGCACCGCACCCTCTTGGTCACTCAGTTTTTTCGAAGAGAGTTATGTCGCCAATTCTTTTACGAGGCCGCCATCCATTTCCAGCCTAACCGCTCACGATGGTGGTCTCCTGCGTTCCAAATTACCTCTCTAATTTATTGAAAATATTTCATATTTCTTATGTTATTGTATGCTTCGTACATGTTTATCGAATTATATAATTGTACATGATTTTTCATTTAATTACTTTTGTAAACATTGTATTCATTGTATTTGTTATTGTTCGAAATTTTGTACTTTGACTTTGAATTTGTATATTTTTGAACGCAGAAATAAAATCAATCAAACAAACAAACACCATGTTGGTGTTTTTCTACTCCAGAGTATATGATGGTGTAATCATCTCTCTTCACGCATCCATTATCATGCAGTCCACCTAGTTTCTGCAATACCTATAATATCTAGTTTCATCCTATTAGGCTCCTGAATGGATTATCTGATTTCCCTGCCTTATACAACATCCTAACATTCCATGTCGCAATGCACAGTCGCTTTCCTCTTGTTTTCAGGGACAGAGCATCACAACCTAATCTTTCTGAAGGCTTTGAACTAGGTTGGTCATTATAATGTACCTTATTTGCAAAAGGCAGCAACTCTTCCCGAAGGCTATTTACAGCAGGACTAATTGTTTGGGGACCAGTCAGGCTTGCATCTCGCTTTTCTCTCTGTTTGTACTTATTCATGATGTTGCAGACAATGGTAATATACATACGTGAGGTACCAAACTCTTCCATGGTAGCTGGCCGTTGGCTCCATGTGAGCTCATCCGCCCGTAAGTTCTGTATGTTATAGATCTATAGGATGGCTACACACCCTATGTTAATTGGGTGATGGTTCAGTTGAGCTGTCACGAGCATGGAGAGAATGGCATGATGACACATAGCAAGCACCTTAAACTACGAACTAGCCCTACCGGGAAAAAAAGAAAAAAAATGCCTGATCTTGCTGCACCGTTCTCCAGCAATTTAAGGTACAAGACCAGCTAGAACATCACTCACAGGTGCTCTAGTAAGACAGGTTATACCCTACTTACTATAGTTACAGCTAGCCCATGTATCATCCAACCTGATCTCCCATAACTCTCAAGGCATCTACAACTATCCATCACCCTGCAGGTCGCTGGCTGTACTGTCTACGGCACACAGTAGCAATTGTGAGACAAGAAGTACTCAAAATTGGCCAGACTTATATTCACTCAATTAATTGTTGTTATATTCACTCCAATAATTACTGCTAAACAACCCATTAGTTGTTGCTATTCACTCCTTTAATTAATTGTTGCTATTCAACCAATTTTGGGGTACATTATTCAAACAAGCACAACTAGACTTGATAAGTCATAAAATTATAGACTAACAGAGACTAACAGAACTAGTTAAATCAGAACTGATTTTATTATTTACTATATAAATTTATATACCTCACTTAAGAAATCCAGCCATCTGATTGGTTGAAATTGCAGACGTGATTTTAGCCATTCCCGTAAAGAAACAAAAAATGCCAAACCTATGTAGTAATAGTCCTAGAGTAAAATCCCGGAAAAATTCCAGTTACCGGCAAAATAATAAAATCTTGCTGAAATACCCATTGTTTTTTACGTGTTAAAATGTTTTTTGAGCGAGCGCGGATATCATACATTGTGTGTGTGCGAATTGATCGCTAAATTTTTAGACTTTTTGAAGGAAACCTAAACCCAAAGAATAAGTGTAGGTATTCTGAAAAATGAGATGTATTCCTGCCCTTTGATGTACAATATTCCTTACAAAAATATACAAGATATATATAAATAAAGATATTCTTCGCATGATGTGATGCCTTTCAGCATAACATGGGCGCAGCCATTTTCTTGAAAGTGTGACGTACCTGTTGAAGTTCCACATGTATCATGCACCAAGCTTTATTTGGAAAGAAATTTTAAATCAGTAACAAAACCTTTAATTTTCAATGAAAAAAAATAATAACTGAGATGATATAAATTATATAAGTTTAAAAATAAATAACAGGGGCATTATTGTAACAAAATTAATTTATAAATTCTACAGTATAGCAGTTGACAAATCCATTTCATTTATGAGAAACCTTCACCCCAGAAGAGCACTAACTTACAATGCAATTTGCGTTCTGGCAATTATAGTACAAAGGATAATAGCAGGTGAATGAAATGCTTCATCACCACACACGTCTGGGAAAGAAGCATCCATAAATTTGAATACATTTACTTGATAACCGACTTCGCATAGTACGTCACATTATCAAGAAAATGGCGATGCCCATGTCGTGCTGAGAAACTGTAATTTATTTTTGCTTCATACCTCTCTCATACACTTTGGTGGGGAATCTTGTAGATTTATGGGCAATAATATAATACATCTCTCAGAATAGGTAAAGTTATTACTTGGGGTTTGGTTTCCTTTAATAAGACGACCGGCGGACTCGATTGTACTACTATAATAATAATAATAATAATAGCTCGCTCTTAAAGCGCTTTTCAGGACCGAAGGCCCTCTCAAAGCGCTTTAGATTCTGCTGACAGCAAGAACACCAAAAATTCTGTGAAATTCTCCAGAAAAATATTTGAAGATTCGGTCTAGATTTAGATCAAGGCTACCTGCAATTTATCAACACAGACCTTGATAACGTAAACAAACTTCCAAATTCGGAGCTGGACAACGTAGGCCCAGGCCATCAAAAATTTTTAGAATGGTGCTTATAGACGGAAGAACGGTTCTTCATACATGAAGAAGTCAATGTTAGCTATAAGATTCGGACTTCAGCGTAATTTCCTCAATTCTAACAATGTCAACATCATAAGCAAGAAGATTTTTCCAATTCGACAAGAGTTTTTAAGTTTTTTTCAGCAATGCTTAAACACAAAGGAAAGGGAGTTGTGACTCACAAAACAGCTATCTCAGCAGAAGACATGGACAAAATCCAAGGTTCGCTTGATTTGGATGATCCTGTAGGTCTTCAGGACAAGGTATTTATTGATGTTATGACACCCGACAGCTTTGAAATTTGTGTGGAATTAGGGGGAAAATGCTACATAGATCTAGACTAGTCCAACTCTCAAAGATACACTCACAAAAACAACCATGCAGATAAACTAGAGAAAAGCCAAGGTGCATGGTGTCATAAGTGGACTCTTTTTTCAGTATATAAAGGTAATAATGACTGCTTTAATATTCAAGACATATACATACGCTGTCTGGGAGGTTACATTGTGCTATTACCCTTGGCACGCCTCGGGCAATAGCACGATTGTAACCTCCCCTTGAGCGTATAAAAACAACTATGTCTCTCAAAGCAGTCATTATTACTATACTATGTATCTACCTATTATTCCTTAGTCCTCCAGACAAAGCAGTCATCGAAATAAAAAAAAGTCACAATTGTGCATACCCCACCCCAAGACCCTGCTATACCACCAGAGTATATGAAGGTGTAATCATCTCTCTTCACGCATCCATTATCAGTCCACCTAGTTTCCACAATACCTATAATATCTAGTTTCATCCTAGCTCCTGATGAGGTTATCTAATTTCCCTGCCTTATACAACGTTCTAACATTCCATGTCGCTTTCCTCTTGTTTTCAGGGACAGAGCATCACAACCTAATCTTCCCGAAGGCTCTGAACTAGGTTGGTCATAATAATGTACCTTATTTGCAAAAGGCAGCAACTCTTCCCAAAGGCTATTTACAGCAGGACTAATTGTTCAGGGACCAGTCAGGCTTGCACCTCGTTTTTCTCTCTGTTTGTACTTATTCATGATGTTGCAGACAATGGTAATATACATACGTGAGGTACCAAACTCTTCCATGGTAGCTGGCCGTTGGCTCCATGTGAGCTCATCCGCCCGTAAGTTCTATATGTTATAGATCTATAGGATGGCTACACACCCTATGTTATTCGGGTGATGATGGTTCAGTTGAGCTGTCACAAGCATGAAGAGAATGGCATGATGACACATAGCAAGCACCCTAAACTACGAACTAGCCCTACCAGAAAGAAAAAAAAGAAAAAAAAAGCCTGATCTTGCTGCACCGTTCTCCAGCAATTTAAGGTACAAGACCAGCTAGAACATCATTCACAGGTGCTCTAGAAAGACAGGTTATACCCTACTTACTAGTTACAGCTAGCCCATGTATCATCCAACTTGATCTCCCATAACTCTCAAGGCATCTGCAACTATCCATCACCCTGCACGTCGCTGGCTGTACTGTCTATGGTATTACAATAGCGATTGTGAGACAAGAAGTACTCAAAATTGGCCTGACCAATTTATATGGTAAATAATAAAATCCGTTCGGATTTAACTAATTTACCATAATAAATCATATGTATCTACCTATTATTGCTTAGACCAACACAGATGAAAGCGGGGGGCATGTCCCAAACAAAAGTTAGCAGGGGACCGGGCAAGACACTCCTCACTCGCAGGAATGTCCTTCAGAGTTGTAGTCGAGTGGATACGTTGCCTGAATGTCGGTCGCAAGGTCCGTGGTTCGAGTCCCACCGCCGCACTAATGTACTTTGGCATTGATCTACATTTGCCACACTCCACCCAGGTGAAGTAAATGGGTACCTGGTAGGAATTTCTTCCTTGAAATGCTAGAGCGCCGTATGGCAGCCTTGCTAAAGCCAGGGTAATAATCGGGAGCGCCAGGAGGGTCATATCTGACTGACATGAGCGCTACACAAGAACCCATTATTATATTATTATAACATGAAACGAAGGTGTTAGGTGAAAGCCAGAAGGCAGCCTTCATCATTTCATGAAGCACTACCCCATGGAAAGGAGCCCAGGAGGTACCAACACCCTTGGTATCATGCGCACGAGGACGCACACCATCCGAGAGAACCTCAGGACCCGCCGTTTGAACCGCCTCAACAAACCCTCTAAAGATAGATTCCTTCGAGGCAGATGAGACGGGCTCTCGCGTGATAAGAAACGGCTGAACGCTATCAAGGAAAACCAAAACCCCAGAGGGGAAAGGAGAAACCGATCCACCTACCGACTCCTCTCACGGAGGAGTAGCAAGGGTAGTGGACGGTGGGAGTCTAGCCACCAACAAACGGGCAAAGACCCCCAAAAAGACTAACAACAGCACAGAGCTTCTCAGAAGCCGAGCTTAGCAAGACGGGTCCCGAAACTGAAAGGGAACTGGAACACCAGAAAAATGCAACTGAGTCCAGTCAAGACACCCCTAGGGCAGGGGCACAGCCCCCACCAGCTCCTTGGGTGGCCTATGGACTTCACAGTTGAAGTCACAATCGGAAACTTGACATCCGAAAGCAAACGCTTCCTACCCTACGCCATGCAAAACGTTGGAAGATGAAGCCTGCTCAAAGGCCTTACTAAAGCTGGTAGGTTAAGCTACAGGCCTAGCATGGTCATCACTACCACGCTACACCACACCTTAGGCTGAGAAGCTTGGTGCTAGAAGCCACCATGTGACCGGGGGCTCTCTGTAACGGGGGCAACTCAATTGAGAACCCGAGGCATATCCGAAGAAAACCGCAAGACTGGGGGCACCAATCCCCAAAGATGGGGTAGGGTGCCGATAGTAGCTGCCCCTGGCGGAGTACTAATAGCAGCAGGAGATGGAGGCTTAACCCCAAACATGGGCTGACGGCACATGATGGCAAGCCAGCAGCAGCACCAGGCGATCCAGAGAAGCAGCACCCGACAATACAAAATCAAACCCAAACCCGAATCAGGTGTGACCAAGGCCGGCTCAAATGCCAGCCGAAGCACGAGCAAGGATAGAGGATCAAACCTCCGCCTGAAACAGTGGCACCTGTCGGTCTACTGACAAGTTCAGGAGGCGAAACATTAACTCCCATGAACATGGTGACAACTTTGACGCCAAAGAACTCAGAGAACATATCTGAAACCAAGTACGGTGTGAACGGGTCCGGTTCAAAGCCAGCCGGGACACGGGCAGAGATAGGCGCCAAGCCACCGCCCAAACGAGGTGATAAATTTGACCCCAAACTTTGGCGTCTGCCGGAACTACTGGTAACTCCAGTTGCCTGAGCGTAACAAATTATAAAACCCCAAAACAAAGCCACCTGAGCGGATACAGAAACGGCTGACTGAACCGTTTGACACCAAACCCTGGCCGTCAGATTACCACTTCGCCTCCTCAGCTTCATGGCTGGTGGGACCAGGGTAGTACCGCTTCACCGAAAGACTAAGCGAGCGGGGAGCCTTAGTGCTCCACAGCGGTGAATGGAACCACCTCGCTTGAGAAACCGGGTCACTCCCGAACATAATGTTGGTTGTGAAACCAGGGTCACCTCAGCGCCTGCGGCACAGATTGTTGCAAACAACTACGCACAGTCTGCGAGGCCTGCGCCTCCGACAAAGCTGGCCTTTCCGGACAAGTCAGCACGGCTTGTAGCCATCTTTGTATTCACGGCGACAGCTCTATAAAAACTGAAAACCACTCATGGTGGATGGACATACCCCGACACGGACTGGACCCGGTGGAACAGTAGCCGTTTGTGAAAAAGCCCAGAAGCTCCGCCTGAGCAGTACCAGAAAAGGCTGACATTGGCGAAGATTTCTCCTTCGCCTTCTTAGCTCCTGTCCCAGTCGAAACTTGGGTGGACGAGCCGCTTATTAGGAGTCTCTATATTCGGTGTAATTGAATCTCTAGTCCACGGCGTACTGGCGCTGGGGCGCAGCCCGCTGGCTGGCCCGGACGCAGTACCGCCAGCAACTTACTACAGGGCAAAGCTCCAGTCACAGCAGGCAAAAAAAACCCGGTGCGGGGAGCAACGTGTCTCGAGCATGTACTCAAGACGCCCTTACCCACCCCCCTGCTAGTGAGGCGGTAACGCCAGCCGTAACTGGGGGAGAAAATTGAATCCCAAGCAACCCGTTTCTACGAGTGAGAAGCGGAGGGGCTCGAGGCCCTGTTCACATGGGCCGTAAAGTTAAATTTAGGCTCTAGTGCCGCCGTGTAGCTCGCTTCGCCACCTGTATCTAGAGGTAAGAAGCAGAAGAGCTCGAAGCCCTGTTCACACTGCCCGTAATGCTAAAGTTTAAGCTCTAGTACGGCAGTGTAACTCGCTTTCGTCCCCCGTATCTAGGGGTAAGAAGCGGAAGAGCTCGTCCACCCGAGCTTCGGCTGGGTCTGGAAATAAGACGTGCTGTCAGGCGGGAAGATGACCCAGGTTTCACAACCGACTTTGTCGGGAGGGACCGTTTTCACTAGCGAGGTGCCTCTGATCACTGCCGTGAAGCGTTGTAGTGAGTCCGCGCGGGTCACACGGGCCGTAAAGCTGAGGCTGAAGCTCTAGCATGGCCGTGAAGCTTGCTTCGTCCCCCGTATTTAGGGGTGAGAAGCGGTGAAGCTAGTGGCCCCTGTTACATCGCCCGTAAGCTAGAGCTAAGGCTCTAGCAAGGCCGTGAGGTTTGTTTCGTCCCCCGTTTCTACGATTAAGAAGCGGAAGGGCTCATCCACCCAAGCGATTCAATTACACCGAATATAGATACTCCTAATAAGCGGCTTTCCCCCGCAGGGGTTAGTTAGCCTGTTAGAGGCCCTGGGCTTAGAGTCCCCTGGCTCTGTTGCGATACAACAGCCGTGCAAAGCACGAGCATGCACTCAAGCACAAAGGTTGACCTGGTTTATGCACCCGATTCATTTCGGCAGTATTCCTGCTTCCACATTTGAGGTGCCTGAAATCACCCAAGTGGAACGCAAAGGTCACGAGCTCGCTGAGGCTTCTCACGAAGCATTGAAACGAGCAGGCCGCAGTCACACTGCCGTAAGCCTAAGCTTATTTAGGCCGTGAAGTTTGATTCGTCCCCCGTTTCTACGGGTAAGAAGCGGAAGGGCTTGTCCACCCAAGTTTCGGCTGGGACAGGAGCTAAGAAGGCGAAGGAGAAATCTTCGCCAATGTCAGCCTTTTCTGGTACTGCTCAGGCGGAGCTTCTGGGCTTTTTCACAAACGGCTACTGTTCCACCGGGTCCAGTCCGTGTCGGGGTATGTCCATCCACCATGAGTGGTTTTCAGTTTTTATAGAGCTGTCGCCGTGAATACAAAGATGGCTACAAGCCGTGCTGACTTGTCCGGAAAGGCCAGCTTTGTCGGAGGCGCAGGCCTCGCAGACTGTGCGTAGTTGTTTGCAACAATCTGTGCCGCAGGCGCTGAGGTGACCCTGGTTTCACAACCAACATTATGTTCGGGAGTGACCCGGTTTCTCAAGCGAGGTGGTTCCATTCACCGCTGTGGAGCACTAAGGCTCCCCGCTCGCTTAGTCTTTCGGTGAAGCGGTACTACCCTGGTCCCACCAGCCATGAAGCTGAGGAGGCGAAGTGGTAATCTGACGGCCAGGGTGTGGTGTCAAACGGTTCAGTCAGCCGTTTCTGTATCCGCTCAGGTGGCTTTGTTTTGGGGTTTTATAATTTTTTACGCTCAGGCAACTGGAGTTACCAGTAGTTCCGGCAGACTCCAAAGTTTGGGGTCAAATTTATCACCTCGTTTGGGCGGTGGCTTGGCGCCTATCTCTGCCCGTGTCCCGGCTGGCTTTGAACCGGACCCGTTCACACCGTACTTGGTTTCAGATATATTCTCTGAGTTCTTTGGCGTCAAAGTTGTCACCATGTTTATGGGAGTTAATGTTTCGCCTCCTGAACTTGTCAGTAGACCAACAGGTGCCACTGTTTCAGGCGGAGGTTTGATCCTCTATCCTTGCTCGTGCTTCGGCTGGTATTTGAGCCGGCCCTGGTCACACCTGACTCGGGTTCGGGTTTGATTTTTGATTCTCGGGTGCTGCTTCTCCGGATCGCCTGGTGTTGCTGTTGGCTTGCCATCATGTGCCGTCAGCCCATGTTTGGGGTTAAGCCTCCAGCTCCTGCTGCTATTAGTACTCCGCCAGGGGCAGCTACTATCGGCACCCTACCCCATCTTTGGGGATTGGTGCCCCCAGTCTTGCGGTTTTCTTCGGATATGCCTCGGGTTCTCAATTGAGTTGCCCCTGTTACAGAGAGCCCCTGGTCACATGGTGGCTTCTAGCACCAAGCTTCTCAGCCTAAGGTGTGGTGTAGCGTGGTAGTGATGACCATGCTAGGCCTGTAGCTTAACCTACCAGCTTTAGTAAGGCCTTTGAGCAGGCTTCATCTTCCAACGTTTTGCATGGCGTAGGGTAGGAAGCGTTTGCTTTCGGATGTCAAGTTTCCGATTGTGACTTCAACTGTGAAGTCCATAGGCCACCCAAGGAGCTGGTGGGGGCTGTGCCCCTGCCCTAGGGGTGTCTTGACTGGACTCAGTTGCATTTTTCTGGTGTTCCAGTTCCCTTTTAGTTTCGGGACCCGTCTTGCTAAGCTCGGCTTCTGAGAAGCTCTGTGCTGTTGTTAGTCTTTTTGGGGGTCTTTGCCCGTTTGTTGGTGGCTAGACTCCCACCGTCCACTACCCTTGCTACTCCTCCGTGAGAGGAGTTGGTAGGTGGATCGGTTTCTCCTTTCCTCTCTGGGGTTTTGGTTTTCCTTGATAGCGTTCAGCCGTTTCTTATCACGCGAGAGCCCGTCTCATCTGCCTCGAAGGAATCTATCTCTAGATGGTTTGTTGAGGCGGTTCAAACGGCAGGTCCCGAGGTTCTCTCGGATGGTGTGCGTCCTCGTGCGCATGATACCAGGGGTGTTGGTACCTCCTGGGCTCCTTTCCATGGGGTAGTGCTTCATGAAATGATGAAGGCTGCCTTCTGGCTTTCACCTAACACCTGCGTTTTGTGTTATATTAATATAATAATGGGTTCTTGTATAGCGCTCATGTCAGTCAGATATGACCCTCCTGGCACTCCCGATTATTACTCTGGCTTTAGCAAGGCTGCCATACGGCGCTCTAGCATTTCAAGGAAGAAATTCCTACCAGGTACCCATTTACTTCACCTGGGTGGAGTGTGGCAAATGTAGATCAATGTCTTGCCAAAGTACATTAGTGCGGCGGTGGGACTCGAACCGTCTGAAGCTGGTTCTTGATCTTATGTCTTGGGTATTTGTTGATGGTAGTTAGGGCTGTGGTGACATGCTGGATTTCCTAGTCTAGATGGTCGGCATCGCTGAGTTGATGGGCTCGGCGGATGAGGGCGTTGGGGTCCGATTGTAGTACGGGTGGATGGTGGAAGGATATGTAGTGAAGATATCTAGCGGTGTGTGTGGGTTTCCTGTAGACTTGGTGAGCGGGCTTGCCGGATGACGATTTGGTAAAGAGGACGTCTAGGAAGGGGATGCTGTTGCAGAGATGCCAACTTTTGGAAATCAGAAATAGGGAGGATTTGTAACCGACACCAAATAATGTGCGCATAGCGCACATCTCGAGCGCGTAGCGCCCGACCCATGCGGCCGGGGTCCAGGGCCTTAGGGCCCTGGAAGCTCTGGGGTTTTAGATGCTCTCTGGTGCAATCTGAGCCTTATTTTGGAGCAGTTTACATGTGTATTAAGTTAAATAATTCCCACTTTTTTAAAAATAACATACAAATTGTAAAAAATGCATGCTGAGTTCCTTTCAGACTTCCGAATACACAAGTACTTGATACTTCGGTCCTATACTTCTGAGACCATATCTTGGTCTTCTTTTGCTGATTTTCCGCCATTTGGATTCTGTGTCAATATCCATGCATTGGTTACGTCGATCCATATGCTGAAACAATCTTTCGCTGCTCTTAATTTGTCTTTTAACATAGAGGAATTACTACATGCTAGAGTTAGCAGACGATATTTCTTGTTCAATTCACAGATATATATACTGATGAGCGCCAAAACAAAAAATCATAATTTAAAAAAAAAAAAAAAAAAAAAATCTTTTTTTTTTTTTTTTTAAATCGGGAGGATAAGGATGGCGATCGTAAGGTCGGGAGTTGGGGTGAATTATCGGGAGCCTCCCGATGAAATCGGGAGGGTTGGCATCTCTGCTGTTGTTTTGCTTGGTCTCCATGGTGAATTTAATGCTCGGGTAATGCTGGTTGATGTGGGCGAGGAAGTGGTCTAAGTCACGTCTGCTATGCGGCCAAATGGCGAATGTGTAGTCGACATATCGGAGCCAGAGAGAAGGGCATTGTGAGAGAGTCTGGAGTGCCGTTGTTTCGAAGTGCTCCATGAAGATGTTGGCTATAACCGGTGAAAGAGACGATCCCATGGCTGCACCTTGAAGTTGCTGGTAGTAATTGTCTCGCCATTTGAAGGAAGTTGAGTTAAGGCAGAAGTACATGAGGTCATGTTTTTCATCCAGTGTCAGGGGAGTTCTGTCGGGGAGGGTGACGTCAGCTTCAAGGCGTTCTTTGACGATTCGGTGACAGGAACATTGGTGAAGAAAAATGCAACATCGAAACTGGCAATGATGTCTGTATCGTGGTCTTGGAGAGAATGTTGATGAAATGCTTGGAGTTATTGATGTGGTGCTACGATTGTCTTATGAGTGGTTGGAGAATCAAGGTCAGGTGTTTGGCTGTGTCATAGCAAGGCGATCCTTGGGTTGAAATGATGGGGCAAAGTGGAATGGTAGGTTTGTGTATCTTCAGCTGGCCAAACAGGATGGGGCAGGTAGCTGAAGATGAGCGAAGTTTGAAGTAGAGTGGCTTGGATATGACTTCTGTTCTGTGAAGAGAGAGGAGTCGATGGTTGAGTTTCCTTTCCGTTGCTAGTGCGTAGATCTTTGATAGCGGCTCGTTCTGGTTTGCTAATGTTGGGTTGTGGTGGCTTAGCTGTGGATAGGGCTTGGGTGACTTGGAAACAGATTTTTTCAGCTGCGGTTCGGCTCAGGAATCTCAGTTTGGGTTCTACTTGTTGGATGACTTCTGAGAACGGGATCTTCTTGGTTGACACAGCGAAGTTGAGACCTAATAATAGGATTTTGTGTTTGGTTTCCGTGAGTGGATGGTTGCTGAGGTTGATAACGGTGTCCTTGGTGCCGGTTGGTGTAGTCTGGTTGGTTGATTTCTGGCTGTTGGCTAGAAGTTTGTTGAATTTGACGATCTGCTTCTGTCGGGTTGACTGGAAAGTTTTCCCAGGTGTAGAGGTGTTGAAGGCCTGGTATTTCTGAAGATCAGCCAGTTCCAGTATTTGTTAGAAGTTTACTTCTGATGTTTGGATGTCTTGCTCCATGGTATGGAGATGGCGGTGTTGGAGATCCGCTCTCTGACAAGGGCTTGTCCTGCCTTGTGTATGATCAGTTTTGCTCGTGGAGTGCTGATTGAAGACTTGAGTTGTAGTCCGGTTGGGGTGATGCTTGAGTCACGGCAACGCTTGAGGAAGGTTAGGTGATTCTGGAGTTTGGCCTTTTTAACGTAGTTACGCTGCAGTTGCTGGGATGATACTTGGGTTGGCTCCCCGTTAGATGCTGCTTGTAAGTGATGTAGATATACAGTAGGCTTGCGGGTGCACCATGTGAGAGAGAGGGAGGATTGAGCAGTCCTGAAAAGGACTCTCGGTAATCTTTCTTGAATGTGTGTAGTCCTGAAAAGAACTGTTGGTGTAGTCTCGAAAAATACTGTTGGTTATCTTGCTTAGCTTATAGTTCTAAGGGGAGCTTGGAGAGGATGGGTGGTGGGAGTGGCTCGACGTTTCAAACAGGTCGAATATCCGTCATCAGGAGTGGAGAATAGCTGGCATGTCTGAGCATAACTCACCGGGGTGCGGACGTGGGAGAAATATACATGACCGTGTGGGCTTGAGTCATCGGGGAGTGGACATGGGTGGTCTGCTTATCCGTCTGCTTGTCCTTCGGGGCTGGAGTCTCCGGGTTGCGGACTTGGGGGAGTTTTGAATCCATGAGTGGGGTGTGCTGTCGGCGAGACGCTGTGTGTGTCCCACACTTTCGCATATATAATTAGGTATTTTCGCATATTTAAAGAGCTTTGACCTACATACTCCAAAGTTGAACTTAAGCTGTATTTTGATACCATGTACCTTCATATCAAATTCATTCAAATCCGTCAAACATTATTAAAATTATTGAACAGAAACCAAATTTTCAAATAATTATCTTTTCCCCCGCATAATAAATCAGCTATGACCAGACCTCAAATCAATTTTTTTGTCCACGGGGGCTCTTCCAAACAAAAAAGAGCTCCTGTGAGTCTTCTCACAGGGGCCTTCTCCACTGAATTGGTACCCATGATACTCTTTGCTATTCATCATTATCAGGGGCGGATCTAGCTTTTTGCTAAGTGGGGGTTGACCCAATGACGCTGCAGAGCATCGTCCAAAAAGCGGCGAGGCGATTTTTGTTGTTTCTATTTTGAACCCCTGTATTAAAGTGATCTTTCCCTGGCATCTACTAACACAATAGAGATCATAAAGAGCAGTGCATGATAATGTCTTTTTAAATCAAGTAACAGTTTTAAAGGGGGGGGGGGGGTTGATCCAATGACGATGCAGATACTGTCTGGGTCTGGACACATGATGGCGTTTTTCCTTTTTCCATGCACATCACATTTTCACTTGCGACCCAAGGGGGCCCCCCCCCTAGATCCGCCACTTATTTACATTTATTTAAGTCAGCATTTCCCTTTTACAACTTTACAAGTTACATAGGGGTTACTGTTGACTTTCATCCCGAGATGACATTCTCCTCACATTCCCCCTTATTTGCCTTATCATTTAAAGCAATCTTATTACATTTTTTCTTTAGCCTTTACTTTATCCTTCCACAACATCTTTGGTCTTCCTCTCCTTCTCAATATTGATTTACTGGTCGAAGTTCATTATTTGCTGGACTTTTGGAATCACCAGATTTCAGAGGATTCACGCTTTTCACAACGAAAAACTTCTCCGTTTCGGTCCTTGCGCGATCGCCTCTAGCTCCAGCAGATATGTGGCGGCAGCGAGCACACCAGTCGGTACTACCGCAGCGCGGTATAGCCGCTGCTGATGGTCGCACTGCACTGCGAGCTTCTGTTTTTTGTACCGGTAATACAGTCATAGAGAATCTGACGTGGAGATGGGAAATATAGCGCCCTCTTGCGGCGAATAAGCGCACATTTGTTCACAACATGGCGGCCTCTTGTCACCGAAAAAATATGAGCAAGAAATCCGGCACGCTAATCTAACTTCCATAGTTTCATTTAATTGGTTGAAGGTTTTAAATACATATCAAGTTGAAACTCAATACTGTGTGAAAGTTATAACAGAAAAGATAATCTTTATTCTATAATTCCATGGGGGCGTTTTTTAATTTTGCAATCGCCCTCGTGAGCACTCCGACGGAGGCGATTATGTAGCTCACGGGGGCGAATCGCCCATCACCCCTGTGTAATTTGAGCGCTGGCTATGACCTTTGACCTACTTACTCTGTATTTTGATACCGTGTACCTTCATATCAAGTTTCATTGAAATCCGTCGAATATTACTAAAGTTATAGAGCGGAAACCAGATTTGGGTATTTTGCATATTTAATAAGCTATAACCTTTGACCTTTGATCTACATACTTTGAAATCAAATTTAGGCTGTATTTTGATACCATGAACCTTCATAACAGATTTCATTAAAATCCGCCAAACATTACTAAAGTCATCGAACGGAAATCAGATTTGTTACAAACGGACGGAAAGCAGAGTTATTAGATCCCCTCCGAATTTTGTCAGCGAGGGGATGATAAAAGACTAAAATATACATGTAAGAGAAAGTAAAAAAGAGAAAAGGGGAGATAGATACAGATACAAGAAAAATGAAAAGTAAAGACATTAACAAAAATACAAACAAATAGAAAGAGGAAAGATAGGTAGAAAAATAAAAGGAACTGCTTTTCTTTTCTTTTCAAAATTACAACCCTTTGCGATCTCCTCACAACCTTCTCAATCTCGATCACCCTTTCTTTCCTTTCCTTTTCTACTTCCATATGACCTAATTCTTGGTGTACAAACCACATAGTGTTACCGAAAGCCTTGAATTGTGAATGAAATACGATATTCCCCTATGGAAAGAAAGATTTAATACTCTTAGAAGATTTAAAGAGCTATTAGGAGAATTCTACAATATCGAGAACCATCCCTGCAGCAATGGAGAGAAGGGTAAATCAAAGAGCATTGGACAGGATAAACAGCTGCTAAACAATACTGAGAGTGATTAGGTATGACAAATTTGAAGTAGGGCCTACTGTATTAAAACATTAATTTGTATTAGTGGAGACTTGAGAAGAAAAGCAGAAAAAACTATATATTACATATTTTAAAGACATGTCGTAAAAGGAGTCCTATCCTACTAAAAGAAAAATCAAAACATCCCACAATAAAAGCAATTATATATGATTAAGATACAAACTGGAAAGGTTAAGAGAAGGAAAAAAATGTACATTTCACAGAGAGTCTAACAAATCCTATTAAAGAACACACATGCGATTTACAGGGGCCGTATACCTGAAAATAGTGAACACGATGAATTTTTTGTCTGATATAATGCTTAGTATGTCCTCTGGTAAATATGAATAATAAACTAAATTAATACAAAAATACCAGCCATTTTCAACTTCAAATGGACAACTCATTTGACCCCAGCCACATAAAGGTGTGAGGTGACTTAGATTTTTTTCTTCATATGTGATTTTGTGGTTCTTCTTTGAATTGGTAACATAAACATGTCAGGAATATGCACTCCTTTAAAAGATAGGATTGAGAATAATCCATGACAAATAGAGAAACAAAAGGGGATTTGCTTTATATGAGTAGAACCTATATATGCATAACATGGATATAATGTATAAGAAAATAGGATTGAATAAAAGAAATTGCAAATGGGAGAAGATGAGATTTGAGTTGTTTCTTTTAAGGGACTGTAAAACTTTACCAAGAAATTTATGATCACTAATGCTCAAGCCTTTTATTAACCGGGCGCCGGGCGATTTTTACCCTACGGTCCCTGACTTTTGGCGCCCGGTAAGACGGGGAAAATGAGTACCGGGCGCCGGTCCATTTTTATTTCTGGCGCCCGGTCTGGGAGAATTAACATTTTCTGTTTCATAAACTTCCACATGTCTAGCACTAAATGTTCACAAATGTGACAAAAACTTACTTGATACGAGTTAAACGTGGACTGAATGAACCCTAACAAATCATTATATAATGAGAATCCTAATTAAAATCGCCCAGAAACAATTGCAGCACTAGTAATACGAGCGGCCGCTATCTCCTACTCCTAGCGGAGTACAGAGCACACAATACAGGGGATGTACACCACTCAAAGACGAGCGCATTTCCCCAGGCCATGCATACACACACAAATGACATCAGTGCTGTACTGCACTACACACACAGTGTCAGTACAAGAAAGTCTCGATGTAACTTCCAAAAATCCTAACATTTTTCAATTTTTGACATTTAACGGCATGAAAATAGTATTAAACATGAACTACAACAACTACATATGACAGATTTATCCAAGGTATGAGTGATTTAATATTAGAGTGCTCAAAATGTAAACTAGAAATTAAACTACCGTATGTATAAATAAAAGGTAACGTTTAACAAATAATTTAAAAGAATACATATTTTCATCAATTTTGGAAACGGCTCCTGGTCCTGAAAAACGGCTCCCGGTTTTCTAAAAAAATTAAGGACCGGGAGCCGCTTTTTCAGATATTTGGCTCCCGGTCTGCTTCGACTTAATAAAAGGCTTGCTAATGCTTATAAACGATTATAGTGGTTTACTGGTTTTCCTTGTAACTCATCTCGACTTTGAACAGAACACACATACACTTTTAAACTTCATTTTTAAACCTTTTTTTATAAAAAAAATGTATATATTTGTCCATTTTATTTTATTTTTTATTTTACTTCTCTTTTTAAATTTCATATTTTTTTAATTGTATTTCATCATTAGTTTGCAACCATTTTTGTAAGTTCATCATTAATTGTTGGCATCTTCTTTTCTTATTCTTTTGTGCATTCCTCATGAAAGAACATTCATTCTGTCTACAAGTACCTTATCAGTACACATCCTATAATAGGCCAGTTTGTAATTGCATTTTGAAAATTTGGTTTTAAAAAATGTGCAAAATGAGAAAAATACTGGATACATGTTCAAACATTCATTTTATGCACCAGTATATTTCATGATACACAGGTAAAGTTTTGCATCTCTAAATGGAGATAAATGGCATTCATGTGACCCCTCCGGTTCTAGAATCCCAATTAGGCCTCTCCATGTTCAGATATAAATTTAGTGGATATTTGGTGCTAATTACAAACTGGGTAATTGGACAGCTCCTGCCAAGTCTAGCTCTTACAAGATACACAATGAAATATCAGTACAACTGCTTTTATGAGATGGATGATTGCAAAACCCATAACTAAACTTACAAAAAAAAAGACAACTTCTGAACCCTTAAAACAATATAACGTATATAGATTTTCGGCCGAATATTCACAAGTTCTCAATGTAGTAACCAACATGTCAAACCTAAGAGGTATACATGACTTCTACTAGGAGATATTGGGTAAACTGATCTGGTGAGTAGGAATAAATTATCACAAGGTAGACATTGAAATACCTGCATACTTACGACGTGTGTGTGCGTCCCACGGTGAGGCCTGATCTGTGGAATAAAGAGGTTTAAAAAATGTTGTTTGTATTAGGCATCGCAACAGAAATATGATGGGCAGATAAAATCGTAAAAACAAAATAACACAAATTAAACAATTTTGTTAGGTAAAGATTATACCAAGTTTATACATTCATTTCAAAATAATTTCTGAGTATGTCGAAAAAATATTAAGACGTTTTTCACCTTTCAGCCCTACATTTTACTGCATATAAAATTTTCCACGTAGAGGATACATAGAAATGGTATACACTCCAAAATGATGAGGACATGTGCAAACAAAAAACAAAGATGAAGACTCCCTATGTTTTGGCATGTACTGCTATAATGCTATAAAAAAACTAATACTATTTCAAGGATATGAAGCCAAAATAATGAACAGTAGACATACCTTCTTGGAAATATCTACAGGCGGTCAAAGAAAGGGAATGGCCTCCGGCGTCTACCTCGACTGACCACACCCAGTCTTTCTTGACCACGATAGTGCAGCGGGTCTGGTTTTGAGTGACCATGCACTACCCGTCTCGGCTTCCTCCCTACTACTCCTATAGCAAGGCGTTTACGTCCCGAGAACCTCAGCAGTGTTCGACCCAGTATCCCCCCTCGGTCTCCCCCCTGCTGCTTCTGCGAATCAGTCTGTAGGAAAGGAGAATGAAGTGAGTTTAAAAAATCATTCATACTAAAAGGGGAAGGTCCACCCTTGTATTAAGTTGACTGTAATAAAAGCATGAAAATAAAACTAGACATATAATACTTGTTTGGAACAAGTATAGGTGGGCTGGTCAACTAAAACTTGAGACAAAATAGAGCAAAAATAAGCGACATACTGCTTACAAATTCTTAAAAAACAATATCATGTAGATTCATAACGTGAACTAAATTCACCTTCTATAGGCATAACACGCAAATTATGTAGTTTTTGACATGAGGCCTTTAATCAAAATTTTCACTATGATGACGTCATCAAAATGAAAAATGGTTATTACTGCGCTTGTAGAGAATTGTCTTAGCTACAACATATCGAAATTTTGAAGAAAATTGATCAATATTTACAGAGATACAATCAATTTTACATAAATATGCTGACGTCATAATATGCAAATTCGTATTTTGAGTTCCAAGGCCATTGTGATGATTTCACGATACACTTAATGGCCAAATGAGACATGGAATCATATTTCCGACTCATACTCTATCTTAA
This sequence comes from Strongylocentrotus droebachiensis, assembly GCA_035222895.1. Lineage (NCBI taxonomy): Eukaryota > Metazoa > Echinodermata > Echinoidea > Camarodonta > Strongylocentrotidae > Strongylocentrotus > Strongylocentrotus droebachiensis. The sequence goes on along the minus strand of JAVYIG010000754.1, from coordinate 7,550 downwards.
TATGAAAAAAAATTGAGGATCCCGGTGCATTCCAAAGAGCTATAACGGATTTTGTATAGGCATGTTTTTGCCCATATATGCTATGTATTAAAAGAGCTCGCGCGCACCGACGTTTTTCTTGAATTGACGCTCATCTTGTTAATAATGGTCATAAAGAGATAAACATGGAATCAAATTCCTTGAAAAAATATGAGAAATATCATGAAAGAAAAAAAAATGGCGATTCTATGTTTTTTAATGGTGTTACGCGCGAAAACGCGCGCGCATGCTCGTACGCGCGATTTTTTATAAAATGCTTAAAATGACCTGAAACGTATGCAAAACAAATTTGAGACGATTTTGAGCATTTAAAAATTTTGCGCGCGCATTGACGCGCGGACGTACGCGCACGCGCGCGTTTTTTGACCCGAAATTGACCGGACGGATATTGACCTTGATCATGATAAATATGAATGAGAACTGAGTTTTGGTTATAAAGATATGATCATAAGTTTATTTTCACAAAATGGCGCCTAGACTACGTCATCAGTCAAGGTCAAGGTTGAAAAGGTTATTTTAAATTTTCTATATGCCTATACATATGTGTGCCAAATTTCAAAGCATTTGATTGAACCATTTCAAAGTTATCTTGCTAACAAAAAAGTGGGTCGAAATAAGAAAAATAAATAAATAAATAATAAATAAATAATAAAGGCGATTTTAACAAAAATATAAGGTGGTCTGTATTAGATACAGCCCACCTGAATATGAAAGTTACAAATTTTAAACCTGTCATCAGTGAAACAAATGTGACATCATGTGAGCTCATCTCCAATTTGCTCTGTAGGCTACAGACAATTTCATAAATTTTAATTTTCTTAGATATTGATGACGGAATAGATTTGATCATACAGGGGTTGCTTAAAACCATACTTGCAATGATAATACTAAGGGTGTTATTTGATTGAAACATTAATTGATTGCACCTTTAAAAATTCATCACTTAATATCATGGTGGGCTTCCCCTTTAATTTCATTATGAGCAAGATGGTTCTGTTTCAAACTTTTTTAAAATAAATTTTAAAAAATTATGTTTTCAGATAAATCAATTTTGAAAACCCCTATATCATTGTGACAAATAACGGTCATAGGCCTACTATTTAGAAACCTTGGAGGATCTCAGTTCATTTTGATTCGCCGATCATTAAAAGTTGCTGCTATGTTGTAAAGTTTTGGCACATTGTCAAGTCCTTAATTAAAAATTTGTGTTTGGTACATATATGTATTTAGATTGCTCACCTGTTTAGTTATTTTTTGTTATGGGGGTGGGAATTGTTAGAATACTAAAAATAGGAAAGCATAGAAATAAATTAACTTACCCAGGCTATTATCACACATTGCCTCGCCTCGCGGCAATCCGGGCCGACCTCCGCAGGTTCTGGTTTGCCCGATTGGCGGCACGACGTTGCTCCCTCTCAGCGGCGAGTTGAACAGCGGCGGCAGCTGCGATCTCTCGCTCTACCAGACGCGGTGACCTACGTCTCGGGTGGAGTTGCTCACGCTCCTCCGCCCTCCTACGCTGTTCATCCTGCTGTTGGCGATTAGCAGGAACGACCTCCGCACGACCGTTCTCGCGATGCAACTTGTTGACTGTATAAACCAAACGAAAACATAAATGGGGACATGCTACATGCATGGCATTTCACAGATCACATTCAAATAGACGATTCTCCATTAATACTTTAATATACCCCCTGTAAACGCACCAACGTACACAATCAATGATCCCATATTACAGCTAGGATTGGACGGACCGCGTTTGTGTTCCCAAAATCTCTGGTAAAGGGGTAGGCAACTTTTCACGCAACAAAGTAAGGCCCGTACATACACAAAAATCCGGCCCGTATTGACTTTACACACCGGAGATATAGGGGGTGCTTTCAAAGGGAGGGAACATGCATATACGCCTATCCTAAATAACACTGAGAGGAGGGGAGAGGAGGGGAGGGGTGGGGGCACTCCAGCAAAGCATAGAGAGTCGATCAATGCTAATGCGTATTGACCTCTAGCACTGCATACATGCTGTGAGGCAGGGACCTAGAAGTCTATACACAAATATACACACCACACAATATTGCATAGACTGTACACAATCATGTCGATGCAGCTGTAAGCAAAGTTTGACACTAGACTTACAATTTTAATTTTTAAATTATTCTTTTTAACATCAGTAAGTTGAAACAAATGTATTTTACTTCTATTTAGGTGTCATCAATAATGTCACTAAAGTACCGATTTTGAGTGAAATCAGTTGAGTTTTGTACAGTGGTGTTTGAAATGTTGAGAATCAAAAGCACAGCTTTTACTACACAGCCAGGATAGTGATGCTCCTATGTGTGGGTGGGGGAGGCGGGGGACAGTGTAATTAGTTTCAAAATATTTTCATCATGATTCAATATTTACTCTTCCATTTTTACTATTTTTACCAATGGCAATGCGGCCCTCCCCTGGAAAATTCCGGATCCGCTAATGGTCTGGGCAAATACAAATATAGTCTATGGTCCACAAGATGCCATTTTAAAATGTAAGTTAATTGTGAGAGATTTACTTTGAATAAATGCATACCGTGTTGCGTGCAGTAGAGTTCAACGGCGTTTTCGTCTAGCGAGTGACGTCCACGCCGGCTGCAACGTCTGCCATTCCCATGAAGCCCGATATGTGCAGAGCACAGCTGGACCTCGGCTGGCTGTCTGTAAAAAAGTAAAAATAAAACAGGACATATTACTACTACAACTAGATTGCCAATAATAGAATGCAAATATTAAGTGCATAGATGTTGCAATTTATACACATTCGATAGAGTAATTACAAAGAATGACCCTAAATTAAATCACTTTCAACTCACTAAAGGGTCAATATCCTGCGTGTATTAATCAATCGATGGTTGGTAAATTCATTTTTAATTTAGAAAATAACTCTGTACATACTGTCGGTGTTGCCAGCACTCTTCTCCTTCATCAAAAGGCAGGGGTGCCTTCCTCCCACAACGCTTACCCTCCTGGGTAAACATCACACAGTTCCCGGTGAACTTGTTGCCGTAAAAGACCATTATTACACAAGTGAAATAACAGTGGTTTAAGCAAGCTAATCGAAGATGACGAATTCACGAACGAAGCAAAAGCTAAGTAAATATCTCAAAACGACTTGTCTAGGACAGAATCTAGCAGAGAATGGCAAATTTCTCGCTTCTCATCTAACACGAAACCTATTGTTGAGATAAATGGCGTTTCCATCGTCATCGCGCGCGCGCTCTCTTTGAATGCATGTTCAATTGAAATACATCACGTGATTCGAGCAGACGAACGAATCACATTTAAGACTTTTTCAGTGCATTCACTCATGCAAAGCATGGACCTATTACGGATGGACATTCATCGAACTCATTGTGATTGTCTCCGTCAATCGGGGGCGGATCCAGGCAGCCCCCGGCAGGGGAAGGGTTCAATTCGTGAGAAAATATTTAGCGGCGAAAATTTGAAATTCGATCAGTTTGGGGGGGGGGGGGGTAGGGGTAGTGAGCACTAATTATTATTTTTGGCCCTCGAAAATTGCACCCCCCCCCCCACCCTCGAGCGTCAGGGGGGGGGGGGGCATCTCCAAAAAAAGGTAAAATGAACGTGTTTCTACATGTTTTTTGTAAATCCAGGGGCCCCGGCCCCCCTGGATCCGCCACTGTTAATCAACTATACAATGATGAAATGATACTATGATTACCATGTATACATAGTCTCTTTGGTGTCGGAGAGGACAGAAGTTTTTTGACATATTTAGTTCCATCAAAAGTCTACGGGTTATTTTCTCCCAACCATTTACTATATGAAGTTACCTAATGAAAGGTAAAAATAGGTTGGGTAGATCCTGCAAGGGCGGCGTCAGGTTATTCAGAGTGGTGTCTGAGGGGGATGTGCCCCCTCAGATGTTAAGATTTTTTTTTAATTGATGCATAAATGGCTCGATTTGGTGCATACTTTTTTCCAAATTAAAAAGAAAATAGTCTTAAGTTCAACTAACAGTAACAAGAACGCAGGGTGTGTCTGACGGGGGACGGCTTTTTTTTCTCTTTTTCTTTTTTTCTCTACCTTTATTTTCCCCTCTCCCCGCCCTCCCTTACGTCATATTTTACATTTTATAGTTCTCTTTCTCCTGGCCTTTCTCCTTCTCGTCCCCTTTTCTTTTATTCTCCTTCTTTTCTTTTCTTCTTCTTTTCCTTTCCTTTTCATTCTCCTTTTCCTCGTTCTCCTTCCCTTCCTCTTCCCCTTTTCAAAAGGATAGGGGGCGGCCGCCCCCTGCCCCTAGGGCGCCGTCCCTTGGGTCACTTGGCAAATCGATGTTGGGCAAATGTTGTCCAATAATTGGGTTATTTTCTACCAACCATGTAGTACTTACCGATTAAATAATTGGGTAATGTTATTGGGCAAATTAAAGTTGGGCCATTTTTGTTCAACATTTGGGTAATTTTCTCCCAACTTTTTACTACATGTATAGTTACCCAATTAAATGTTCAAAATTACAGTAGTTGGGCAGATGTTACTGGGCAAACGCAAGTCGGGCAACAATTGTGAAACATAATGGGGTCTTGTTCTCATATTAGAGGTGTTGGTCGAGTGGATATGTCACAGGACTATGGATCACAAGGCCCGCGGTTCGACTCCCGCCGCGGCGCTAATGTCCTTTTATATATAATATTTTATACAACTCATTTGACCAACTAGTGTTTAATATGCTACACATTATGATGATAATTGGCTGAATTTCTAATTGGGTAATTTTTTGTTGGTCAAAAGTTGGATTTATTCTTTTTATCCAACACTGGGTAAATCATGCAAAATCTTTAATTTACCCAATAGTTGGTTAGCACTGGCGTAATGAGCAAAAACTTTTTTTTTTTTTTGGGGGGGGGGGGGGGCTGACAAAAAAAAACACCGAACCACCCCACTCTAACATGCAGGCCCCGCTGAACGTTTCTCAAAGTGGGGTCTAGGGGCGGAGCCCCCGAAGCTCAAGGGGTATGAGCATTAGTGGCGGATCCAGGAATTTCTTACCGGGGGGGGGGGCGGCACAAAATGGCATGGGGTGAAATATATGTAAAACGATGAAGCGACAGAACGAGGCTTTAACGCCGAGGGAGCGTAGCGACCAAGCAGGGGGTGGGTCTGGGAGGGGGTTCTGGCCCCCTCCCACAGTAAGAAGCATTTGCAATTTTAGAACCAAATTAGACGCATTATCAGGCACTTCCTAGAGTAATGTGACTTAAAATTGCTTTCTCCTACCCCTTCCAGAGTAGGGATATTTTGCAATTTGAGAACCTTGGCGCGTTAATGTCCACCGGCACTTTCTGGAAAAAAGAGGCTTTCTGATTGGTTAGATGTTAGAGAAAAGTGATATGTGACGTCGTGAGACGTTGTATAAATTATGCTTTGATGCAGCACAATGCACAAAGACGGTGGTCCGGTACTTCACCAGTAGTACTTCCAAAAATTATCTCGAGTGTATAAACTGTGTCGTCATCAGATCTTGGCGGGGAGGGTGTAGAGGCCACGATTACCTACAAAACGAGCCACCAATTTCCGACAAATATAAAAATGCCGATGTCCAAATGTCTACAAATTTAACCCTAAAAACCCGGGGCCAGGAACTAAGTTATTTTTCAGTTTTCCCCCCTCCCGCGCGAAGCGCGGAAGCTTTGACACTTCATTAAATTATTAGAGAAAGAAGACGATCCGTTGTACCGTTCTCGGGCTCTTACTTGTTTCGCCCCTCCCTATGACGTTTCATTTAATTATTAGAGAAAGAAGACGATTCATTGAACCGTCCCCGCTCTAATCCTTGTCTGAATCAGTTCCCCCCCCCCCGCGAAAGCTTTGACGTTTCAATAAATTATTACTCTTAATCCTTGATTGAATTCATTTTCGCCCATACCGCGCGAAGCGCTGAGGCTTTCACGTTTCATTAAATTATTAGAGAAAGAAGACGATTCGTTGTATCGTGTTCTTGTCTGAATTCAGTTTTTCCCCACCCGCGCGAAGCGCGGAAGCCATGACAATTCATTAAATTATTAGAGAAAGAAGACGATCCGTTGTACCGTTCTAGATACTTAATTCATGTTTCGCCCCCCCGCGCGAAGCGCGGAAGCTATAACGTTTCATTTAATTATTAGAGAAAGAAGACAATCATTGTAAGGGGGGGGTGAGGGGGTGCGACACCCCCCCCCCCACCTGTCAGGATATTGTCGGTAAAATTGCGCTGCCGTCGGGAAAAAGAGAAAAGGGGGAGGAAAAAAGAGAGGGAAAAAAAGAGAGGGAAAGGGAAAGAAAAGAAAAAAAGAAAAGGAAAAGAAAAGAAAGAAAGGAAAAGAAAGGAAAGAAAAGAAAAGAAAGGAAGGAAAAAAGAGAAGAAAGAAAGAGAAAAAAGAAAAAGAGGGGAGGAGAGGAAAGAAAGGAAAAGAAAGAAAAGAAAGAAAAGGAAAAAAGAAGAAAAAGAGTGAAAGGGAAACAAAAGAAACGGGGGTGAAAGAGAGGAGAGAGAGGGGAGGTAAGAGTCTGAGAGAGGAGGAGTTGGAGTAAAAGAGAGAAGGGTAAAGAGAAGAAAGAAAGAGAAAAAAGAAAAGAGGGAGGAGAGGAAAGAAAGGAAAAGAAAAAAAAGAAAGAAAAGGAAAAAAGAAGAAAAAAGAGTGAAAGGGAAACAAAAGAAACGGGGGGTGAAAGAGAGGAGAGAGAGGGGAGGTAAGAGTCTGAGAGAGGAGGAGTTGGAGTAAAAGAGAGAAGGGGTTGTTGGGTGGAGTCGTCTCGTCGAGGGAGCAAGAAAGACATGGGTAAATATGTTGCTGTGTCGGGTCAGCTGTGTCGTATTCTTGCTCGATCCTCGGTACTATATCAATGCAGAAGTTTGAAGTCGGTGAGACGTATATAAAGGGAAAAAAAAAAGAAAAAAGAGTGAAAGGGAAACAAAAGAAACGGGGGGTGAAAGAGAGGAGAGAGAGGGGAGGTAAGAGTCTGAGAGAGGAGGAGTTGGAGTAAAAGAGAGAAGGGGTTGTTGGGTGGAGTCGGTCTCGTCGAGGGAGCAAGAAAGACATGGGTAAATATGTTGCTGTGTCGGGTCAGCTGTGTCGGTATTCTTGCTCGATCCTCGGGTACTATATCAATGCAGAAGTTTGAAGTCGGTGAGACGTATATTGTCGGTCGCCCGACAAGTTTTTTTCCCTACGAACTGTGACTTCTTATCCGCTGTGACGACTTCGAGAGTGACTACAACTACAATACTCGTATTTTCTGGAAGTTTCACTTCCTATAATATCAGCTAGAGAAATCAAAGGTTTAAAATTTTCGGGGAAACTAAATTTAAACAAGGTTTAAGAGTCAACAACGGTCTACGAATCGTCTTCCTTTCTTTTATATTGTGATGAAACGCCAAAAATTCCGCGCTTTGCGCGGAAGGGGAAACTTCATTTAGACGAGTCGAGAACGGTACAACGAATCGTCTTCTTTCTCTAATAATTTAAGGAAGCGTCAAAG